>JASSKH010000015.1:10611386-10715867 GCA_031763025.1 Macrocystis pyrifera
CCATAGTTAACGGGACCAAATTTTGTTAGTAAAAATAGGAAAATATATAGTTTTTTATGTACACCATAGGTCCTGTTAACTATGGACCCCCGTAATAATAACTACCAGGTACAGTAGTAGTTGGTGGCTTAGTTCGTACCCACTCGCAGCCCCCGACCGAGAACAACACAGAAACCGCTCAGGTTGACAGCGACGATACGCTTAAGCTGCTGCGAATGTGTGTTGGTTCAGCCAGGCTCGAGGGAAGTTCTACGGCCGCCAGTGCTAACCGTGACAGAATTAAGGCTGTACAGACCCAGGGATCGATCGACTACTGGCATAAACTTGGAGTTGGAATATCGTCGGACTAATTTACCTCCTGTCCCAAAATATAAGTAGTATTCAATCGGTAGATGCGTTTTGGGACAGAGCGGTATTAGGTCTATATGTAGGTGCCGATAACCAAACTGACTGACTGCAGTCGGCAAGTCGGCTAGTATTTTTTGTCCGACTACAACATCTAGTTCGCGGCTTGACCACTCTAGGAGTGCAGTCCCCTTTGGGAGACAAACCACTGAAATTCTAAGCAGTTTGTCTCCAGAACGGCCCCCGCAGTCCCAACCAATTTTTCGTGCCGACTCAAATCTCTTAGCCATTTTACCTCGCCCTCACCCCCCCCCCCCCCCCCCCCCCCGCCCCTCTCCCCGCCAGGCTCAAGGAAAATTTAGCATTCGTCAGTGCTACGTACCTTGGGTGAACCTCCGCCCTCCCATGCTCTCAAGATAAAAAAAAAAATCGGTGTAAATCGCTGCAGCGGCTCTCGCAACAGGGGTCAAACTGTCTTGTTTCACCCCACCGCCCTCCCCTCCTCTCCTCCCCTGCCGTATGACTTTGTTTAGATCAAAACCAGATCGGGAGTCATTCGCGGCAACAGCCCTTGCGACAGGGCCCAAACCTGCCTCAGTTCAACCCACCGACCGCCCTCTCTTGACCTCTCGCCCCCCCCCCCCCCCCCCCCCCGACCGAATTTTGACCAAAAGTTGAATCGGGGAATCATTCGCTGCAGCAGCTCCCCTTGCAAAAAGGGCCCGCAACTGGTTTAGGTCAATCAAACCAACCCCCGCTCTCTCCCCCTCCTGCCGCTCGCCCCTATCTGATAACAAGACCGGTTCTTTTGTCATCCGCTGCAGGAGCAGCCCTTGCTACGTACCCGAAACTGCATTTTTCGCGTAGGATTGTAGGGCAATCCCCGCTCTCTCCCTCTTCTCGCACCCCTTCCGTCCCTGCTTTCATCTGAAAACCAATTCGGTGTCATTCCCTTGCAGCACGCTCTTGCAACGGACCCGTGACTGTCTCTTGGACTAACCAACCCCTCGCCCTCCCCGCCTCTCTCCCCCTCTCTCCCTACGCCCTTCCCGCCCCTGCACCTATCTGAACAAAACAACCGGTGTCATTCCCTGCAGCACCCCGTGCAGCAGGCCCGAAGCTGTCGCCGGCATCTTTCTCGGTGGCGGGGTATAGCAAGAACGATACCGACGGGTCTGTAGAGAAAACGGAGGCCATGGTCGGCGAGGTGGTCGGGGGGTGGGGAGGGATCCTCAAGAGCACCCCCCCCGCCAAGCTCCTGTCGAGGCCACCAGTGAGGTGCGCTTTTGTTTGTGTCCTGAGGTTTTCGGCTGCAAAAACTTTCCGTACGTAGGCATTTTTTTTTTTTCCGGATATTGCGTTAGCTATTCCGGCCATCATAAAAAGACGTACAGGAGGAGCGTCAATCAAAATTGGTCACTTATGAAACATTCCCAAGCGAAACAAGAAAACCGGCGCGTTGACTGTGCCTTGTTCGGTGTCACTCGTCTGAGTGCAAAGGCAAACCCCCGTCGAATGCGAGACTCCGGTCGTGAAGCCGTTGCCGCAATCATCGCACTGCCCGATATATCTATTTGAAGATATTCGTTTGTCCGTTCCATCTATTACCACCCTTCTCGCTACCCCCCCCCCCTCCAAAAATATTACGGGGGACCATAGTAAATAAGACCTACGGTACACACATAAACCTATGTATTTCCGTATTTTTACTGGCAATATTTGGTCCTATTTACTACGGTCCTCCGTGATAATAGTCGTAACTCAGATCCGGGGGCTCTTTCTACGTTTCGTGCTTTTCATTTTTTTGTCGATCGGCATCGATTGGCCACCGTGTGCGCAGGTTCATGTACGACCTGTTTCGGGCGGTTGCAGAAGCCACCGGGTTTGCAGACAAAGAGGCGTGTGGCTCGAAGTGGGAGGCTCTTTCGGGTAAAGTTTGTTTTTGCGCGGCTGATTTCCTGCTGCAAGATGCACCACCATCCCCTTATTTCTGCCACTGGGGACCATAGTAAATAGGACCAAATGTTGTTAGTGAAATTAGGTAAATACACAGGTTTTTGTGTGTACCGTAGGTCCTATTTACTGCGCTCCCCCGTTATGGTGGCCGCCCTTTCTAACCGTGGGCGGCATCGTTAAAGAGTCTGCTACAGACGTGGGTGGTGCCGCAAACAAGTCTGCTGCAATACACTGTATATGTAAGCGTCCCAACCATACCATCCACATATAGAAGGGGGTCCAGAACCCGACGATGACATACAAGACACGGTAGGTGCCATCAGCCAAGACTTGAGTACTTCGGCGAAAAAAAATATACCAATAGAGCAATCACCCCTTAAGAATGACTCTGCTGACTCCTGAACGGCGTTCCGAAGCTCATTACTTTAGTCGACGCCATGGTTGAGACACCACTGCCGTGCACAAGACAAAACAATTGACGGGATCTGATTGGCCTAGGCTCAGGGTTCGAGTTAGGGCGCGTGCTGCGAAAGAGGTTTCTGGTTTTAATGGTTTTTTTTTTTAGCTAACAAACATTTCTGAATTACGGGGCTTCTTAACCCTAAACCGTCGGAATGCCGACATATATGTATATATTTTTTTCGCGATGTGTGTGTGTTTTTTTGTTTACCTGGGCCATGGGGTCACTAGTCAACCGCTGCACTTGCGTTTTTCTCAAAACCAGCTTACTTGCCATTTAGTATAGAGCTCCTTAAGGTTACGCGAGGGACCCCAAAAAAAAAAACAGAAAAACAATGGTGCACCCTCTTTACCTCAGCGTGTGTCGCTACCAGTTGTATCTGACCCGTACACAGCAGTGTCGAGTACTGCTTGCTGTACACGCGACACGCGCCGAGGTGGAGAGGAGTGCTAGAGCACGCATCAAAACTGGCACGTGCTGTTTTTTTTTTTTAGAACTGGTACGAACTGTTTTTTTTGTCAGAACTAACCACACCCGTTTGTGTGTACTTTGGCGACAAGCGGCTCAGAATCATCGGTATCGGATCACGATTATGATGTAGGGCAGGGATCTTCGACCTCTCTAGGACACAAACTGCCGTCCCGTTTTCGGGGACAGACCACTATTACGGAGGACCATAGTAAATAGGACCAAATATTGTTAGTAAAAATAGGTAATTGCATAGGATTTTATGTACACCGTAGGTCCTATTTACTATGGACCCCGGTAATATAACTCTGAGCGATTTGTCCCCAAGACGGGACTCCGGTCCGAAAAAGGTTGGGCGTTAACTTGACCCTTTTAGAACCTCAGTCCCGTTTTTTGGGGGCAAACCAGTCAGATTTCAAGCAGTTTGTCACCGAAACACGGGACCGCGGTCCTAAACCTCTTGGGGCGTCTGAGAGCAAGGTCTACGAAAACGAATAAACAGTGACGACTATTACAGCATCGCCCACCCGCCGCATGAGTGAGGGGATGATATGTCAATATATACATTTTTAAAATCGATGCGCGAACTACAATGGTTGAAAGTACTAAAGTCAGGACCCATCATAGACAAACAAAAACTAGTTGTATATTCCAGATACTACAGGCAGTAGTAATATTTGGTCCTGATCTACTTGTGGTTTCCCCCCATAATGCAATGGTTGAAAGTAGGCGGTCGACACGGGGGGGGTGCAGCTTGATTCTAAAAGGGTTTCAAGGGGAGCACGACGACCTATATACGTCGGCTGTTCACCTTCGGTATCGAAGCCGGGGATGCGTTTTTTTTTTCCTCTTGTTTTCGCGGCAGAAAATTGATGTTGTAGTTGGCACATCCGAGACATTGCATGGTATGATATGATGCACAAAAAATGTCCTCGCCGGGGAGGGGGGGAAGACTTTACTGGGGGCCCTCTCTTGCCAGGTAGTGAATTGTCCAATGCTGCTGATGCCGCTGCTGTCAACTTCGACGTAGTTTGTCCGGCTAGCACACAGCGTACACACGCCGCGAAACCAAAAAAAAAATCTAAAAACACAGCCCCCACTGCAGCTCACCTTTCATGCGACTCGCCGAATACCTCACGGCGCTGTGCACTTGGCGCCAACAATATCTGCCCGGTCGGGAGAAAACCCGACGTACTCTGTCCCGGCATTGTAGGGATGCGAGGGTATATGGTCATACGACAACGGCCGTGCATGATGTCGAGTATCGAGTGTACTCCCGTCCCGCTCCCGGTTCGACCGATTGAACGTCTCTCGTAACGCAGGAAAAAAGGACAAAGTTCGACTGATGGACAGTGTAGCCCAGGTTGTGGCCGACGCCTTAGAACTGGAAACCCCACCGGTCAAGGGCTCCGACATCGTCCATGGACAGGAGTGCGGCGCGACCAACAGGTGATCTGTCTCGGCGGGCACCGTTGCTTACCTTGCGACATACCTGGTACGTGTCTGGGCGAGGGCGGTGAGGTGGGAGGGGGGAAAATTTGACCCGAGTCGACGATATAAATGCAAGGCACGACGAACCGTAGTGGGGGGTGGGGGCTGCTATGCAAGTGACCTCCGGGTCTGGGATACGGCGAGGAGGGAGGTAATGGGATGGAAAAAAAGGGGGGGGGGGGGGGGGGGGGGGGGGGGGGGGGGGGGGGGGGGGGGGGGGGGGGGGGGGGGGGGGGGGGGGGGGGGGGGGGGGGGGGGGGGGCGCGCCGCGCGCCTCATATTGTCGAGGACCGGTTTAGTTGATCTACGAGATGCGAGGCAAAAACTTACCTTTTTTATTTTATCCCCATCTGCGAAATTCCGGGATGAACTACTCTATCAATTTAGCACATATATTGTTTCATTGAATGGTTATACGAATGCGTCAGCGGTGAGTTCGACCGATTGAGCGGTTGGTGCTCAAGTTTGCCAAGCTGCGTCGTACGTCGAGCGCGCTTTCGACTAAGCAAATTCCTTAACAAGCGATAAGGTGCTCAAATATTAAACCAGTCTAAGAGTTATTTGTCTAAGTTGACGCGTTCAATATTTTACGAAATTTGTCCACCGACGAGTCGCTAGCCCAGCCCAGTTGCCTAGACGTCAATCAATCAACCTCCAGTTTTTTTCTGCCCATTAGTTAATCGATTTAATGAAATAATTGATCCATATCGATGAAACAGCCGCACTTGACAGCGAGACCAACGGTTGAAGATGCCGAGCACACTTGTCAACCAACCAGTCAACCGATCAATCAATCAATGAATCAATCATACCACTCAATCAATAATTATGCAACCAGTCAATCAATCAATCAACCAATCAATCAATCAATCAATCAATCATATCACTCAATCAATAATTATGCAACCAGTCAATCAATCAATCAATCGGTCAATCTAGCAACCAACCGATCATGCATTCAAACAATCACACAGTCACCCAATCAACAACCAACAGATCAATCAATTAATGAACATTGAACCAATCAACAACATCAAATCAATCAATCAACCATTCAATCAACATTTTAACCATCCAACCAATCAATCACTCAGTCAATCAATCAATCAATCAATCAAATCAGCCAACATTTTAACTATTCAACCAATCCATCAACTAGCCAATCAACCAGCATTAAACCAATCATCCATTCAACCATCCAGCCAACGAACCAATCAATCAATCAATCAATCAATCAATCAATCAATCAATCAATCAATCGATCGATCGATCGATCAGTCAATCAATCAATCAATCGAACTTGTATCCGTCGGACAGGTTCCTCCAACTCCTGGCTCTGGCGGCTCAACGTCACCGCTGCCACAATGGTTGTCGCAGGGAAGATCCGCTGTTTTGGGCACGCCAAGTGTCCTTTTCGTCGAGAGAGGACGGTGCAAGCGCAACTTGGCAGCCGGCATTCGGCGGCGGAGGGGAAGGGGTCCACCAGGTGTGACGTTTAGCATTTTGCCTATTTCACACCATGCCTTGTGAAACGGATTTTGTACAGTATGGTGAAACGAGGCCGATATTATAGACCTGTTTTATTGTTGGTCGGTTTTTTGTTTTTTGCACTGAGGTATATATACTCTTTTACCACTCCAGAGTTTGTTGGAGCCTGTGCCCTGCGATCGCATGTACCACTCTGACCGAGAATGTAGGCACCGCTTGATTTTTATATGAATCCTTACAAGCGTAACTTATATGTAGGTACATAGCGGTAATGTGAGGATGGTGATGTTCTCATCACATTAGCCCACTTCCCGGAAATCCTGCCTGTGGTCACCAAAACAAACTGTAACAAAAATTCACTCTCGACGGGAGACAACAAGCAAGTACCAGGTACGAAATAGTGCGCACGGCAGCATCATACCAGTCGGTGAGAGAAACAATCGGTACTATCGAGCTGCGGTATTATGCCGTCCCGTGTCACTTGCAACCAAATAACAACCAGGAACATCTCCATGGAGTTGTATGGGTTCGGGTTTGGGTTAGGTTTAGGGACATGGGGACACGTTAGAGCGACGAAAGCAGCAGCAACACCAACAACAATCGGACATGGACGACAATCTCGCGTCCTCGGTGACGCGTGGAGTAGCGACTACAGGTTTTTGTGAGGCTCCCCACTTGGGGAGCTAACTTCTACTATTAGTATCAGTGCTAATAGTAAAGTCATCCAGAATTTTCTTTCTTTTTTTTTTGTACAGAAAAATTGACCGCGTTTCTGAAAATCAGCGTGGGGTCCATTCAATCACAGCTTGATCCAGCTGCGAACTAATCGTTGATGATTTCGGAGCGAATCGACGAGGGAAGACTAGGCACGCACCGTTACGGGGGGTAGGGGGGAGAAGGGAGGTTGAGTTGCGCCTACGCGCGTAGGAGGGAGAGAGAAAAATAAGGGCGAAGAAAAATAAATGGAATGGAAAAAAAAAAAAAAAAACAAGAGGCGGGAAACTAATTGTTTCCGTGCTATTACGGGGGACCATAGTTAATAGGACCAAACGTTGTAAGTAAAATTAGGTAAATACATAGGTTTTTATGTATACCATAGGTCCTGTTAACTGTGGACCCCCGTAATAGATACCGCTCCACACAACAAAATACGTCCATCGTCGTTCCGAGCAATCTCTCAGAGCGCGACGTTTGGCGAACGGTAGGGCATTCCTTGTACCAATCTGGACCAAACCGTGAGAACGGACAGCTTGGTATTCACACCCATGTCTGAACGCTCCTAATGCTTTCGACTTGAGACGGTCGGACGAATAGGGCAAGCCTTACTCCTACCTCGCAGTACGTACTCCGGGCAGAAATGCGAGGGTCTTTTAGAAGACAATCATGACTAATACTAGCAAGTGGCTCTTCTATCTACACGCCCGGACTGGTAGTTTTTTTGTTTTTATTTTTTTGGCCGAAAACGAGCATTCATGACTGCTGCCGGCGAAGTGCCTGAACCCTTTTGAGGACTGACCGCAGTCTCGTTTTTGTCGGGGACAGACTACCTACAGCGGAGGCAAATATGACTGTTTTATACCAAGCGACCCTTCTATTTACGCCCATCGCGGTAGTTGTTTGTGTTTTGCTTTTTTTGGCCGAAAACGTTTATGACCGCCGCGGTAGTAGTGCCTTAAGCCTCTTCAGGACTGACTGCAGTCCCGTTTTTTGGGGGTGACAAACTACTTACACTAGAAGTGAATATGACGAGCAAGCGCCCGTAGTGGCAGTTATCTGTGTTTTTTATTTTTTCCGAAACCATTTATGCGTTTTTTTTTTGGCCGAAAACATTTATGAGTGCTGTTACGGGGGACCATAGTAAATAGGACCTACGGTACACATAAAAAAGTATACATTTCACTGTTTTTACTGACAATATTTGGTCTTATTTACTATGGTCCCCCGTAATAGTGGACAAAACCGGTCAAAGTATATTATAGCTTGGCCCGCAAAAACGGGACTGCAGTTTGCCCTAAGAGTGCTGTATATGCCCAATATCGTCAGAAAACACACTTGTGTTGTTACATACTTATTCCCTGCGTGTCTATAGCGAGCAGTTTGCGCCTTGATGTTCTCTCACCATCAGAAAGTTACTGGGTGGCTTACCAATGAATTGCTTGTCGTGTTAATAACTTACTAATATTACGGGAGACCACAGTAAATAGGATCAAATATTGTTAGTAAAAATAGGTAAATATATAGGTTTTTATGTGTACAAGAAGTCCTGTTAACTATGGACCCCCGTAATGATAATAACGACTCACTAATAATACCAATGGCATACTTATAGCACTAATGACTCACGAAAAGTGCTAATGACATATTAACGGTACTACGCAATGACTTACTAATAGTACTAAGGACTCTCTAATAGTACCGTTGACAATGACTCGCAAATAGCACTATTGGCTTACGAATACTACTAATCAGTTACGGATAGTACTATTACGGGGGGGTCCGTAGTTAATAGGACCTACGGTATACATAAAAACCTATGTATTTACCTATTTTTACGAACAAAACTTGGTCCCGTTAACTATGGACCCCCGCAATATCAACAGTGCTAACGACTTGCTATTAGTACTAACGACTTACTAATTGTAATACTGACTCACTAATAGTATAAAAACCCCAGAAAAAAACTTACCAGGCAGGTTGCTTCGTACCCATGTAAAGCCGTATAGCACTTGTCCTACGTTTTTCAACCCAACACCCATCTCATGCTGCCACACATACACGCACACGTACGGCCATCTTCTTTTCTTGTTTCTTCAATATTTGTGCCGTGCTTGCCCCGCCAGGACCCCGAAGATTCTAAGGACACACTCACGATGACGGCGACCGGGCCAGCCTTCTCCCCTCCGTTGCGATGCCGCTACCTGAGGCTATCGATCGGCGACACCGCCGACCGACCGCCCGACGACGTCCGACACGCCAATTTTTCGGGAGGCACGAGTGTTGGAGACAGCAGCGGCGGCGGCGGCGGCGGCGGCGGCGGCGGCAGCAGCAGCGGCGGCACAGGTAAACCTTGCACACACGTCGGAACGTGTCCAGAAAGCTGCAGTTGATCAGGTATATTAGCACTACTGTCGTTGCGCAGGTTCTGTATTCTGTATATTACGGGGGACCATAGTAAATAGGACCAAATATTGTTAGGAAAAATAGGTAAATATGTAGTTTTTTTATGTATACCATAGGTCCTGTTAACTATGGACCCCCGTAATAGTGCAGATATATACCTCCCGGGAAAAACATGCGTTATTAAATAGTGCAGAAACAGACGGACTATTACGGGGAACCACAGTAAATAGGACCTACGGTACACACAAAAGCCTATATATTTACCTTTTTGTGCTAAAATAATTTGGTCCTATTTACTATGGCTCTCCGTAATACTAGACGACCAAGCAGGCTACCACTCTGACCGCGAATATAGGCCACGCTTTAATTCTGATGTGACTATCAAACGGGGCTTATGTTCCCGTTCGTAGTATGCGGTTTCCACCCGCCGGCAACACGAATGAGCTAGATCCCTTCAGGTCGGGGATCTGTTAGCCCTCAAAAGATCTGTAGATCATTGGGTGGGGAGCGGTGATCTGTCCAGTTCAACGCGTGCCGTCGTTTTTTGTTGTCGTCACATCAATTCATCGGTCCAAGTCTTGTTGTTACCTCGGACATCTCATCGCCAACATTTCTGGGTCCGTGGTCACGGAGGGGAAAACAAAAATACTCAGCGAGAAATTAAAAATATGTACGTATTGGTACCAGGTAGTGTATTTGTCGCTAGGAACTCGCGGCAGCAGAACTTTGATACACAAAAAAATAGCCGTCGTCGTCAAACACTTGTGCGATTGCTCTAAAGCACAAGGACCGTCGCCCAGTCCTGATTTCCTTCTGCTGGGACCGCGACGGCGGGCGCTTCAAGCAACTCGAAAGGGGATCCCTCTCTACCAGTCTGTCCCTGAATGGAAGGGACTTTAGCTGCACACTAAAATTTAGTAAAAGTGTTTCTCACATTTTGGGACAGTGCGGCATTCAACAACACCACTCTGGTCGGAAATATAAGGACCGTTTGGACATTACTACAAATACCAAGCGGTCCTTACATTGAGAGACACCCAGAGTGATAAGTTCCGTCAAAAATTGAAAAATTACCGAAGAAAATCGATTGCTGAAGAAAATCGTGCACCTCGGCAAATGCGCAAACCTTGCTGTTCTCTCCGTTCGCCCCCCCCCCGGCCTAACTCATTGAAGCTGTCATCCATATGCAAGTCCGCCTCACGAGCGGTTCTTAGTAGGATGCAGCTCACCCTTCATGCGACTCGCCGGACACCTCACGGCGCTTCGCGCTTGGTGCAAGCAATGTCTGCCTGGTCGGTGAAAACCCGACACGCTCCGTCCCGGCATTGTAGGGTTGTGAGGGTCTATGGTCATACGACTCCGGCCATGCATGAGGTCGAGTACATCTCTCCTATCGAGTACACCCCCCCCCTCCCGGCCAGTCATACGACTACGGCGATGCATGATAATGAGTACGCTCCTCCCGGCCCTCGGCCTCCCCTCCCCTCCCCTCCCCCTCCCCTCCCTTCCCCTCCCCTCGCTTCCCCTCCCCTCCCCTCCCCTCCCCTCCCCTCTCCCCTCCCCTCCCCTCACCCAAGGTGGCCCCATCAGCGAGAAAAGCTTCACGATTAGCGTTGCCGTTGTCGAGCCTAACTCCAGGGGTGTATGGGGGGCGACGGACGAAAGCGCTCTGGGTCTAATGGATGGGAGGGGTTCTCCTGTCGGCGTGACCAAGCGCGCAGGGGGGGGGGTGGACGGGAACAGCGCCGGAGGAGGGGGCGGGCTAAGCGGCTTATCTAACGGTGAGAAGCGGCTTACACAGTAAAGGTTGAGATGAGACAGCTGCTGCGATCAGGGACGATCAGGGCACATAAGACGGCCTGTTTTTTTTAATGGGGGGCTGGCTTCTCTCACTCGAGAACGCATGTACGCAAGCTTACTGAACGATCTCGTGGCCTGCTTACCATAAATAGTTGCTTTCGAGAAATAAACATGTCTGCATGTATGTAATAGGCTTAAATCTTAAATCCGCAGAACAAGTCCCATGACCTTATTGTATTGTATGTCGCCGCTTGAACGAAAACCAAAATGTGCAACACAAGTGGGGGAATTACCCGGTCGAGGAAAGCTCCGCCAATCAGAAATACTTGCCTCACAAGGCAAAAAAAGCGATACCCCTAATTGCCAACCCACTCGTACCTCTTCTTGGATGTTGGCCCGGGCGGCCCGGCCTGTCCTCACAATTTCAAAATATGCGGCCCGGCCCGGCCCGGCCCGGCCCGGCCCGGACCGGACCACCGGCCCATGACAGACCCTGGAAATATTGCCTCGTGAGGCAAAAAAAACAAACAAATTGCGACCCCTGCAGTACCGGCCGTCCGGCCGTCGTGAGGAATAAGCCATCCAAGAAGGGACAGAGAGAGAGAAAGAGAGAGAGAGAGAGAGAGAGAGAGAGAGAGAGAGAGAGAGAGAGAGAGAGAGAAAGAGGGGTGTTATGTCGTACGCCGTACACAGGCGTGTATGGTTGAGCCCCACGTTTTTTGTGCAAAGAAATCGACAGAAGGGTTGCGCGCAAAACAAAACGTCGCCTTCGAAGAAATCACGTGTTAGGGTGAGATATTGAGCCACTCCTCGCGTTTCAGGTTTCTCAGAGACTACTTAATAAGCCACCACTCCCGCCATGGTGTTGAGAGGGAACCCCAGGCAGGGCGGGGGGGGGTGGGGGGGGGGGGAGGTTATCGTCAACTCACTACGTTCTATCGCATGCAGCAGCTCCCCGAAGGAGTACGTGAGAGAGTTTGAAGTAGTTCAACCCCTCGGTTTTTTTGGAGGTCGTCTGCTTGATTTTCGCGAGGGAGTCACGGGTAAGGGCAGCGATCGTCTCGCCGAATGAATCGCGCGCTTTTTTTTGTTGTTTTGTTTCGCGGGAACGAGCTTCTCGCGAAACGTGAGGCGGCTTGTCATCATAAATTGGGCGACAAGCGCTCACCTCACTCCCTTTTTGCCGTTTTATGTAACCCCGCGCTGTGTACAAGGCACTGTCTGCTAGCATGAGCTCCGTTTGGTGTTCATAGAAGATTCCAAACGTATATTATGTTTACCGCTACTGTGGAGTGATACCGGGTATGGTGCTGTTGCGGGGGATCGCAGGATTCAGGACTAAATATGCTCAGTAAAAATGCTGGAACATACAGGTTTTTGTGTACATGGTGGGTCCTCGTTACTGTGGTCGCCCGTCACAGTTGCGTGCTATTCATGCGACAAGGGGTGCCTCGCTTGAGGAGCTCTACGCCTTGGGCGTCAAAATTAAGCACCTGTCTGATAGATGGAGCGTCTACAGATAGCTAATCTGCAGATATATCATCTACAGATAGATCATCTACAGATACATCATCCACGTATAGATCATCTACGGATAGATCATCTGCAGAGAGATAATTTACAGATATATCATCTACAGATAGATCATCTACAGGTAGATCGTCTACAGATAGATCGTCTACAGATAGATCGTCTACAGATAGATCGTATGCAGATAGATCACCAACGGATAGATCATATACAGATGTATCATCTGCAGATAGATCATATAGATCCTACACTGCCGTTATGATGTGCTGCGCAGGATCTGCACATTACACAGATGCAACCCAGGCAACCCTCGCCAGATCATACACCTTCCATTTATTTTTGTTACTTCACAAATATAGACACACCTAGAGTTTGTCTTCCTCATGTACGGACTGTATCGTACCCTGCATGAGGCCATATAAAACCCGCAGCGCGCGCGGTGGCAGCGAAGGCCATGGCCTACGAGTACATACGTACAGAATCTCAAAAATTAGAGTGAAACACACAACTTCAACCTCCAGCGATATACATGAGCAGAAGTAATAGTTTGGCCAAGATGTGCTACAGTACCTAGTTGACGAGGGAAGAAAAGGGCTGCGGTTATCTTCTCGCGGTAAGAAACGCCAGGCACGAACCGTACGTGGTGGGGAACGGGGGGGGGGGGGGGGGCGTAAGAGCCTAGTACGTATGTGACCCCGCAGATCTGAGCCACTATTATCAAGAGTAGGACGGAGAGAGAAAGGGAGGGCAAAGATAATAAATGGGAAGGAAACAATAATTTACACAAAAAACATTAAAAAAAAAAAAGTACCTGCGATTGCGCGCGTTGTGATCGCGTGCTTGCAGGCGACTAGCTACAGTCTGTTCTGGCGCTTAGCTTGGGACTCGGGGCGTGTTTATTGACGAATGCAGCGCTATTTGCCCGCTACTTGCCCAGCGACGCGGGGCGCGTTAGTGTTGACGGCAATCGGTGCGGTGCACCCCGTGTGCAGAAAAAAGATGCCGAAAAATCGCACTAAATCCGCAGCGCGCGCGCCCCTTCAAAGCGCGGCGGCATAGAAAAACACCGTGCTTGCAGTGACCAGTACGCTTTTGGCACTTCAACGGCGAACGCCGATCAACTCGCCCGGTTTCACCATCCCAAACTGCAAGCGAGTTGTATCCCGCGCCCAAGTTGCATGCAAGCTGAAAAGCCTTTGCTTCTTGCATTTTTTTTTTTTTTAAAGCCCTACTGCATGCGACTGCCAAAGTTTAACTACAGAGTGAACAAGACCCAATCGACGCCGCCCTTGACTCTCGTCTTTTCCGCATGCATGCAAGAGACTGCCGGCATTCAAAACAAAGACTGAAACATGCCACACAACCTCTCGTACGAAGCTCTCTCGAGAGTCGAAAACGGTCTGCACCAGCTGACGTCACCCCGTGCAGCGTCTAGAGCCTACGACGCACTCGCCGAAGGGTTGTTTGGTGCACCCGGTCGTGTGTGGCAACCCTGTGCAAAACCATATCGCGGCAGCGCTAACGTATCATACCCCGTGCGCATCATAGCGCCATCTTCATAACGAGAAACCCACACAGCGGTACGTCGAAAATTGCTATTACGGGGGACAATAGTAAACAGGACCAAATATTGTCAGCAAAAATAGGTAAATATATAGGTTTTTGTGTGTACCGTAGGTCCTATTTAATATGGACCCCTGTAGTACCTGGTACTGGGGTAGGGGTGGATTGACATTAACTGGTCGATGGAGTGATGAGGTACAGTAGTAGTGTAGATTCATTAATTGTGAAAGACAAAAGAGGGACACGACTTGCAGCGTGAGCTTCGACGCTGATCGACCATGAAGAAAACACTGCTGTGCTTGGTCGATGTCGTGTTTTCCTCCTCTCGTTTCGGAAAGGGCAAGAAGAGGCGGCTATCAGCCTCCTCATGGAAGGGATGCGCTCTGCCGTCGACCGCCTGCTGCAGCAGTCTCTCCAGTGGAGTCGGATCGAGATGGCCAACCAGGAGAAAAAGACGGCGATGCGAACCAACAAGGTGTGTGTGTGTTGTTCTTCGCATTGAACCGTTATTTCTGCCCGTCGACACCCAGCACAGCCAGTGTCCGTGCCGATTCTTCAATCGTTGAGGGATTCAAGCATAGATGGTACGCGCACGTTTGTTTTGTATAGGCAATTTCGGGCCGGACGGGTGTATGTACATTAGTCTTTTGGCTGTGCCTACAGTAGGAGCTTGGCCTTGCTCGACCTTGTTCGCCCACCCGTTATCCCTAACGTGACTTGATGTTACGAATGTAGGACACTCTTCGTCGAATTGTACCCGTTCTTTTCCCGGCGGAGTCGTTGATCGATTGTTTTTTGTTTTCAAGGGGATTCAGAGCATCGCCGCAGCCGCAGAGGTCTGGTACGTTGACATGAATCAACCTAAACACATCAAACCGACAGTGTTTGGTTCAGGCTGTTTTAACTCTTTCAACTTCGAGGAATGAGCAGCCACATTAGCCGCCAAAGGCTTTTCCTCGTTCGAGATGGAACGATGGGGAGGTACGATACGATATGATATGATGTGATATAATATGATACGATACGATATGAATGATATGGTATGGTATAATATGATATGTAGACATAGAAGGTAGCTACGTAGACCTCAGCATAGGTTTCTTTTATTTTTGTTTGATTGGTCAACGTGGAAGCTCACGCTGCACATTGGCGGAAAGCAAGCATAATAATAACATACCATGAATATGATATGATATGATATGATATGATATGATATGATATGATATGATATGATATGATATGATATGATATGATATGATATGATATGATATGATATGATATGATATGATATGATATTATATGTATATTGTATGATATTATATGATATTATATGATATTATATTATATTATATGATATTATATGATATTATACTATATGATATGATATGATATTATACTAAATGATATGATATGATATTATACTATATGATATGATATGATATGATATGATATGACACGATGTGGTGTGCTGGTTCATGGTTCCGGTGCTGTCAAGGCCACATCGGAATCGCCAACAGCACTCAAGGTCACACGGCCCAATACACCGCTCGATCGAGTTGGCATCGCAATCACCAGCAGCATCCAAGGTCCCGCGGCCCCTAACCCGCTCCATCGGCTTTTCCGTGCACGCACAACTACGGGGGGAACCTACTGCAGTAGTCAGGACCAAATTTACTTATTAAAAATACCGGAATATATAGTTTTTTTTTCGGTCCTGATTACTATACTCCCTCGTAATACCAGCTCTTTTTGCCCGCTTTTTCTCTTCTCTCTGGCCGCAGATGGAGTCCCTGGAGAAAAGGCTGAAGGCTTCGCACGAGGCAAAATCACGCCTGGCCAAGGAGAAAAAAGTCATCGCCGCCAAGGCCACCAGGACAGAAGGTCAGGGTATACACGTGTATGCACCGAAAACGAAAAAAAAATGAAATTCGCACCGGGGGGGGGGGGCGGGGGCGGTATCGTGGGTAGTGTATGTCGCGATCGTTTTTTCGGCGCTCCTTTTTTTTTGTTTTTCCCCCCCCCCCAGAAAACGGGAACAAGGTTAACCCCTTTAGTGCTGCAGTCCCTTTTTGGGGACTAACCACTCTAATTCTAAGTAATTTGTCCCCAAAACGGGACTGTAGTCCTGAAAAGGGGTTAAGGTTGTCCATACCGGTACAAACAAAAGTGTGTATGTGTGTTTGTGTGTGTGTGTGTTTTTTAGAGGATCTGGTCGGTCGAGTAGAGCCTTCCGAGAATACCACGTTCGACTTTAGCAGCACCCTTGTTGCTGTTGTTGTACAGAGCAAAACAAAGCGTTGATTGTAAGGGATCGACCTATCGATACATCCTTGCGCGAGCTCAACTCTCTTGACGGTGATTTGGCTAGCAGGTAAACATTACCGACTGTACATTTATACCAAATCTGGCCGGAAATATAGTACGCATTTGGACTCTAATATGAGTATCAAACGGGTATTATAGTGAAGAGCGCACGCGTGGGTGGCACCTTTGGGGGCAAACTACGACCGGAAATATAGTAAACATTTGGGCTCTAATATGAGTATCAAACGCGTACGATAATGAGGAGCGCACGCGTGGGTGGCGTTGTGTCCGGAAAATGTACCTACGGCTTAAAACCATAAATAGGAACACAAAACGGTCCTTTACGTTTCCGTACAGTTGGGGCCTCTAGGCTAAGAATCGTGCGTGCGTGTGTGTGTGTTTTTCCTTCTACGTAGTCATTTTTCGTTGCAGACCTGTATGTGTTAGCCATGGGATTGCCGGTCGTCGGGTTAAGGCGCGACGTTTTTTTTCTCTCCACAGGTGGGCGATACGCCAGAGGTCCAATACTATCACCCTTCCTGTCCCGAGATGCCAATACCGTTCTGATTAAACTTTGATGCATAATGAACCGTCCTGAGAATTCGAGACAGAGCGGTATTATAATCAGGTCAGAAGGAGTCTCAGGAAATTGTATGGAAATTTCCGCCCCTGAGCGTAGTTACCTGAGCGGGGAGCGGGGAGACAGAGCAGATATATACGTTCAAGACTATATATAGTAGTGGTCCGTCTATAGTGCAAGTGTATAAGCGCCAGGCAACAATACCGACACTATAATAGCGACAACCGGCACTAATTACTCCGCACACCACCATACCTGTGTATGAATCCCCGTCTTTGTCAAGCGATTCCACAGGCCACCTTACGCGGGAAACCGGCAGTAACTCAACCGGCACTGTAAACGGACCGCTACTGCGGCACGCACGCCTCGATTTATAGTGCCTCTTGTTTTTTCGAAAGGCGCGTAAAAGGACCACTACTGCTGAATGACGATTACGATGCACGGTTTGTCTCGAATGAATGATATGGTATTCACAGCAGAGTCATAAGACCGTTGTGTTGGACCAGCCAGCAGGACAGAAGGCGAGGGTAACGGGGGGGGGGGGGGGGGTGGGGTGGGAGAGAGAAACGAGGAGTAGGTAGGCAACGAACACTCACCCCTGCTGTAGGGGCACGCCTCAATTTACGCTAGGAAACCGGTATGACGCAGAGCTCTTCAAGTGAAGACCCTGGCTCAGAAAGGGTTGGGTGCACCCCTCATCTCTACCGCAGTAACACGCCTCAAATTTTGCCAGGAAACCCCTCATCCCTGCTGCAAGCAGCACGCCTCAATCTATCCTAGGAGAGCCCGTAAACCTACCGCAGAGGCGCGCCTCAATTTATGCTAGAAAACCCTTAATCTCCACCGTAGTGGCACGCCTCAATCTTATGTTAGGAAACCGAGCCGCCCCTTTTGGCCTGACTGTTCTCTGAATGGTTTTGGTGTGTGTGTATAAGGAGGTGGTCCATCCAAAAAATGTTTTTTTTTTTTGTTGTTCATTTTGCGGGGAAAATGCATGGTCTGCGGCGCGGGCGAGTGGTTGTTACACGTCTGGCGTGGATGGGCGTTGTGTTTCGCGTCGTTGCCATGCGTGTCTCTGGCGCGTCGCGTGGAGGTGGGTGAACTGCGACGAGTGTATCACCCGCCCTCCCTGCCGGCTGTCCGCCGGCCCGCCCGCCCGCCCGCCCGCCCGCGATCTCGTGTCCCTCCTCTTCGATGACACCTCTCCGATCCCCAGAGGACAAACTGCGGCTGCAGGAGCAAGTGCTACGGCTAAGGGCTGACGTAGGGAGGGAGCACGTGGAAAACGCCTCGATTACAGAAAGGCTGGCGCAGGCGGAAGCTAGGGTGGGTGGCGTGTCTTTGTTTTTCAAGCTCGGGGTCGGAGGTCGGGAAGCGGGGGGTGTGCTCATGTCATGTAGTGTCGTGTTCATGCACGGCGGTGGTCGTACCGTGCAATACGACCATAGACCCTCAGATCCTTACAACAAAGGGCCGGGATGGAGCACGTCGGGTTTCTCACCGACCAGGACATTGTAATCCTTTGCGCTGCTTGGTAAGCGGGAAGCGCCGCAAAGTGTTCGGCGAGTAGCACGAAATATTAAAACGTACCACTCTTAAAGGACGAATGGAGTAATAAACAAAACTATATTCATTTCAGTGTATAAAATATTCTCTTGAAATCAGTGTGGATAATTTAAATGCTGAAATTAGTGTGATAAGTATAGAGGACCGTTGGGGAAATAACGTGAATATCCAAACGATCTACACGTTTCTGTTCAGCTGGCGCAAGGCGGAAGGTAGGGTGGGTTGTAGATTTTCAGGTATGGGGTAAAGGGGGGGGGGCGGGGGGGCGGGGGGTAAGGAGTTGCGTTCGTCTGAACAGCTCCACCTGGGATGTGTATAGGTACGTAGTTGTGGCGAACTCGAGGGGAGCAATGAGAGAGAAGGTCTCGTCATACCGCCGTTCTGTTCCAAGAACAGACTGACCATCGTGAATGGTTTGTTCCCCCTACCTACCGGAAAGTGTTTTTCTCTCATACCGGGTATCATTCTGCGATTAGGTTTAGTCATCGTCCGGATAGCCAGACCCGAGCTGACCACTCTCGCACGGTTCGAGGCTGTTGCCACTGCTCGCCCACCTCAACCCTTACTACTTTGTAAACATATATATTGTACATATACAGCTCTGTACCGATATGTAAGTGCCGGTTTCATATCAAAATAAAATAAAAAGGTATTTACGTTCACGCCCAACGCGGCACCACCGCTCTGTCCCAAAATACAACGACCGATTTCGTATTAAAATCAAATGAAATATTTTCTTACGCTTCGGGACACAGTGACACACACGAGGGTGGCCCCTTTTTTTTTTTCACTGCTTGCCATACCGTGCGAGGTTTACGCCCGAGAAAATATCCCGAAAGGTACACCCAAAGGAGGCCATCAGTCGTGTCCACGAACTTCGCCCCGCATCGCCACCGTTGCTTTTCGCCAGGTAGAGGAGGAGAAGGCGCACGTCCGCGAGCTGGAGGCGCTCAAGAAAAACTTGGAAGGGGAGGCCGAGGACTTGCAGAATCAGGTATGTACGCTTAAGAAACGCGCACGAGCACGAGTATGGTCGCGGTCGCCGGGTGGATGTAGCGCAACACGCGTACGCTCCCGTCTGCGTGAAACGGCGAGCCGACCTCAACCGGCACAAAAACAACGCCGCTCGGTCCTCACAACCCGAAAAAAATGGAATTTTTTCCCTTCACGGCGAAAAATCAGGTGGAAAAACACGCCAATACACAGAAACAGCAGTGTAGGTCCACGCAAAAAAAAACTATTACGGGGGACTATAGCAAATAGGATCAAATATTTGATAGTAAAAAATCGTGAATATATAGGCTTTCATGCGTACCGTAGGTCCTATTATTTACTATGCCCCCCCGAAATAACCTAATAAGAAGAAGAGCGATAGCATATAATAAGGCGGACATTTCGGGGGGGGGGGGGGGGGGCGAAGACATATTAAGGCGCACGTTGTCGGGGGGCGCGAGGAAACGACAGGGGCGCACGAAATATGGGGGAGGCGAAGGAATATTAAGGCGCACGTTGTTGGCGCGGCGCGAAGAGAACTGGAACAAAGAGATCGTGCTCAGCGGCGAAGCGCAGCATAGAAATCCTATGCGATAGCCTGTGGTCAACCCCTTTTTAGGACTGCGGCCCCGTTCCGTCCTGGGAACCATAGTAAATAGGACCAAATTTTGGTAGAAAATATAGGTAAACATAAAGCTTTTTGTGTGTACCATAGGTCCTGTTAACTATGGACCACCGTAGCAGCAGGGTTAATCTCTGCACTGCTGCAGTCCCGTTTTGGAGACAAACCACTTGGAATTAGAGTGGTTTTGTTCCCAACACGAGACTGTGGCGGTCCTAAAAGGTTCAAATTGACCCTTTTGTTACTACCGGGGACCATAGTTAATAGGACCTACGGTACACACAAACACCCATTTATTGCTATACTTTTTACTAACTATATTTGGTCCTATTTACTATGTCCCCCCCGTAATAGTGCTGCAGTCCCGTGTTGGAGACAAACCACTCGGAATTAGAGTGGTTTGGTCCCTTACACGGGACTGTGGCGGTCCTAAATAGGGTATACTTGACCCTTTTATCAGTAGTGCAGTCCCGTGTTGGAGACAAACCACTTGGAATTAGAGTGGTTTAGTCCGGTACACGGGACTGCGGTCCTAAATAGGGTCAACGTGGTGCAAGGACGGTGTCACAGTACAACTTTCTGAGGCTTGCTCGGGTTGGGTGTTTATCGCCGGCCCGCGCTTGCAAGCAGGCCTTACATAGGAAAGAGCGTCGAGAGCTCGCTCAGGGATTTTTTAGGTTTGTTTTTCGCCGCTGTTTTGTCTGGGCAGAGTTTGTCGCCGGCCCGCACTTGCAAGCAGGTTTTACGTAGGAAAGAGCGTTGAGCTCGCGCAGGGATTTTTTGCGCTTGTTTTTCGCCGCTGTTTTGTCTGGGCAGCCAATACCGAACGAGGGTGTTTTTCGAAAATATTTTACCGAACGAGGGTTTTTTTTCGAAATATTTTTTCGGGGTCGAGGGCCTGAAGTCCGAAAGTACAACGTTCGCACTCGTGTGGTAGCCCCCCTCGCGGCTGTTGAACCTTTCAGCACTGCAGTCCCGTTTTGGGGACAAATTACTTGAAAATCGACTGGTTTGTCCCCAAACCGGGACTGCGGTCCGAAAAAGGGTAGAAGAGAGACCTCTGGGCGAACTCGACGCTCTCTTTTCGGTGTGTTCTCGCGCCCCGTGCGCATCAAAAGCGAGTCGGACGACGAAACAAAGTCGCCACCGCCTCCTTACTCGCAAGCCCCCCCACCACCGTACTTGGTGCGATAGAACACTTAAAACCCTTTTATTACGGGGGGGGGCCATAGTAAATAGGACCTACGGTAATGCAGTAACCTATATATTTTCCTATTTTTACTCACAAAATTTGGTCCTCTTTACTAGGGTCCCCCGCAATAGTACTGCAGCCTCGTTGTGGGGACATGACCACTCTAATTCCAAGTAGTTTGTCTCCAAAACGGCACCGCAATCCTGAAAGGGGTTAAGACAGCGCACCCCCGTCCGACGAATCTCCAGGCTGGTTTTCTCTCGGCAAAACGGGAAGAGCGCCAACCAAACGAACACGGGCGACGCGTCGCCTATGGAAAAATATCTCGACAAGATCTCTTTCTAAAGCCAGCCGCTACGATCGTTTTCGCGGATGCCCGCCCCCGCCCGACGTGCTCCGTCCCGGCATTGTAGGGATGCGAGGGTCTATGGTCTCACGACTACGACCATGCATGATAATGAGTACCCCCCCCCCCCCGCTTGCTTTGGATAAAACCGACTCGTAGAAAAAGCGGCCGCGGGGGGGGGGGGGGGGGGGGGGTGTCATCTTGCGTGTTACCAGGTACCGCTCTGACCGAAAATATGACAACCATTTGGACTCTGATACCGATACCAAACGGTGTCTGTATTTCCGGTCCCGAGCCGACCTTTATCGTTGGTTTTTAGGCTTATGTATTCGGCGAGTGCACTTGACTGCACGACAACACAACACAGGCCCCGAGCCAACTCGTACGGCGGGTATGTAGGGTCTACGTCGGCGAGTACCCTTGCCAGCATCAGAACCCAGGTTTCGGAATCTTCTACCCCGTTCCGTTCCGGGCTGCTTGCCGTCTATCATAGGTTGTTTCAATATGCACCCCCCAGTACATCTCGCCTATCGAGTCCCCCCCCCCCCCCCCCCCCCCCCCCCCCCTATTATATATTATATATGGGTTGGGTTGGCGTCGGTTGGCAACGACACTGTAAAACATGCCGCTCACTACGTGAGCTACACATCCAGGGTACCGTTTTTTTTTTTTTTTTTTATTGGCGGTCGCCCACAGCTGGTCGTCGAGTTAGATCATTGTGCGAGGTAAAGAACCTTTACTCTGCACAAGGGAATCGATCGTATCACGTAGCGTTCAAGGTTAGGTACCCAAGAGGCAGTTACATAGTACTCCCATTGCTGCCTCTGGAAGTGGCTACACCGGAAATTAAACTAGCTCATTGAAGCTGTCATCCATATGCAAGTCCGCCTCACAAGCGGTTCTTAGTAGGATGCAGCTCACCCTTCATGCGACTCGCCGGACACCTCACGGCGCTTCGCGCTTGGTGCAAGCAATGTCCGCCTGGTCGGTGAAAACCCGACATGCTCCGTCCCGGCATTGTAGGGATGCGAGGGTCTATGGTCATACGACTACGGCCATGCATGAGATCGAGTACATCTCTCCTATCGAGTACACCTCCCCGTCCACAAACAGACTCCGGAACCGATTGCTGGGACAAGGTGGGGGCGTAGACGTAAGAAAGGGATGGTTCTCGGTCCCAAATAGTAGGGTGATCGAGCTGACTCCTGCCCACGTACTAGGGAGGCTCTCAGTGAGATGTTGTTCGGCGTTCTCCCTCCTCCCCTTCTCCCCTCTCCGCTTCCGCCCGCATTTCTCGTCGAAAACCTGAAGGCGTACACGCTAGAATGGAGCGTTTTCGGGTTCTAAACACTAGACGGACCGAGCCGGTTCCTCTTTCACGTACAGCGCTCTTTGTAGACCATGTTCAGCGTTCCCCCCCCCCCCCCCCCATTTGTGCGAAGTAAAGAACCTTTACTCTGCACAAGGGAATTGATCGTATCACGTAGTGTTCAAGGTAAGGCACCCAAGAGGCAGTTACATAGTACTCTCATTGCTGTCTCTGGAAGTGGCCACACCGGAAATTAAACTAGTGGCCACACCGGAAATTAAATTAAACTAACTCATTGAAGCTGTCATCCATATGCAAGTCCGCCTCACAAGCGGTTCTTAGTAGGATGCAGCTCGCCCTTCATGCGACTCGCCGGACACCTCACGGCGCTTCGCGCTTGGTGCAAGCAATGTCCGCCTGGTCGGTGAAAACCCGACATGCTCCGTCCCGGCATTGTAGGGATGCGAGGGTCTATGGTCATACGACTACGGCCATGCATGAGATCGAGTACATCTCTCCTATCGAGTACACCCCCCCCCCCACATGTATTATATATGGGTTGGGTTGGCGTCGGTTGGCAACGACACTGTAAAACATGCCGTTCACTACGTGAGCTAGACATCCAGGGTACCGTTTTGTTTTGTTTTTTGTTTTTTTTTTGGCGGTCGCCCACAGCTGGTCGTCGAGTTAGATCATATGTGCGAGGCAAGGAACCTTTACTGTGCACAAGGGAATTGATCGTATCACGTAGTGTTCAAGGTAAGGCACCCAAGAGGCAGTTACATAGTACTCCCATTGCTGTGTCTTGAAGTGGCCACACCGGAAAATAAACTAGCTCATTGAAGCTGTCATCCGTGTGCAAGTCCGCCTCACAAGCCGTTCTTTTTAAAATCGGGTGCAGCTCACCCTCCGTGTGACTCGCCGAGCACCTCACGGCGCCTCGCGCTCGGTGCAAGCAATGTCTTTCTACCTGGTCGTTGAAAACCCAATGTGCTCCGTCCCGGCATTGTAGGGATGCGAGGGTCTATCGTTATACGACTACGGCCATGCATGACATCGAGCACGCGCTTGGCGCAAGCCATGCCTGTCTGGTCGGTGAAAACCCGACGTGATCCGTCCCGGCAATGTAGAGATGCGAGGGTCTACGGTCACACGACTACGGCCATACATGATAATGAGTACACCCCCCCTCCTACGAGTAGGAACGGTGCTAGGAACGGTGCTAGGAACGGTGATCCGTCTCGAAAGGGGTGCGTGGTCAATGGTCGAACGACTAAGGGCCATTTTTATCGACACTGTGAAAACTTGCCAAATTAGCAAGTTTTTGGAAATTTGGATTTTCAAGTCTTGCTTTAAAGTTGCTGAATGAAATGGCAAGTCCAAACTTCCGTAAACTTGCCATCAAAGCGCTTGGGGAATATCTATAAAAAAAGTTTGACATTAAACTTGCTAAATTGGCGAATCCAAATTTCCAAAAACTTGCCAATTTGGAAAGTTTTTTTTTGCCAAATAAGTGTCGTTTCAAAACGACCCTAAGGCGAGCAACAGATGAATGAGTACGCCCTGAAGGACAATTTCGGTGCGTGATGATACGGGGGATAAAAATCAAGAAGAATACGTGTTATATTGAACCACCTTAAACATGACTGCTGTCGTCCCGAGTGGAAAAGGGGGATAGAGGAAGAAGTAGAAGGAGAGGAAGAAAAGGTAGAAAAGAAGAGTGAGGGAGGTGGGCCCCTTTCTATCCTCCTCCCTTGCTCGTTCCAGCACCCACAAACTTACAGGAGAACCCAGGAAACCACGCGAGTATATCATCTCACACGCCCCCCCCCCCCCCCCCCTCCCGTGTTGCCGCCTCTTCACCCCTAGGCTGGAGGTTTTGATGGAAGAGAGGCATGTTTCTAGGTCCTACGACGGGGCGACTCGAATATGTATATATCATGGATGATCAACGTTTTCCGTAGATCTTGCTCAACCCCGCAAAAAGTGTCTGTGCAGTACATGGAAACACCGCATTGAGCGCCTAACTGTTGGAGGTGTCTCTATTAGGCGTAGTGCTCTGTCTCGAAAGGGATGCGTAGGCAATGGTCAAATGACGAAGCCAAGCCACAAATGAGCACGCCCCCCGCGGGTCTATGGTCATACGACTACGGCCATGCATGACATCGAGTACCCTCACCCCCCCCCCCCCCTCCCCTGCCCCCGGGCTCACGTTCCCTCCCCTCTTCCCCCGTCTTGCCTCCTTTTCGGGAACTAAGGTGGAGGTTTTGACGGAAGAGAGGGATGTTGCTAGGTCCCACGAGGAGGAGCTGTTCGCGAAGCTGACGGACCAGACCGAGGATCTCGAGGCGTTGCAGGAGAGCTACGTCTCTCTCACCGACAGGTCCGCATCGTGCGTCAGCAACCCTCTCGTGACTCGTGCCGGAGCAACCTTTTGAACTCGCGCTCCACAAAGCAGTTTTGCGCCCGAAAAAAAGAGATGTGTCTCACTATATGGAAATATAAGGGACGTTCAGTCTTCGTATCGGTGAACAAAAGTTGCTTTCGGTTACGTTACGCCCATAGTGGCACTACTGCCCGTATATTTGTTTTTTTTAGCAGCGCGGTTGCGAGGTCGAATTTTGCTCTCCGAGCTCATATTTGCCAGGGCCGTTCACGGGTCGGATGAAACGGTGATCGGACCCAATCCGTGAGAATTCGAAAAAAACCTCCCGATCCGGCCCGACCCGACCCGAGCCGGTCCGGGCCGGCCCGGCCCGACCCGTGAAATTTCGAAAACCTCCTACCACGGGGGATCATAGTAAATAGGACCAAATATTGTTAGTAAAAATAAGGAAATATATGTTTTTTTTGTGTTAGCCGTAGGTCCTCTTAACTATGGCCCCCCGTACTAACCCGAGCCGCGGGTTGGGGGTCATGGCCCACGAAGAGCCCTGATATTTGCAAGCGTTGGCTTGATTTATGTAGTGGTACTCCCATCGAAGCGTGCGACGGGGAGCAGTCTCCAAAATCGGACAGTTTGTGTTACGCAAACGAACTTTTGCCACCGTACGTTACAATGACTTTGAAGGGGATACACGCGTTTTTATCCCAGGCGAAAAAATAGAAAAGAGATTGCGCGAAAAATGCGTCGGAAAACATGTCTTGTCGGTGACGAGGTTTGCGTTCTCGTCCCCGCTGGAGATTTGGACCTTCTCCGGGAGATATATTGATAGGGAAAAACAAACACTTGTGCGTGCTCTGGCCAAGCTAACTCCCAGTCTACAGTCGCCCCCGCCTCACAAGATGTCCTCCGTAGGACGCGGCTCACCCCTCAGACGACTCACCCAACACCTCACCTTTCGCTTCGCGCTTGGTGCAAACAATCGATGTCTGCCTGGTCGTCGAAAAACCCGACGTGCTCCGTTCCTGGCATTGTAGGGATGCGAGGGTCTACGGTCATCCAACCACGGCTATACATTGGCATGAGTACCGGTACCCCCCTTCCCCCCCAACGACCTCTATCGTGCCCTCCTTCTCCGAATTACGGGGGGGCCATAGTAAATAGGACCAAAAATTGTTGGTAAAAATAATAAAATGAGTAGGTTTTTGTGTGTACCATAGGTCCTATTTACTATGGTCCCCCGTAGTAGTGGGCGAGGGCTCCGAGGGCGTTTTTACTCGGTGCTACAGCCCGACTTCCTCGTTAACGCCGTGCCGACTCGCCGGTTTGAGCGCGGAGACGACAAGCGGCTTCAATTCTCCTTGCACTCTATCGCGCGCGGGGCTTAAAAAAAAGCGTTTTTGCTGGCATGGTGGATGCTTGTCTTTCTCGTACATCAACCATTGTAGCGTCGTACGTACACCGATAATTGACAACAGCCTGCACCCGCCGGCGGGGAGGGACAAGGACATGTGACCGTTGAGTCGCGAAAACAGAATCCCCATTTGACGGTTGTAAGCTGTGTTGACGAACACTACTGTAATATATCCGATGAAGCGCTAGAATATAATCCACCTTTTGAAGGCTGTAAGCTGTGTCCAAGTACAATTGCATACATATCCGTTGGATCGCTAGAATGTATTCCCCCATTGACGGTTGTAAGCTGCGTCGACGTACACTACTGTAGCTTATCCGTTGAATCGCTAGAACGTAGTCCCCCATTCGACGGCTGTAATCTGCGTTGAAGTACTATAACGTATCCGTTGAATCGCTAGAAAGTATTCCCTCTTTGACGCTTGTAAGTTGTGTCGACGTACACTAGCATATCCGTTGAATCGTTGGAATGTAGTCCCCCAATTTGACGGTTGTACGCTGTGTTGGAGCGCAACAGAGACGTTTATGGTCCGTGGTATTGTACGTACCGTGTACACAGTAGTTAGTACGCCCCTTGATGTTGAGTGTAGCCCAAAGGCAAGGCTCCGTCTCCTTGAGAAGATGCGCAGAGGCGGCACCAAACTGACCGTAGAGAACACTTATAAACTTGTGATGATGGAGAACAAGGAGAAGTGGAAGAAAAGGCGTTCATCGTGTGGTCAACTGTGACGGACTATCCAAGCTAAGGTACTCCTACTCGTACTCGTGCGTTGCGGCTGCACCTCAGCCACACTAGAGTATCCCGAGAGACGATACCGTAGCAATCGGAACGCAACGATGGACCCCAAAACCGTACGTGACCGTACGTGCACACACCTTCTTCGGTTACTATCACGGGGGACCATAGTAAATAGGACCAAATATTGTTAGTAAAAATAGGTAAATATATAGCTTTTTGTGTGTACCGTAGGTCCTATTTACTATGGTCCCCCGTACTATTACTGCGGTCCCCCGTGTTAGATATGTATGGACCTCAGAGCCCACTACTCAACAAAAACAACACTTTTGTTGCTGAACGTCTGCCGCCGCTATCTGAAGCCGCTCGCAGCCAACACTACCATCCCCCCCGCAAAACGAAACCGCGAACAAAAACAGGTGGAACGACTTCCAGGACGAGCACGACGAGCTACTGGAGCAGCTGGAGCGTTCGAGGTCCGCCTTCAAGCTGTCCAACCCTTCTCCGACATCACCGGGCCGGGGTGTCACGACCGTCGCCGTGTCCGTTCCGAGTAGGAGCGCCGAAAATGGCAACGATGGGGGTTTCCGGCCAGGCAGTGGGCGTGATGGTGACCCTCGGCCAATCAGCGGGAGAGATGGTGACGCTCGGCCATTTAGTGGGCGGGACGGCGGCGACCCTCGACCAGTCAACGGGGGGCGTCTTGTGCCAGGCAGGAGTGGAAGCCGCGGCAGCCGCGGCAGTCGTAGGAGCAGCAACGAAACACCGCGAGCGGAGAAGAGCTTGCCGAAACTGTCTTTAAACGGCAACGTTTCCCCGAGCACCGGCAGCCCTCGCCGTTCCCCCGGCCGACGCCCGTCTTCCACCTCCCGCTCCTCCCCGAGATATCCGGCCACCCCGCGGTCGTCCGGCTCGGCAGGCGCCGCGACCAAGCGAGGGGAGAGGCGGGAAAGACACACCAACGGCGAGGAAGAGGGTCTGAACCGCGACGGCCTCAACCGCGGAGGTGCCGAGACAAGCGCTGATACGTTGAGGCCCTCGGCCACTCATTGGAGCAGCGGCGGCGGCGGCGGTGGCGGAGGCGATTCCAGTGCAGCCGCCTCTACCGAGGGTCAACAACCGCGCTCTATTGCTGGGGGTTTCGACGAATACGATGGCCACCATGGGAGGGGGGGTGACCGCGTAAAGGAAAATGCCGGAAAACATCGCGACGACAACAACGACGACGGGCCCACTGCTGCCCCCCCGGTGACCCAAAGGGGGGAATCGGGAGGCTACTACGAAGACGATTTCGACGACTTCCTGGAGGAGTCTGAAGGCGAGGAACGCGACAGGCTACGGCAACGACAGCCACTGGGGGAGGAGGAGGGGTACGAAGGGGGCGGGGCGGGAGGGAGTCGGAACGAATCGAATGGTGCGAGCGGATCGGACGCCGTGCACGGTACAAACAGCTCCAGCGACAGAAAACGCGTCGTGTATAGAGGTGGCGATAGAGTCGAATCGCCAGTCGGAGGCCGAGCGGTCATTTTCGACAACAACGCGGACGCTTCGAGGGCGGGCGTGGGGGGGGGGAGGGTAGATAGATAGAGGGCGGGGGGGGCGGGGTTTAGGGCAGGGAGCCGAGGCACAACAGGGGTATGATAGTGGAACCCCGCGGACCGAAGTGGTGTATCGACCACCTTCTGGCAGCAATAGAGGGGCGGCCAAGGGGGAGAGGCCAAAGTCGGCCGCAAGACAGGGCAGGGCGGCTAGCTTCAACGCGGGCTGACGGCTACGCTCGAATTTAATTACTATTAATACAGTGAACACGAACAAAAAAAAAAACTAAAAACCTTTTGTTTTTTTTTGTGCGAAATCGTGACGGTTGTACGAGTACGTGACCGTTAAACCGCGATTCCTTTTGGTTTGCGTTTTTGTCTCAAGTCTTTTGTTACGACGCGTGGCATCAACAAAGTTCTTATCGATTATAAAAAAAAAAAAATAAAAAATCTTCATGTGGTGGTTGTCACAATGTTGCTTGTCACCATAGATTCGCGGAAGATTCCCAACACCTACTGTAGTACGCATCTATCTGACCGGAAATATAAACACCGTTTTATATAGGACTCAGAGTCCAAAGGGGTGTTATATTTTCGGTCAGAGTGGTACCAGGTATCCGTTTCGTTCGCTCCAAATGACTTGGAGGCGGACGTTTCCCTTCTTCCGCAGGAGCAATGGTTGGCTGCGCAACCGCTCTCTCCATCGTCGAGACGAGAAACGGGTATCAATAGACTCATCCCATACGAAAGGAGTTGCACTTTTTGTCTCAACAATGTCCGGCTGGTTGAGCTCCTTGAAAAAAAATGAGCAGCAACTACCGGCAAAAAGGATGGCATTTGTTTTTGCCATCCTTTTTTCAAAGACTACGTGGCGCACAGACATACGGGTCGGGTTGCGAAAAAAAAAAAAAAATGCTTCGAAGGACTTGTGTTATCGGGTGAGATATTGAGCTCCTCGTGCGGGGAAATCTCAGAACTTAAGGCACCACCATCCATCCTCAGTGAGGCATTTCTCGATACCGTTGATGGCGCTAACGGCGTCAACGATTTGATGGGGATGGCCACATGACTTCAAAGTCGACGGTAAATGGGTGCTGCGGCTTTGCCGGTACTACTGCTGTATGCCGTTTTCTTGTTTCTCGGAGTACCATTTGTAGACAAAAAGGAGGGGTCGGAGTACCATTTGTAGACAAAAAGGAGGGGTCGGAGTACCATTTGTAGACAAAAAGGAGGGGTCGGAGTACCATTTGAAGACAAAAAGGAGGGGTGGTGGTACTTCTGTACCGGCAACAAACTATTACCCTGGCATACGACATCAACGACGAGCTCAAGGGACAGCCAGATGGGAGGTATTACAGGTGCGACTGTAGAACCATACCGCAACAACACCGTCGTTTTTTTAAGCGCGCACAATTCATGGAACGTGCATCGCAGTCGTGCTCGTTTATCGCATAATTCCATTCGGTCCCTGGTGTGCGTATCTAAACAGTTGTTATTGCAACAAGCAGGAACATATTGCTGTAGAATAGACTCTGGAATATATGTACATTTAGACTCTGACAGGCAGAGCTAGCCGTACGTCCGTATATGAAGTGGACGGTGCCTGCCGACCTCGGTTTCGTGGCCACCTCGCCGGAACGTATTCCCGTGTGCCTGTGCTCCTGTCTTTGCTGCCATATATATGTGTGGCCGTTGTGCCGTGCATGCACTTCTCCAAGCGCACCCGGGAATGGCCCCCTCGAGGCAGTCGGGGAGGCGGGGGGCGGAGGGGTTCCACATTCGTCCGAAAACGGAAACCGTCCGATCACAGCTGGGGCTCCTTGTCTTCTCGCGTGCGCGCATCAAAACAAAATTAACGGCGTACCTGGTATTCTGTACCCCTCCACCTGCCAGCTACAGCCAGAGATATGTGTATGGTTTGGAGAGAGGGTGGCATCCAAAATACGGGGGACGGGGGGGGGGGGGGGGGAGGTTTTAGGGTATGTTGGCATGCGAAGAAGGTGCAGGAAACCACTGTTTCGAGCTTCGTCTCCCTCTTCACTTCAGAGGTACATGATGCACAAACATTGACGATCGAAATAGACGATGATGGCAGCATGGGCCACCGCGGGGTTGGAGGATGATACATCTGGTGCCCGACGAAAGTTTTAGGCCACTCTGTCCCTAAATATAAGGAACGTTTACATTGAATATTAATATGTAAAATATACTTATATGTCGGGACGGAGTGGAAGTGCACTTCCTTGGAATCGCACGACGCACGGGCGTGCACTATATTTTTTCTCACGTTGCTGGGGGCTTACATATACAGCAGTATACCCATACACCGTGGACTGCTGATAGAACCAAACTTGCCGGCCGCACGCCCACGGTCTTACCTGGAGCCGGCAATTAAATTAAATTGGCACGAAGCGCCAAAACCGAGGGAGCAAAGCGACCAAAGTTTTTTGCCTTATATATACGAAGGCGGAGAAAAGTATTTTTCGTGTAGCGGTGGGTACAGGCTTCGTCTGCCTGTAACTAAAAGGTTGTGTTTTTGTAATACTGATTGCGAGAGCTGTATGTGACCGATTTCCACACACTCGACATCTTACGAAACGGACGATCGTGGGCTAACGCGTGGAACTTTTTTGGCTGCACAAGTTGTCTCGGGTTGGTCACTGTTGGAGTGCTTTTGGGAGCGGCAATATTTCGTTTGTACATAGTTTTACTTCCAACTTGCCATTTTTTAATCGTTTCGCGGGCCCAAAATCACGAAGAAAGCTCTCTCGAAAAAAGCTACAAAAAAAAAAAAAACTACCTGGTACTATTTACGGAAGGCCATAGTAAATAGGACCAAATATTGTTAGTAAAAATAGGTAAATGTATAGGTGTTTGTCTGTACCGCAGGTCCTGTTAACTATGGCCCCCCGTAATACCGGTGGCATATTATCGCCATACCGCGAAGTACAACACGCATGATGTTACAACATACCTCCTCGGACGGATTCCAAAGCTGGTTTTCTGGACAGGGCGCAAAAAACGTGCAAACAACGCTTAGCGACGCGTCTGCCTATTCTATGGAATAATGTCGCCCAGTCTTTCCGAAGCCACCGTCATTCTCGTTGTATGTGCCCCCCCTCTACTCCCCTTAGGGCATGATTTTGATAAAATCGGCACAGAAATTCGTCCCATTGCGGGTGGGTGTGGGCTACTACATCTTATCACCCGTGCGACGCGGTACTGCTGCTGTACGTACGAGTATACAGTAGTATTACTATTTATAGTAATCTTCTAGTAGTGTTGTTTTAGTCTACCACTTACTGTAGGCGGTCGTCCATCACAGGCATATATACCATGGCGTTCCCTGACATATTCATTCGTTGTCTATCACTTGTCACTGGGCGGACGCGTGCAACGGGCGACGGTGTGCTGCGCCGTATGGCGGTACACCTCAGTACGCATACCACACTCGCAGTACTACTGCTACTGCTGTGCTGTAGCATGTTGCCGCCGTCATATTGTATATCAACAGCACGTTATACGTGCGAATCCGAAAACCCGTCGAGCCTATTGGCAACCGCCTCTCTCCTGGCTTCTCCCGTTCGTCGAGCTCACACTCCGCGGAGGAAGGCTGTGGTGTCGACGTTTTGAGGCATCTTGCTGCTTGTTCCGGGCATTTATTTTTATCACGGAGGGGTCTCACTCAACGGCCCACACGTTACACCCCGGGAGCACAGCGAACGGTTGCTGATCAGTAGTATAGTTAGGCGAGACACAGCAGCAGTACAGACGAGATCGACACGAAATCACCCCCGAAGAAAAGGTGTATACAGTAACTGCTGAACAGCCGCGGCACAACCAACACTTTGGTTTGGGGTGCTCCGTGGGACAAGAATGCCGCGGGCTACAAGGAGGCCTCACGGCGGCAGTAAAAAAAGACTCCTACGATGTTTTACAGGGGACCATAGTAGATAGGACCTACGGTAGACACAAAACACCTGTATATTTACCTCTTTTTACTAACAATATTTGGTCCTGTTTACTATGGTCCCCCGTATTGGCTTGCTGAGATGAGTATACGAGTATCGTGCGGTACTGCTGTGTACTCCACTACCGGAACGTAAAACCGACGCGCAGCGGGAAGGGGATTCTACTGGCCGTTTTTACTGCAATGCAGCATACTATATACTACTATGACCCGAAATATAGGGACCGTTATTATATAATTATTCATTTCAAACGGTCCTTGTATTTTGGGTCAGAGTATGCCGTAGGACAGCAGCTAAGAAAGCAACAACGGAAGATCAGATTCAAGTACGAAAATCATATATGTGCAACAGCAAATACGTAAATACTTAACACTTGTCAATTTCGGTGCCCCGCGTCAGATAGCACACTCGTAGCGTGCATGCGCGCACGCCATCGCCCGTCGCGCGCGTCTCCCTCCTTGACGTATCTTGCGCTCAAATGGAATCTAAAACCGGTGGGAAGCTGGACAAATTTTTAACTGACAGAAAAAAAATGGCATGCCTCTGCTACGCCGGCCACAAAGGGGGCATGCCTCTACCAGTCTTTCAGATCTCGAGGTGACAGGATACGAACACAGCACAGCAACAACAGTAGTAGTAGCATGAAACGCACGCACGCGCACAGAGCTTAGCCCGCTGCCCCGAGAGGTATCTTTCTCGCGCAACTTCCCCTGCTTTATCGCGAGAAAGCCAAGCCTTCCAAGCCTTTATAACACGAGTAAACCTCCGGACCAATGATATTTCACCATTGTAAACTTGGACCAATCACCAACTGTGTGTGACAAATCTAATCCTCTTTCGCTCTTCAACGGAGACGATATTTAATTGAAATCGAAATAAAATATCGCAACAAAGTTAGTGCTCAATAGTATAAAATACATAGTAAAACGATTTTGTGGGTTCGATTTGGCGATTTTTGTGCGAAAAGTTATCCTCTGCGAAAATCCGCTCGTCGAGTAGGTTTTTCATCACATCAATTGCGTCGGCGTGGGTGTATTGTCTCTACTGCAGCGCAAAGCAAGCTATACCCATCTCACGACTGAGCCAAATCAACCTCAGAGACCATGAAGACCGCTTGTGCTATGGTTTTGGCGTGCGCCGCGGGCGCTTCGGCCTTCGTGGCTCCCAGGTCAGTCGCGGATTTGGGCGATCATGAACGTAGGACATCTCGTTTTAGGTTTCGCCTCTCTACCAGCCCAGCAGTGCGCGTCTTTTTCTCTCTCCTTGCATGCTTTTTGTTCGCCACGTCATGATGGCAGCGTGCATGCACCATCGCGCAAGCAGCGCATATCTCTCGTGAGATCCTGTCTTGGCCGGAGCATGGCGTTGGACTGTGTGTCGTATGTATTCCCTCCTGCGTCTCTCGCTCGCATGTTGACCTGCTTCCCGCGTATGTATCAGTCTTGAGGCTCAGCCAGTGTGGGTAAGCCACGTTCATTTTCGGGGCTTCCCTGAATCGTACCAGGCAGGTAGCATCGCGAGATGAACTGCTGTAGACCACAGGGATGGCCGACCTCAGCAAGGTGGACGCCCCCGCGCCTTCCTTGAAATCTCGTAGCTCTGCTTCCATGCCCTCTATCTCTTCTGGACTCGGCGCGTTGCCCGTTATAACAACCGCTTGATCTCCCAAGGAAAGCTGTTTTTACCCCCCCCCACACATGATTGCTGCAAGGTCCCTCGTAAGACCTACCATCTACCCCAAGACCCCATCTCAACTGGCTCTGATTTCATGCACGTAGTTCCTTGTGGCCTGTCATCTCTGTGCGTCGCCCACGAAAGGGTCAAGAGACATTGACACTGATCAGGCGATGTCTTGGGCAATCCTTTCCTGGCGTCGAGGCCCACAGCTGCTGTAGAGTCTGCCTTGCCTCTTTACTCGGCTCTGTTGGAGTGCGGCCAACAAATGCTGTTGTACTATCTTATTGATTGTATTGACTGCTGCTGGGGCGTGAGTCATTGTTTTTCTGCGCGTTTAACCACTACCAGTATAATATGCGCACCTACCTGTCTGTGTGTATCAGTATATAAACTTAAGCGACACTATTCTTGATACGTATTTTCGTGTTGTGTTGCGAGCATTTTTCGCGGTTGGTTGTCGGTGGATCATGTCACGTGTGGTTGCTGTCTGCATGCGTACGAGCACGAACAGCCACAGGAACTACTGATGTCTGCTGTGCGTGATACTGCTGCACTGCTGCTGCTGCTGCTGCTGCTGCTGCGTCGAACGAAACAGCTCTTTCAATTTATGTGGTTGGTGCATTCTCGAAGCCTAGGGTTCGCGAGGTCGGTGGTCACATGGTGTGTCGTCTGTTTTGGCGCCAGGCGTAGCATTCGTAGGACAGAGGACCACGGAGCTTCGTATTGAAGCTACCTGACACAACACTACCAGTACCGCTTACAGTATTAACACTACCGCTGTTTGTAGGTCACACTACTGTAAGGCACCGGATATCGTGTTCTGTCTATGTTTTGCTGAGTCGTCCATTGTCAAAGAATGAGTCAGCTCCTTGAGTCCTCCTCAGTCAGCCCCCCCGCTGCCCGGCACCGTTGGTTTTTCGGCCTCCCATCACTCTCTTACACCCTTGCCGATACAACAGCAGTTGCTTCTTCTCTTGGGCATGCTCTTGCCAGACAGCGATAGCATCTCTCTCACCATCAACATCAACGTTGCGGCCCTCAAACTGCAAAGGAAGAGTACTATTAATATTAATAAACTTTTCTCCCAGTGACGCATATTCCGAGGGTCCATAGTTAATAGGACCTATGGTTTGCATAAAAACCTATATATTTACCTATTTTTACTAACAATATTTGGTCCTATTTACTATGGTCCCCGGTAGTAGTTTTTTCCTCGTAAGGAATAACGCCTTCTAAAAAACGGCACCTGTCTAGTACCAGTCCTCTCATAAGAAACCGAGATACTGGCCCAAGCTTGATTTCTTATTTATCCGAAAGGAGGCGTGTTTTATACTAGGTTTAGTATAACCGCTCCGGGCTCCCTTATTTCCCCATACTAAATCTCGGGCTGAGTTTCTTGCGCCATCCCCATCATTATAGCAGTTAGAGGGCCGGCAACGGGTAGTGTGCTTGCTCTGTATATACACGTGAACATACAGGCGGTTCCGTCCCATTAGCCAGCCGGCTCTGAGATTGAACTCCCCCTTGAACTGGCTCTCGGAGGTCAAATCGTTTTTGACCGTGAGCTTCACACAACTGAAGGCCATGGAGGAGGTCGACTCTGAAAACCATCTCAGGGTGTGTGTCTTATATTGCGTGTTTCACAGCTACTCCGTACTATTGTACTCTAGACCTGGACACGGCCATTACACCAGCTCTCGCCGGGCAATGTACTGGTTTTAGTCCAGGGGCGATCAGTCAAGGGTGTAAAGCGATTGATTGGTCTTCATGTTAACCTACGTACGTACCTTATATTTGAGTCAAAAGTGGTTCAACAGAGCGCATCAGAAGTGGTGACTCGACAGGGTCTTGCAGAGTACGCACGCAAGCACAACACAAGAGTGGCGTTTCGATTCGCGTGACGACCATCCCTGGAGTTGTTTCATATGGAGGGATCGATCCCCAGTGTTTACACGTCTGAACGGCCCCGGTGAGAGAGACCGACGGGGGGACGCTCGAAGCTTTCGTACACTCTCTGCTGCTACGATCGTACGTGCAAAAGGTGTACGAGTACGCGCGAGCACCTCTGACTGTATGACATGTGTAACTGCTGTAACTTGAATTGAAACCCATAGTAGTGTACGTAGAGGACGAGGTTTAGTTTTCACGAGATGTGTAGACAACGTTCTTTTGGGGCCGGCCTCAGTTTCATAGTACAGGAGTGGGGTGCCGTTTCCGGGACAAACTATTACGGGGGACCATAGTAAATAGGACCAAATATTGTTAGTAAAAAAGGTAAACATATACCTGGTAGGTTTTTTGTGTGTACCATAGGTCCTATTTACTATAGCCCCCCGTAGTAGTCGGAATTTGAGTGGGCTGTCCTCGAAAAACGTTGAAGAGCTGCCTGGCACTAGTACCAGAATTTTAGAACTGCAGCTGTCTCGTGTTGGGGACAAACTAGTCAAATTCCAGATAGTTTGTCCCCGAAACGGGAAAGGGTGAAAAGCATTTTAACTATTACGGAGGACAATAGTTGATAGCACCTACGGCACACACAAAGACCTACCTGGTATATATTTTACTGTTTTTACTCACACAATTTGGTCCCATTTACTATGGTCCCCCGTACTACTGCTGTACCAGGTAGCTTAAGAGACGTGAGATGGCTTAGTGAGGGCATAATATTAATATTCTGAGGACCATAGTTAAATAGGACCTACGGTACACAAAAAAACATATATATTCGCCTTTTTTTACTGACAATATTTGGTCTTATTTACTATAGTCCCCCGTACCAGTACCTACCGCTCTCGTCATTAAGTGTAGGGGCGGTTCAAGTATTAATATGAAGGTACGAGGTCCTTTACATTTCCGGACGGGGAGGTATTCGTTGAGTTCCATCAGCCGTCCCCGAGTAGTGTGACCGCCCAGCCGACGTAAGGAGGGGTATAGCAAGCATCGCATGCTACGTCCGTCTTACGTATGTATAACTTTAAAAACCTGATCATGGCCCTGCTGGCAGATGCTTTCATGGTCATTTTTATCGCCTACTTTCTTTTCGCTCTCGGAGGTCCCAAGAGAAGAGAAGTTCTGCCTGTCGACCCCCCCCCCCCCCCCCCCCCCCCCCCCCCCCCTCCCCGCGAGACTTGGGAGAGAAAAATTGACGGTTAAAAAGTGCCGATTGTTTCAGCACCAGGTAATATTTACACCGTTTCGGGGGGCCATAGTAAATAGGACCTGTGGTACACACAAAAATCTATGTAGTTCCTTATTTTTACTCGCAATATTTGGTCCTATTTACTATGGTCCTCCGTAATATATTTATAGCGGGATGATACACACTGGTCCCCCCGAGTCACGACGGCGTCCGTCCGCTTGCCGCTCGTATCATAGTAGGCGAATTGATAGCAGCAAACGTTGTGCTTGGAAGTTGTTTGGGTCGCTCTCCGCAACACCCTTAAGGGACCCAACCGGGTTGTGAGCCGTGAACTGGGAATCCTGGGAAGAAGCGGCCTATAGACGAAAGAGTGGCCTCGCCATCCGTTTATTCTCATCCCCTTCGGCCGTGGATGCCTTTGCCCGTGTATGTGGTCTTGGCAGCAAGAGTGCGAACGGTGACTGTTTTTTATCCGTCTGTTTATGTATCGCTCTGTCCGTGGATGTTATGCCCGTTTCGTCTGCGCAGCAGAGTCCAAACGGTGACTATATTCGCGGCCAGAGCGATACGAACGGGAGTCGTGATGCCGGCATGTTGTAGGATACTGTTGTATCAACCGCTCGCAGCGTACCACTTTGTACGTAGATATAGGGAACATTTGTATTGGATATTAGTATTTAAATGTACCCTATATTTTCGAACATAGTGGGATCTATGTCGTTCCTGTGTACCGCTCTTGTCGATAAAATCTATCAGGGTAACAACCGTTTTTGCTTGATACAAGTATTGATATTCGAGCTGTCCTTATGTTGTACAGTAGTCAGAGAGGGTATATATCAACCGGTTGTTCTGCCAACTGCTCTTGACATTTCCCATGCAAGCACGCATATAAATAACACACCACCCCGCTCGAACGAAGTTTCTAGCTGATTTTCTCAACGAGAGAGAGCAAACGTCCAAGAGATGCAGGGTTTTCTCGTGCTTGTCAGAGGATATTCCGCCGCCTTGACTTCGTGTCTACAGATGGAAACGTCTCGCAACACCTCGTCGAGATGATTCCAAATACACCTATTAATAACCATGTTGGTTGTGTCTGCCCCTCGTGTAACATGCAGCTGGGGGTTTCCAAGTAAGGCGGTGGTGTGCGAGAGCAGCACGACCGCCTTATGGTGGGAGGCCGCCTTATTCATCCCCTGGACAGCAGTGTGTGCATTTCTACAGTCTTGCCAACGTGCCAGCCCTTTTTGATCGCTTTGTATCGGCATAGCGGCATAGCGCCTTTTACTCAGACCACCCTATTGGGGGTGGGTGCCTTACTGCTGTGTATAGAGGAAACCGGCTCGGAAAATGACGCCAAGAGGTAGGTAGCCTTTGTCAGAAAGCGGGGTGATCGTTTTTTTACTTTTTTTTGACGTGGGGACACACACAAAAAAAAAAAAGTCGGCGAAAGAAGGCCGCCCAAAGTTGCACTTCCGCGAGGTCGGTCGGTGTGGGGGTGTCCCGCGCGTGTCTTGGTCGGCCTGCGATCGTGAACGCTCCCAGCATCGCACAGCAATACCGTTTGTTCGTAGGTGCAATGTCTGGCTTGCGCAAATAGCGGTTGGTGACAAAACATGAAAATTTGCTCGAGCAGTAAGCGAGTTCGAGTTAGTAGCGTGTCGACGAAGTATTTTTTTCAGGAAAAGCTTACACTGAATTATGTGTACCTTTTTTGTTTTCACCTGCTATTTTTCGGATAGCAATCAGAACCAAATACGTACACTCGTCTCTGGTATCGAGCGCTGGAGACCCTCGTGGGCAGCAAGAAGAAAATCTTTAACGTACGGGATACTACTGTACGTACTGCTGTTCGATGTCAAGTATGGTAACTTGTATTATTACGAGGAACCATAGTTAATAGGACCTGTGGTACACATGAACACGTATATATTTACGTTTATTTATACTAACAATATTTGGTCCTATTTACTATGGTCCCTCGTAATAGTAATAGCTAGCGGGAACTGTTTAGCTCGGAACCCAACCCGAATCGTTTTTGCCCGAAAGTTGTGGAAAGATGACGATCCAGACAATAAATATTTATATTACGGGGGACCATAGTAATTTTTTTTTTTTTTTTTTTTTTAATCATCACTTTTACTTTCCAGCCTAAACTCGTAGGAGGTTTTACCCTCAGCGATCTTCTGGACAAGCCGTGGTCACAGGTGTCGTCCCTTCTCCCCCCCGGTATTTTTTTTTTTTTTTTTCATCATCACTTTTTACTTTCCAGCCCACTCGTAGGAGGTTTTACCCTCGACGTTCTTCTGGACAAGCCGTGGTCACAGGTGTCGTCCCTTCTCCCCCCCGGTACGTGCCTTTAGTTTTTTATCGCGCATAGGGTTCAGCATTCCCACTGCTCGTCGATTTTCATCGAATGTACAGCTAACTCACGCTCTCGCGCTTTCCGCTGATCAATTTTATGCAAGAAAAAGTCCCTATGAGCATGCACTCGGTGAGACTCGAACTCACGAAATTGATCTTGATAGGCTCGCGGACCACCTACCAAGGTATAGGACCTACGGGACACACAAAAATCCTCGTATATATTTCCCTTTTTATACCAGCAATATTTGGTCCTAGATTTGCCCTGGTCCCCCGTAGTAGACGAATCCTAACCTGCCGGTACAACATGAGATGTTTTGCGGCATCTGTACAACACAGATCCAACCAACCCAGGAAACGTGTGCCATCGATAGATCGTTCAGATTCTCACGGCCCCGACCCGACCTAACCACGTGAGTGAGAGCTGTAGGCCATGCAGATCAGGAATGAAATGCATGTGTCTTATGTATCTGCCTGTGAAAGGTATGTTGTAGATGGTGGAAAGTGGTGATCGATCGTTCGGTCGACGCTTGAAAAAAGGTGGAAAAACTGTCCCCACACTTGATTCACGCACACAAAGGCGTTCGTGCCCGCATGTCTATAACAGCTGGTTTTTTTTTTTTTTCCTCCGGTACATTTTAAGAGGGGATAAATATGTTTTATATACTTGTACACACCCGTTTTTTTTTTTTTCTTTCCTCTGTCGTTTTCGGGCGTAAGATGCGGATGCGCCGCGCCGGACTTCCTATCCCGGGGGGAAATGGTGTGCTTGATGCTGGTGGTAGCTTTCTCGTCCTTCCCTGGATGGCCTTTTTTTTTTTTTCCCCCGGCGCCCAGAGAATGCGCGCGTTACAAGCATGTTTTTTTTAGATATATATATATATATATTTTTTTTTAATGCTCCGACCGATTGGTAGCATCGTGTACGAACTTTTTTGGGGGGTGCTGGAACTTGGTTGTTATTTTTCAGGGCATTGCACGATTTTTCGAACAGGTTTTTACATCTGCGTAACCAAAACGATGGGTGACTCTACTGTAGAAACACCATGTAGACGCATCACTCGGGTGTTCGCACTGCTGTCTGGCCCCGTTGTCGAGGGCGTTGTCGGGAGAATCGGCTTGTTGATCCGTCGGAGGGGCTGTGTTTTGTGTCTTGCGCGCTATTTTCCCTTCTCTTACTATCAATAGTGGCTTTTGCGACAAGACGCTTTCCTCGATTTGCACCAAAATTAGGTTTTTTGTCGCTCATGAATCCTGTGCCCACGGACTGGATGCATGCATTGTGGCGATGAGGTGAGTGTTAGGACATCAACTCTCCCGACACTCTCATCCGTCACCCCATGCATGGCATGGTAGCGCGTGCTCGTTCCAGGCGTGGCTTGAAACGGCCAGTTAATTGCGCCGCGCTTTTCGTTCGTACGACTGTTGTGTGGACAGGAAGGGTATCTATCTACTGATTTAGTGATATCTGCTCGATGTGATAGCAGCACCGCAGCAGTGGTATCACGCGAGACGCACGGTATCGAAACTTACTCTGATGTCGCCTGCCGTTTCATTCTCGAGTATGGCTCGGCCGTGTTGCTCAGCGCTTGTTATCGGTCCTGGTGCACAAAGCGATTTACAGGCAAGCCTAGTAAAGTACTCTTAATAGATTGTACTAATGTCTGTATTATTACTGTTGGGTGTAGTATTAACTCTCAAGGGCCCAGACAAGAAAGAAACCAACCTAAACTGCGAGAAATTGGGGACCGGACCTTCTCAACTTACTATTATAGTACGCGTGCGCAGTCAGCAATACCGTCCTTTCCTATGTGGTTGATATCGAATGGCTATTGTGATTGTCGCCAGCCAGCAACCAAACGGAGGCCTGTGCTGTCATCATAAGTTGTCAGTTTTTTTTTCTGAATTCCCCATTCTTCGTTTTCAGTTTTCCCACTGGCAAGACCCGCAAGGGACCGATAATATCGTATCAGGTATCACGAATAATGCATCCCCACAAAATCGCACGTAATTGTCTGCAAGTGGGAACTCCAAAACTGTTTTGAGCATTGTGCGTGAACCCCCCAAGTATACTTTCGAAACCCCACTGAATCGAAAAAGGCAGCTACGGGAAGGAAGAGACCCAAGCAACCCAGAATTCGAAGCCCGAGCGAGGTTGATCAAACCCCCTACCGTACTCCTTGAAGCCCACGATACATACCACAGGCGTCCCATAGGTAATGGTCGTTTTTTTTTTTGTCGAATCGGTCGAATCGCGACTCGGTCGGTGGGACCTCGGACGAGCCCCCCTCCCCCGCTTTCCTTCCCCTTCAGTAGACATCGGAAACCCTCTGGTGTAGGTTCTTCAAGCATGGTGTAGCTGGCTAGGTTTCGCAGCATTCGCTTCCTGTTATTGCTCGCGCGGGGAAGAGGAGGGGGGGGGGGCTTATTTGCTGGTTTGGCAGGGGCGGTAGGGGCAGGGGGCGGAACAATCATTTCTTTGGCTGCCTGAGCAATTTAACCAATGACCACGCATCCCTTTCGCGACGGCTTTCGAGATGAAGCAGGGGTGGGGCTTTGTCGGGGCTCGACTTGGATAGATGGTTTCACGCTCCACACATCGCTTGCTGCTGGCCTCCAGTATTGTGTTGACACGCGCAATAACCCACCCACTGGCTGGGACGAATTTTTCAGGGCGTTCCTCGGGATTTATCCCGTTGTTTAGTTCGGGATTCGGGATAATCCCGTGGACCCGTTTTTTTCTCCAGTATAGAATCAAGGGGGGCAGACACAAAAGGAAAATAGCGGCTTTTGGGAAAATACTCGACAGCCTTGTTCCATAAGGCGCATGCATCGGTCGATTGTTTGCACCCTCTGCGTCGTCGAGAAAAACGCCTCTTGATGAACAAAAGCCTCCGATGGTGTGTGTTAACCCGATGATATCGTGCTTGTGTGTGTGTGTGTTTTTTTTTTTTTTCGTACACGGTGTTCTCGTGCCGAGGTTCTGCCGTGTCCATTGTCGCTGTTGTTGAGAAGACTTTGTGTCGGTCGCAAGAGCTAGCTGTGTGTGATGACGTGCATCGCGTGGGGATTCGTTTTCCTCCGTCTTGCTCTTGCCCCGCTTGTGCTTGGTCGCCGTAATCTTGTACGTGAGACGCGAGGCTGCCTCCCTTGGATCTGAGTTTTTTTGCCCTATCGGTGACCTTCATGTAGAACACAGCCGACATCGGAACACAGTACTCGTGGTAGGAGTCGTTGTCGCTTGTTGCCTGTTGTCGAAACGCATCGCTTTTATGCGTGCTATTTAATAGTGTCTAGCGAGCTCCTCCCCCCCCCCCCCCCCCCCCCCCCCCCCGCCAATCCTTTCCCCTTTGTTTGCGTTATTGTGTAAAACGCGCCTATTCTGATATTTTTCTGGCGTGTCTCGCGACGTCTGACGAGAGCTCGTCCCCGTATATCATATCCCCCAACGCTCCCTTTCTCGCGCCATTCTCTGTCGCCAAAAAAAGAAACCCGTCGCATTTTTATATCTACCTGTTTTTTGCTGCATCTGATGGGTCCCCCCCCCCCCCTCCTCCCACCTACCCCCCCCCCCCCCCATCTTTCGTTGTTATTTGGTTCTGTTGCGAAAAACCGAAAATGTGTGTGCGTGTGTGTGTGTTTTTTTTTGGCTTTTGCAGCGCGTTCAACGGCGCCGCTTTGTCGACCGCCAAGCCCGCGTCCTCGTCGATGAAGATGTCCTTTGAGTCGGAGATCGGAGCGCAGGCGCCCATCGGCTACTGGGATCCCCTTGGTCTCCTTACCAAGGACCCCTCGCAGGTTTGTTCGCCCTTTTTTCCCCCGACGCTCCCTTTCTCGCGCTATTCTCTGTCGCCACAAAGAAACGCGCCGCATTTTGTTGCCTGAACTTGGTATCCTGCAAGTTGTTTTTTTTGTTGATGTTATTTTTTGTCGGTTTTTTTTTTTTTTTTTTGGATGTTTTATTCGTCATGAGGACCCGTCGTGTTGTTGTGCTGGTCCGCGCGTTTTTTTTTTTTTTTTTTTTTTTTTCAAAAATTGTGAGATGGTACTCGACAGATGTGTAAAATGCATCACCAGTCCCACCTTAAGACAGGCTTGAGCTCGACGAACACACCGATTTAACTTGTGAACCATTAATATTTTGAACAAAACGCTGGAACTGGGCATGTTGCTTATTATTAGCACCTACTGTAGTATTAATATTAATAGTATTTTCCGATCGAGATAAAGCAGCAGGGAGTTTTTTTTGTTTGTATTCTACGGATGTATATGCCATTCCGATCTCGTACGTGATGTCACCTGCTAAACGTCTCGTCTCGTTTGAATAGCGGACGCTCTTGCTTCTTCTGGAGCGAACCCGTTAGTCACATTTTCCACGAGCGCCAGCCCCCCTCTCGCCCAACAGTCACCACCCTCCTCCTGCCGCCCACACCTCCCTCTGCGCGATAACCTTGCCTTTTTTTCTTTTCTTTTCTTGTAGGAGCGGTTCGACCGCCTCCGGTACGTGGAGGTGAAGCACGGCCGCATTGCGATGCTCGCCGTCCTTGGCCACATCACGGCACAGAACTTCCGCTTCCCCGGCATGCTCGCCCCCTCCGCCGGCCTCTCCTTCGCGGACTGCCCCAACGGTGTCGCCGCGCTGTCGAAGATCCCCCTGTACGGTCTCGTGCAGATCTTCCTCTTCATCGGCTTCCTCGAGACCAAGGTACGCTCGCTGCCTGCTGCTCTGGTCTGCTGTCGTGCCCAGGGCTCTGCGTATTTCCAGCCTCTTCAATCGACGGACTGCGTCAGAATATCCGCATGATGCCGGGGCTTTAGCTAAGCGTGTAAGCGTGTAGCAATACTGGTCTGCGATGGTGCTCAGAGCTCTGCGTGTTTCCAGAGTCTTCGAGTGGATGGACTGCGTGAGAGTATCCGTATGATGCTGGGCTTTGTTTTGCTGAGCGTGAAAGCGTGTAGTAACGAGCGATGCCTGGCGGAGGCTCAGTGAGTATGAATGGAGTCGTGTACTTGGATGCTTCGCGAGTGCACATGCACAGCCCCTATCAGTAGCATGTTTTCCGGTATTGTTGACGCCTTGGTCAAAGCTTTCGACAGAGCAATTGATCATTCACGCCCAGCCATCTGAGTTGGGTACTTGGGGAGGGTAGGGTACGGTATTATTACTGGATCGTTCGAGGCCTCTTATCTTGCGACATCAACTGCCACTAGATTTTTATCGATGATTTTTGACAATAATGTTATTGCTATATAGAACAACATATTTACAACAACTGGCCGTCCTCCTGGTGGATTTATTTGCCCCGGCTGCATTTTTGTTTTGTTTGAACGTATCACGCGTCGACGTCGGATCTTTCTTCCTTTTTTTTTATTTTTTTCTTTTCGTGTTATTCCCCCTCGTTTTGTTCACAACCATTGCAGGTGATGTTGCAGAAGGAGGGATCTTTCCCCGGGGACATGTCGCTCATCAACCCCTTCGAGAAGGAGTGGGAGTCATGGACGGAGGAGGAGCAGAACACCAAGCGCGCGATCGAGCTCAACAACGGCCGCGCCGCGCAGATGGGAATCCTCGGCCTGATGGTGCACGAGCAGATGAACAACACGCCGTACGTCATCAACGAAATCCTCGGCTCGCACGTGACCTTCAACTAAGAAGCGAGCTACGTAGCGTGAAAATGCAGAAGTGCAGCTCGCGTCTGCCTTTTTTTTTTTGTCTTGTCGATTATGCGACTTTTGAGGCGCAGTCGAGATGGTGCACTTTCTTAGAGGTGGAAGAGGGAGTTGGTCTAATCTATACCTGCATTGGTTCACACAGGGGGCATCCCTTGAACATCCCCTCCTTTATTCGGCCTTTTATTGTGTGTGAGTCACACGCGCCGTACACTCTTTCACACTGGGAAAAGACCGAATCATTAATGAACAAAATTCCCGAAATTTGTGGCGCGATGGGAGTTGTGGACGAATAGGAGGCTTTTTTGGTTCGGGGAAAAAGCAGGTTGCCTCAACCGGAAGCCTGTTTTGCTGTGAAGGTGGAAATGTCTTGGCTGCCTCCTCGTGTAGCTCGTTTTTGTGCGCCCCTGCCCGCAGGAGAGTTTGGACGGAAAATTTATATCTTGGCCGTGGCCCGTTAGCTTTTAGGGTTTCCAAGAGGCGTTTGTTCGTTCTTACTTTTACCGAAGTCGGATTGGGCACAAGTAGTAATCGGTCGTTTATCTGGAGTTTTTTCGGGCGGATTTCCCCGTTTGGGGCGACCTTGCCACACCCTGGACTTCTTTTTTTCGTTCCTTTCTGCCCGTCAAAAGTGTTCTTTATTACCAAGTTAGTTGCGTCAGGACGCCGACTTTTGGTGACTACAACCGCAATCACAACGTTTTTTGGCTATAACAGCAATCAGTTCGTTCGTTTTCGGGAAATTCTTTTGTGTTGGGCGTGCGTCAAGAACATCAAAAGACGTACGAGCACTCATATTGATTTGACTTGTGGGGTTCATGTTCGTTACTCCCTGTGAGTTTGATGTCACCCTGCGTCATGAACAAAGAGACCACATCTGTCACTTGTGTAAGATCGTACCTGGTACGATCCAGCTACGTAAAGCAGTGATGCCGTACTACTCGACTTGTTTGCACGCCCTCTTCGCGCTTCTCGATCCAGCTGCGTACAACAGTAAGTAGCAGTGATGTCGCACGCCCTTGCAGCAGTGTTTCTCGACAATGCGAGTGTTTATTTTGATTTCCCAACACGTTCAAGCACCTGTCTCCAGGTGTCTTCTCACGAGGTAGGTCTCTATTAATCGAACGTGAGGCACTCCGGCGGTGTCCTCGTCTGTCTTGACTGGTCTGTCTCACTAACAAGCAAGTGTCGTCAGGCGTGACTTTTGTGCGAGTAGATGCTCAACTGGCTTTTTCCACATATTTGATGCATCAAATGGTCCTCTAGCACGGGGTATTCGTACCCCCGCTGTCCTTTTGTAGGAGTGGTATGCGTGGTGTGGCCAGGGCCTATATATTATCGATACATCTATAGCCCCAAGCATGTCTCGACACCATTATTCATCACTCGCAAGTAGACGTGCCGTCAGACGTGAGTGACTCTGCCCAGACAAGGAACACTGGCAATTTTTGTTTTGTTGCTACCTGCCCGCAGTTCTTCAAATGACTTGTCGCTCGGTCAACTCTCGTGGCTGCGTGACTCTCTCTCTGCCTTGATGAAGAACGAGAGTAGATGTATACGTTTGATCGATGACAGCTGGAGCACAGACGGCGGGCATGCGCCAGTTTCCACCTTCTGGGGTGCCGCTTGTTTTGAGCACCACCGTTTGGCTGAAAACGTAGTGTTCTGCCTTTTAACTACACAGCAATATCACGACGCAAAGTTTCACATTATATTATTAGGCAGATCGCTGGTCTCCAAACTTGGCGATCCACACAGATATTTCAAGGCAGATTAATTGATGCGCGATCTCTCGGATCGTCTAGAACATTTGGTGCGCGCAGTTTTCCTCGTTTTTCTCGGAACTCACAAACAAGTACATTCCGTCAGGCGTGACTCCGCCAAAATAAACTCTGTTTTAATTTTTAGGGCGTCGAGCGAGAGGAAAGTTAATATTTACAGTAGTGCCCGCATTTTCCAATCAATTTTCTGTCTCACAAGTAAGTAATCGTGCGGTCAGGCGTGACTGCCCAAACAAATACTCTGTTCAATGTTTCGTCAAACCATCCCGAACGTAAGACCCGGGGGTCCCGACAACCACGAGAGAGTGTATCATGTCGCATCCATGATATCTTGATCACGAATGACCAGCCTGCGCCAGTTCCCATCTTCGGGATTGCCGCGTGTGTTTGGAGTAAAAAACACAGCAGTTTTCTGCTCACGTATATGACATGTATTATGGGTGACGCTGTACCTACTACTCGTACCTGTCACGCAAAGCTTTCAAACGGATCCCGGCTTTTGGGTTCTAAATCGTTGAAACGTGAGCACAATGTCATGTTTAGCACACAGCGACCAGTGACACGGCATAATATCGTCCAGTCAAACATCGGAAATGTAGCGTCCACTCCAAATCCGACACGGACCAGCCACACTAATAATATAGCGTCCAATCAACCATCGAGAGATTACTATTACTACTACATACAGTATATAGCGTCCAGTCCAACATCGAAAAGGTATAATTGCGTCCAGTCCGAGGTATCGTTGCACGTGGCATGCCCCTCTTAATGTTTAGCCTCTGTAGTGTCACCGCCGGTCCTCAAACCGCGTCGTTGGTGGCGGCCGGTTGCCATCTGCCCCTTGATCTGAGCCCGAGTCAACACCTACGGAGTGGAATACGGTTGGTTGGCCGGGGCATGAAAAAGGAAGAGGCAGAGACGGAAGACACATGAAAGAAGTGAGCCGACCGTCTGGGTTCAACGGGGGGAAAAACCTATGACGATGAATGTTGACTGGACTCCATCAAGAGTGAGTTAGTGACAAAGATATGTCAAAAGAGACAGCACTTACTTTTCACCTCTTCCTTGACAGACAGCAACTACTCTGCCTTGACATGTTTTTCGACTGACACCCAACGACTACCAGGCAGGTTTTATTTGGTGTGGAACACTCTCGGCCCTTACACCCTTGACAGCGCACGTATTGCATCGCTTGACCTATCTATGTCTCCTGACATCTTTGGTTAGTGGGTGGCAATGCCATATAACAAATCAACAGGAAGGTTTGATCGAACATACTGTAGGTTGGAGGAACAGCAGGTATATATAGGTAGGAAAGAAGTCAACGCGCATCCACCACCATGTAAAAAACGTTAATCGTGGGACTTGAGAGAGCACTGAAAATAAAAATGACGATGGAAAAGGGACGACTATAGCAGCGCCCACTGCGTTATGGGAGGGTGACACAAGCTACTACATTTTTTTTTTTTAATTATGCCCGGAGAGCGAGAGGAAACCCCTGTCGATGTATTTCTCAAGGTTTCGTGTACCGGTTCGAACCCGGTTCGTAAGCTACTATTATTAATAGTGCCCGAGTTACAATGCGATGACCCCTGCGCCATGTGGACCCTTCTGTTAAGGTATTAGTCCGCCGTTGGGCTACTGGTAAAAGGTTAGCCATTCGCCCACCCAATCTAAGCCTTATGTATGAGCAATACTCTACCCCCCTTGCGAACAGCGGGGTCCTCGGTCTTCGTAAGGGGGCGTACACTCTTGAGTGCCCGTAGTCCGCAGTTCTTAACGATCTCTGGGGACCCAGGAAGAGTGTTTTATCAGATTCTTGACATCTTGAGGAAATTCACTTTTCTTTAATAAAAAAGCGTTTTCATGGTGGGCGTGAGATTCGAACTCACGACGAACGACCCATGTATGTCCTGCCATCGACGCCATTTGTTAAGATCTTCGTCCGTTGGACTAATATCATTGGAAAAAGGTTTAACCATTCGTCTACCCAGTCTAAGCCTTATGACACCCCAACGTGATCCTTTTACTCGTATCGCAGGGCGCTCTTGTGCCGCTCGTACTGAGACGACAATGGTTGACACCAAAATCACACTAACCATTGTTTTGGTCACCATGTATTACAATATGTGTCGGGGTCCCAATCTACGCTTTTCTTCTTTTGGATTTTCTTTATGGAGCTTTCTCCTTCCTCTGCTGGCCTACGAGGGATCCGATTGTTTTTTAGCTGGGCATCTCGTTGGCGGGAAGAATACTAAAAACAATGGTACAGTATGTTCACCTCGTCTTCTCCGTCATCTTCTGACTCAGAGGACACCGCCCCCGCCGTCCCCGCGATCCTCATCCCCGCCGCCGCCGCCGCCGCCGCCGCCGCCGCCGCCGCAACGGCAGCTGCAGCAGCAGCAGCAGGAACTCCATCGGCATCGCCCGCCCTTCCGCAGCCAATTCCACTGACGTTGTCTTCATCGCCGTCGTCATCATCGTCAACGTCGCCTTCGTCGCTCCTCTCCGCTGTTTTTTTCGTCGTTCTCATCCTCGTCAAAATCATCACCATCGTCATCGTCGTCGTCAACCGTTGATGGAAGCTCTGTCGGCGGTTCGAGGAACCTGCCGAGACAAAGAAAACAGGGGTGCGGCGTGATACCGGTCTCGGTTCGCGGGTGCGGCAGTGGTATATATATAATATATATACACGTCTCCCACAAGAAAACTTTTAATCGGACGTCGCGATGGGGGCTATACGTACGACGTGAGAGAGACGAGAGAGGCGCGTGCGAGGCGAAGTACAAACTTTTGGTTCCGGCTATACCAACAAGGCAAGGCGAGAGACAGACGTGTGCCATGAAGTGTGGTATCGACCTCTCTCTCTCAACCTTTGTACTATATCGCGGGGGGGAATTTTAGCTCTGTAGTAATCACAACCAAAACATGGTGTGCAAGCGTATGACGATACATATTTTTCGGTCCTAGAGCATGTGTTCTGACTATTACGGGGGTCCATAGTTAACAGGACCTATGGTGTACATAAAAACCTATATATTTACCTATTTTTACTAAGAAAATTTGGTCCCGTTAACTATGGACCCCCGTAATAGTCTGTTGTAGTAGAGACGCACCCCTATCCATTGAGCTATTACGGGGGTCCATAGTTAACAGGACCAAATATTGTTAGTAAAAATACCTCAATATATAGGTTTTTATGTATGCCATAGGTCCTGTTAACTATAGACCCTCGTAATAACAGCGAGCGCTGACTGTTATCTCCGCGTGCGTGATCAGGGTGTATCTCTATTGAAACACAATCAGGGATCCACTGGCTGTCAAGCCGGGACCTCGGATTTTTGCTCGAGGTTTGCAATTCTTTTAGTCAGCTCTGCTCCTGACCGGAGGCATTTTGGAGCGCGCTGCTGTGCCATGACTTTCGGGTGATCTCCAAGACTTTGAGGAAAATGGCAAGCAGGAAGTCAGAGAGATTTAAACCCCGGATTTGTGATGTTTCTTGTAGATACACCCCGACCGCTGAGCTAACAGTCACCTATAGCTCAGCGGTTATAGGGTGTATGTACCTGGTACATGTTGTGCTTCCTCCACCCCGTAATACTGGAAACAGTACCCTATACACTAGTTTGAAGTTAATCGAAGTTTTTAAGGGGGCTCACACCCGTGCTCTCTCTCTGGACACCGACATCTCCCCCGTTCGATCCCTCGCAATTGTATCTCTCGTGTTTCGATACTCTCCTACCTCTTAAATCCGTCTCTCTTCATGCGACCTCTCTTTTGTAGCTTGATCTCTCTGAGCTCGATCTCTCTCGTAACTCAACCTCTCTCGCTCAACTTCTCTCAACTCGATCTCCCCTAAAGCGTACAGCCCCCCACTACCGTACACGTAATACCTGGACTTGTTTCGCATGGCCTTCCTCTCGAGCTCGTCGAAGGACAGCCCTGCATTCTCCAGCACACCCGGAGCAGCAGCTCCTGGTTTTCCCAGTCATAGGGTAGCCGATCGTCGATAGGACGGGGGGGGCAGGGGTGGGGGTTCCGGGAGTGGGGTGGGCTTCGGGGTGGAAGGTCGGGGGTCGGGGTGGGGGGTAGGGAAGCAAGGTGGGGGGGTGGGGGCTAGTACGTGGGTTTGGAGATGGGGGGGGGGGGGGGGGGGGAGGAGGAGATAATCCGGTCAGCGAGATAGGCGGAGGGGGGGGGGACTACATGCCGCGTTGTTTTAGTTTTACAAGGACCTGATCCCTTTCACCGACTCATCCCACGGCGTATATAGAGGTGGTGGCTTACTCTCTGCGTTCCTCACATGGCTTTGAAGAACGTTTGTTCACGCGACCCTACGAACATTTATTTCCATGTGCTGGTCCTGAAAAACTACAGAACTATTGAGGACCAACCCCCCAACGGGTAGGGTGGACCGTAACTGGACCGAGTCCGGCGGAAAGGCCTCATAGCCTTGGTTTTTGTTAGTGGGTGAGCTCGCGCAAGTCCCACACTACCCGGGAGAGATGACTCTCCCGGGTGGCTATCTCCACCGCACCTGCTCCTCTCGGGGGTCAGGTCGGGTCAACGTGCCCAACTGGGTTAAATTGACACACGACGCGAAATTGGGAACGTGGGAGTGTGGTGAGCTTAAGCTTTATTTTTACCAATCCGCCGCAGGATAAAAAAAAAAAAAAAAACTATTACGGGGGTCCATAGTTAGTAGGACCTATGGTACACATAAAAAACAATATATTTACCTATTTTTACTAACATTATTTGATCCTATTTACTATGGTTCCCCGTAATACCAGGTACAGGACTACAAAAGTAGTAGAAGTGTGTCATCACGCCAACCGGTACACTAATTGTTGCTGACTCGGGGAGCTCAACCGAAACAAGAAGACATGAGAAGAAGCCGACGGGAGCAGGAAGCATATTGGTCTGCAGTAGACTATTGGACCACAATAGCCTATTGGACTTACAGCGGCTTCCACGTTGACCAACTCCCATACAATCCCCCGGATCAAAGAGGAGAACCGAGGGGAACAACAACGAAAAGGAAAGGAAACCCATTGGCCTGCAGTAGACTATTGGACTACAATAGCCTATTGGAATTACAGCAGCAGCCTCAATGCTGACCGCTCCTAAAAACACGTTGGACCCCCGAAACAAGAAAACCAAGGGAGACAACAACAAAAAAGAGGCGTGTCTATCCAGTCGAGACGGGTGCTACGGTGGCAGGCGGTGGCAGATTTTGGCTAAAAAAATATTTTCTGAAGGACGGGGCTCCTTAACCCAAAAAAATCGTCGGAATAATGGTCCTTTTTAAAAAAAAAAAACGATATTTTGTCCACGTGTAGTATTAATACTTGCATACTATTTCTACTTTCAAGCGCATTAGGTAACGCCCGCTACCCGTGTCTTGCCGACGATGCCAAATGTGACGGTATCACCTAGTGAGGTATGGGGGCAAAATATCGATCGATTACCCAGCCCAGGGTAATCCTAACAACAGAAACCTATTCGTATTTGCCATGGGATTGTTCATTGAGTTGCGCGTTCGTTCTTTAATCGGAATCAGTTTTTTGGGCGACTTTTACTATTAGTATGGAGCTCCTTAAGGGTAAGTTTTGGGACCTTAGAAAATAATTGGTGCGCCTCTACCTTAGCACCACTCTGTACCTAAATAGAAGGATCTTTTTGATTGAATATTAGTGTGCAAACGGTCCTTGTATATCGAGATAGCAGAGTGGTATGTGTTACGAAGTCTAATAGCCCCCTTTCTGCGCCTATATTTTTACGATTTGTTTTATCTGTCGCGTCAAACGATTGCCATCTTCAACGTTGATCTACTCCATCAACGTTCGGCGCGAATGAAGTCTACTGCACCTCCCCTCTGTGCCTGTACTTCCGGCTAAACATCTACTGTGTATCTACTTGTTAAGTGTCGGGGCAGTATGGACCTGGGGACCGACTGCTGCCAGCAGGTTGATGCCTTTGGCTCTGCTCTTGTCACTCACACAAGGTGCTTGACGACGTTTTATAAGTTACAGGCTCTCGCATTTGTTGCTGATTGCCTCGCCAGATGTCTTCTGAACGAAGGGGCGAGGCACTCATCAGTAATGCAGGCGACAACGCCAGCCAGGTATGATGAGGGGACCCTTGTCACAAATCACAATGCCGTAACGGGGGAGAGGGGATACCGTAGCACACATTGCAGTAGTGTCTTTCAGTCCTCTTTCCTTCTATGTCACTATAGCAGCCCCTTCCTAGAGACCCTACGAGTGCGTTCGGGATGAGAGAGGCCCTTTTGATGCCAACGTTCCTTATCGGAGTTGCTGTCGGCCCCTCTCCGTCAGAGTATGTAGTGGGGTGTACCCCCTGTTGACCCCTTCTGCTTAACGCCTCCTGGGAGCACCTGGTATACCGTAACTACAGCAGTCGCCTTCATGGCAGGTCTTGGTAGGTAGCGATTCCATAGCTTCCAAACCACCTTTCTCAACTTGTGTAGAGAACTCTGAAACCTCGGGAGCTACGGGCTAACCCGACACACGACGGCACGTGCTCTAAACGTGGAAGTGTTGTGAGCTCGAGCTTTTTATTTTTACCAATCCGCCCGGAAGATTGAAAAAAAAACTAGAAAAAATCGTTCGCACCTCGTCGAAGGCGCGACCGAATCAGCACCGCTATTTATATCACACCAGCCTTGGTTTTGAGTCGGTTCTCGATCTCGAACCTTCGTTTTTTTTTTTTGGCTCTTTTCTTCATATTTAGTGTATCACTCTGTCCCTAAAGACAAGGACTGCCTTTCATCGATTATTTGTGTACAAAAAAGGTTTTTATATCAAAAGAGGCAACTCGCTGTTCCTAAACGTGAAGAACGCATTAGTTGAATATTATTGTACCTGGTACGTGATGCACACACGAAAGGTCTGTATAACAAGGGGCGACTTTCTGTCCCCATATATAAGGGCTCCAATCGTTGAATACGAGTATACGAAAGGTCTTTCTGTAAAGCGACCGAGTGGTATAACGCGGGGTCCCTAACGTGTCGCTTTTCCTCAAAAAGGGCTATTACGGGGGTCCATAGTTAACGGGACCAAATTTTGTTAGTAAAAAGAGTTAAATATATGGGTTTTTATGTCTACCATAGGTCCTATTAACTATGGACCCCCGTAATAGCTACCTACTGCTGTGTTTGTTATGTTACGGGGGGAACATAGTATTACGGGGGTCCATAGTAAAAAGAACCAAATACTGTTATTACGGGGGTCCATAGTTAATAGGACCTATGGTATACATAAAAACCTATATATTTACCTAATTTTACTAACAATATTTGGTCCTATTTACTATGGTCCCCCGTAATAGTAAAAACAGGTAAATATATAGATTTTTGTGCGTACCGCAGGTCCTATTTAATATGACTCCCCGTTAAGATACTGGAATGTACCTGGTACAGTTTTTTTTTTGTTAATGATGTGTCCTGATCGCTGTTAGCATGGTCCGCCGTGATGGTATACCTAAGGGACGGACACATTCTCCAGCTATCAGGTAGGTGTTCAAATATGCGTGCTTGTCCATGGGGGTCGGAGTCGGGGTCAACTGCTGGGTTTTTTAGGGTTCGCGGAGAGGTTTGCAGTTGAGTCAATTTTTTTTTCCGACCATCCTGTGGAAGCTGGGCCCAAGTTAAAGTTAGAGCTCACCCGTGCCACTGTTGTTGTTGATACGGTATCTTCGTAGTTAGTACTGTCACTGCTGTAGCCTCGGTTACCCGCACCACTGTTGTAACAGCCACCGCCTGAATCTCCACCGTCGTCCCCATCCCCACCCCCACCGTCAGCAGCGGCATCGGCACCGCCCCCCTCGCGATCAAGCCAGGCGAACCGCATGCGACACTCCTCCGCGGTAACGCGAATGGCCTCAACAGGCTCGCCGTGCGCATCTCCGCCTCCGCCTCCGCCTCCACCTTGACCGGCCCTCGCTTCGGTGAAAGCGGTTTCGGACGAAACGGTTTCAGAGTAAGCCGTGGCAGAGTGTGCCGTTTCGCGTTCTGAAAAAACGTATCCCGCCGCATCCGTTTCACCCGCCGCAACCATTGCGTCCGCTACGTTTTCACCATCGACCGTTTCATCCGCTGCAACGGTTTCGTTCGCTGCGACCGTTACACTCGCGACCGGTTCGTACGCGACAGGTTCACCCGCAACCGTTACACCCGCGACGGTTTCCTCGTCGGCGGCAGAAAATCGCGCCGCAACCTCCTCGAAGTCGAACACACACTCCCGCACAAGCTCCGCCAGAACACCGTCAGCTCTGCGGGTCCACAGCATACGGCGACGACCCTCACCAACTACAGCAACACCTCCTCTCACGCGGCGGCGAGCGCACCCTCTGTCCCCCGCGTCAGCAGACGGAGAAGGCCCAGCAAGGGTTTCCACGCATATACGGTGGCCTGTTTCTCCCAGCAGCCGCGCCCTGCTTTCCTTCGTGCCGTTGTCCTCGCTCCCCAGGGTTTCGACGGAACTGGTTCGGGCGGGACCCCCACGTTGCGCCCTTTCCAGCCGCTTGATGAGGTCTTTACAACTCAGCGGCCACGTCTCTTTCTTCCTCTCATACTTCCAGGGGCCAGGAGAACCCATGGCCCTGGCCAGTCTTTCCTGTAATTCGTAGGTGCTTCCTCGTCTGGCTTCGTGTTGCCCTCCCGCGTCGATCGAAGGTGGGGACCCCAACCGCGTCCTTTGGGTCCCCCCCTCCCCCGTCACGGCGTGTGGACTAGGCGTTGCCAGGCTCTCCCTGATACTTGGGAGGCATTCGTCGTTGCGACATTCGCGTTGCTGCCGGTCGGTGCTACTACTCGTACTGCCCGGGGGGGAATCCCACCGCGTCGTCCCCCCCTCCTTCCCCTCCCCCCTCCCGGCGTTTAGGCGAAGTTCAGCGGCCGCCAGTCGTTCCCGAACTATTCGGAAAAGGTCGTCGCGGGGTTCGCGGTTTTGGTGGCGCCCAGGGGTGCTGCTGGGCGGGGACCACTCGGGAGCTGCTTCGCCGCGTACTTTCTCCTCCTCCCTCCTCCTCCCTCTCCTCCCCCCCTCCTCCTCCTCCCTCTCAGCTCCTAGGAGTGACTGCGATCGGACGCGTCGGGGTGGAGTGGGGTGGGGTGGGGTGGGGTGGGTAGGTGGGTGGGTGGGTTGGCGAGCGTGGGTGGCGGGGTTACAGAAAACGGGGAGAGTTGCTTGCGGTTTTTTTCCGTCCTCCAGACACCGTATGATAGATACCTCTTACGTTACTTGATGAGGAGTTAACGTTGAGCTCAACTTTCTCGTCGAAAGGAAAGTTTACTAAAGTATGTCAGTATCTGGTACGCGATGCCACTATGTGCGGACTAATATATAAGGATCGTTTTAAACTTTATAATGAAAACCAAACGGTCTTTATATTTTCGTCCAGAGTGCTGCTTAGTACCAGGTACCCTGGTATTAATAGCTATATATATGCATATTTGCAAGTACGTCTTACCGTGCTGGACGGAAATATATCTACGTGATAAGGTTAGTGTGGGCCTATTCCGCGCGTTCCTAACATTTCCACGTGGTGGTGAGACCTCGTGTGGGAGCAGCATCCACCTTTCGGAAGTAGGCGGTACATCGGGAAACCGCAGAGCAACTCGTGTCGTTGGTTATCATCTACAGCAGCCTATAGCCAACCGTTAGTTGTACTGTAGTATCGCAAAATACTACGTGATGTTTTACAAATGTACACGGCAGCCCTTAAGAAATGGTTTTTACGGTAGAGCGCGCTAAGCAAAACACACACACACACACACACTCCCTCGGACGATTCTGAGCTATTTCAAAGCCCTTTCACCGTATTTTCCTTCCCAAACTTCCGATTTTCCAAATTTCCATATTTCCAAATTCACCGCCAGTGAATGGGTTGCTGGTGAAAAAGGAAAGAAAATCTAGAAGTTTGAAGAAAACGAGACGAAATTTGAAAAAATTGAAAATTTGGAGGAGGAAGGAAAGAAAAAAAAAAACAGTGCACAAGGCGTGAATCGCTTTCTCTCGACAACGGCGGGGAGAATGCAAAACGCCGAGCGACGCGTCTGCTACACAAATACCTCGGCGAAGACCTTTCCCCAAAAGCAACCCCTCCTTTCGTTCTGGATGAGCCCTTCCAGAGCAAACCGCAGTCCCGTATCGGGGACAAACTGCTTAGAATTTTTGAGCGGCAGAATTTTCGAGAGCGGTTTTGTCCTCGAAACGAGACTGCTGTCCCAAAAAAGGGTTCGGGAGACAACAAAAAAAGGGCTCGGAAAACCAGCTCAGCGGGGGGAAGTGTTATCTATCTTGCGTGTTTTGTTATTTTAGAATCCGAGTGGTGTATATGGTAACCGTTTGTATTGAATATTCATGGAGAAAAGCTCCTTATCGGGACAGCTCTGTCCCTAAATATCATAACCGTTTATATCGAATATTAATGGATGAACGGTCCTTATATATCGGGACAGCTCTGTCCGTAAATTTAAGAACCGTTTACATTGAATATTAATCGATCAACGTTCCTTATATATCGGGACAGAGTGGGTATACGGTAGTAAGGCTTGCTCGAGGGTTTTTGCACGCAGCATAAGAATGTGACCGTTTGTATACGGAAAGTACTGTAGTATCGGACATCGGACACAGCCTGTCTGGGCCAAATAGTACCAATCTGGAGGCACGTGTAAGAACCGCTTGATATTCATAGTACTGCATAAAGGGTCATTATATTTGCGCACACGGTGGTGCATATCGCCCTGGCCGGTGTTTTAGTATTTGCCCTTAGTTACCTAGAAATTACCTGAGGTAATTACTTGACTTTTCGCTTTACACTGAAAGTATAGTAGTACCGGACGCAGTCTGTCTGGGCCAAATAGTACTAATCTGGGCGCAAATGTAAGAACCGCTAGATATTCATAGTACTGCATACACGTTCATTATATTTTCGCACACAGTGGTGCATATCGCCCTGGCCGGTGTTGTGATATTTGCCTTTAATTACCTAGAAATTACCTGAGGTAATTACCTGACTTTTCGTTAAATGGGCAAAAGTGTTTCTGTTCTTGGGAGGCATGTACTATCTCAGACGTGGGGAAAAGCGGGGGTTAGAGGCGAGAGGGTCATCCGAGCTCCCTCGCGTTTAGTCGCCTTCATGACCGGATTGTGGAGTGGAATGCAGCTACGATTGTATCAATAGCTGTTCTTCTCGTGTGTATACCGGGTATGTACAGTAAAAACGAGAAACTACCAAAACATTAATAAAATGTGGTCATTATTCACACTGAAAATAGTCAAGTGGAAACCCTTCCGGGCCGAATCGAGATACGAACTGTTGCACTCCCTGTCAGGGCCAAAATACGTACCAATCTGGATGTAAAGTAAGAACCGCTTGATGTTCGTTGTACTGCATAAATGATCCTTATATTTCCGCCCATATTGGTACATATCGCCTCGGCCGGCGTGAATTACCTTGAAATTACTTGAGGTAATTACCTGACGTTTTGGTGATGCGAAAAGTGTTTCTGTTCTTGGGAGGCATATACTATACCATCTCAGATGCGGGAAGAAACGGGGGTTAAAGGCGAGAGGATCATCCGAGCCCTTCTCACCTTCTTCTTGACCGGACTGTGGAGTGGAACACAGCTACTACTACTGCTGTACTACTAGCTGTTCTTCTTGTGTACATCTGTACTGTATGCAAACCGACGCGCGTGAGCAACAACGAGAAAGCTCCAAGACACTAAGAGGACCGATCGTTGCAAACCAGGACTACACAACAAAGATATATATCGTAACTGAAAACAAAGTATTACGGGGGACCATAGTTAACAGGACCAAATATTGTTAGTAAAAATAGGGAAATATATAGGTTTTTTGTGTGTACCGTAGGTCCTATTAACTGTGTACCACCGTAATACGTACGATAGCGGGTTGGGCTATTGCGTTCGAGAATTGAGTAAAACCTGTTTTGGTTTATTTTTGATGCTAAGATACACCCCCTCTCTACTTATGCTGGACAACCAGGGTACCGCTTTTTTGTTTTGGCGGTCGGTCACAGCTGGCGGTCGAGTTAGATCATTTGTGCGAGGTGAAGAACCTCTACTCCGCACAAGGGGAATGATCGTATCACGTATAGTATGTATGGTAAGGCACCCAAGAGACAGGTATATATATATATTAATAGTACTCCCATTGCTGTCTCTGGAAGTGGCTACGCGGGAAAGTAAGTTAACTCATTGATGCTGTCATCCATATGCAAGCCCGCCTCACAAGCAGTTCTTAGTAGGATGCAGCTCACCCTTCATGCGACTCGCCGGACTGTCTAGCTCACGCAGTGAGAGGCGTGTTTTATAGCGTCGTCGCCAACCGACGCTAACCCAACCTATATATATATATATATATACCAGGTATAGAATATAGGGTGGGGGGGGGGGGGGGGGTACCGCCACAACGTCAAACCCACCGCCGGCTTGTTTAGAAGGTAGGTTTTCTTTGTATCGGGGCATTTCTTCTTTCGGGAATGTTTTGAGAGATCAACGTTGAAGCCCATGCTGCATAATGTCGGGTGGCAAACATGGCAGTACACCTGGCATCACTACATACCCCGCCACTTGTTTCGTTTTCGTTTTTTCGTAGGCGAAAATATAAGGAGCATTTGTACACTAATTTGAATACCAACCGTTCCTTAAAAATTCCGACCGGAGTGGTAAGGAAGTATCACCTTCACACATCAGATAAAAGTACGGCTCTGGCCGTATAGACAAGGATCGTTTACACATTAACATGAAGATCAACCGGTTCTTATATTTCCACCCACATCGGACTGCTTACCGATCCCCAATTCCATGACCTAGGCCTTCCAGGGAGGAAACCTTGTTATTGTATACACCACACGTTGAATATAATCAAGCGGCTTTCACCTGCCGTTGCTTCTCGAACCGTTCGGAAGCTAGCTGGGCTCTGTACAAGGCCAGGGATTGGGCCACGAGCGTTTGGCGGACCCCTTCCCCATCCTCGTCGGTAGTAGTGGTCTCTCCCGTTCCCCCCCCACCCTCCTCGCCAATGCCTCCTTTCTTGCATCCCCGCCCTAGCCCCCGAGGACCGCCATCCCCACCCCCCGATCGCATCATAATGCTGCTGGGGGTTTCCCAAGATTCCGATTCTAGAGACAGCGGAGGTCGAGGAGGAAAAACCGAGTGGTCCATATCGTCGAGCCCAGTCTTCGCCCGCCTGTCACGGCTGTCGCTGTTGCTGCTACTGATGCTCATCGAAGGCGTGTTTGCGGAGAGAGGGGGCGGGGATGACCCGGCGTTGTCCCCGCTTCCGCCCTGCTGGCTTGCTAGGCATTCGCGGGGTTTTTCCGTGTTTATTGTTGTTTTTTCCTCTGCTTCTTCATCAGGATGTTCCGCCGCAAAAAGAGCCGTTTCAATTCCGGTTCGTTGGACTTCTTTAGCGAGGGTGTGAAGTTCCGCCGCAATACGAGCCGTTTCAGTTTCGGTTCGTTGGATTTCTTTAGAGGGGGTGTGAAATTCCACCGCAGAAACCGTTTCAGTTCCGTTCCGCTCCTGCTGCTGCCGCTGGGTTCCTTCGGGTTCGACGGATGGCGACGATCCCCTGAGGGTTTCTATGGTGTCGCGGCGTGATTGGTTGCTTCCGTCGCTGGCGTAGAAGGCGTCCGCGATTTTGCACAGTCCCACCTTAGAGAGAGAGCGATAGTTTTTTTTTTTTCGTTTTATTGTTTAGTTAAAAGGTCGGATGCCGTGGTGGGGGGGGGGGTGTACTCGATGTCAAGCATGGCCATAGTCGTATGACCATAGAGGGAGGGGAGGGGAGGGGGGGGGAGGGGAGGGAGGGGGGCGGGGGGGGGGGATAGGGGGGATCGAGGGCATTGGGGGTAGGGGAGGGGGAGTGGCTTCAGCGATGAAGGGAAAAAGGGTAGGGGGGGAGGGGGGGGGGGGGGGGGGCGTACTCATTTGTTGCTTGCCTTAGTCATTTGACCATTGACCACGCATCCCTTTCGAGACGGAGCACCGTTCCTACTCCTAATAGAGACACCTCCAACAATTGGGAGCTCATTACGTTGTTTCCATAAATTACGTAGAAAATTTTTGCTAATCTTATCCCCTTCCTGTTTGGCCTCCTGTGGCCACCATCTATCTCCTAGGATAGCGATCGTTTTTCTCGCTGCTATTCATTGTATCAAACTCCTCCATGTCACATTCGTCTATTTTCCTCATCTCCTCTTCTAACACATCCCGTTCCTCTTTGTATATTTCACATTCTCCTACTATGTGAGTTCTACTCTCTATTGCTTTGCCACACGGGCACATCTGTGCGTCTACTTCCTCCTCTTCCCAGCTACTGGTGTACCTCTTTCTTCTTTCTGGCAGGTCCAGGTCCCCTACACGAAAGCGCAGTTTCAGCGTTTTCGCGAAGTCCATTGGGCCATGCAAATACGTTTTCGTTCCTATTCCTTCCCTCAATCCCCCGTATATCTCCAAGTGTTTTTCCGATTCCACCTTGTTTCTTAGCGCTAGCCTTTCCCTTCTTTCTATCCTTTCTTCTGCTTCTGCCTTGTACCTCCCAAACTTCCCGGCGGACATCATCTCTACTTGGTTTCCCCCTAGGTACTTCCATACTTTCTCAACTACGCCATCCCACCTTATTCCAGCTCGTCCTTTTGATACTTTCTCCCATACAGCTCTATCAACTATGGCTGGCAACCTCTTTTTTGGCATGCTCCTTACTTTATCTTGCCAGTTCAACTTTCTCATGTCTCTATTTGTCTTGAGTGGGCACATTCCCCGTTCTGCTCTTAATACTGTATTACTAGTCGTACTTGAGCATCTTAGGATTTTTTTAGCTGCTGTCATTTGTACTGAGGGGGGGGGGGGGGGGGGAGGGGGTTAGGGGAGACGAGGTGGTGGACAGGCGATATGAAGTAGGGGAGGGGGGCTGGCGTCAGCGGTGAAAGAGGCACTACTAGTTGGCCGTTGGGTGGTTGCAATCGGGAGTATCAACCACACGACGAGGCAAATGAACAGTGCTCCCCTCGGATATTTCGTCTGACGCAGCGTGAAAAAAAATATTATCAGTTGCTAGGGTTCCACTCCAGAGTTCCCTTCAGGGTGTTCCTGTGACCACGGACTCCACTCTTAAATATGAGCTTATGTGATAACAACATCAACGACCAACAAGCTGATGGACCAATCACAAGCCGGGCTGGTCGCGCCTTCTAGAGCACTGCTTGTACTCCTGGGAATCAAGGCACTCTGCCGTCAAGAACACGGTGCGCCGCACCGTGCCGGCCCGGGTGTGTGTGTGTACTGGCAGCACTGCTTGGCAGAACTATTTCTGTCTCTGTCGGAGCTTCTCGTCGTCAAGCACTACCCAACCTCGTGTGCTGTTACAGAAACTAATCGTTCCAGACCTCGGACGGTTGCGAGGTGCATCCCGCCGCGAAACACGGCCTAGTTGACAACGCCAACCAGGTTTAAGTCGTTGCACTCTACTGCTAGTATGTAGTTTATCCTTTCGTATGTGGATGGTATGGTTGGAATAAGAGCAGGTGCACATTTGATTTTGTTCTCCTATTTTTAGGAGACGACCACGGAACCTTGTTTCAGAAGTAATTGGAAAACGGAGTGGTGTATGTTTAGGGACTGTCCTCTCAGAGAGATTCCCTCTCCCCCGATAATTTCCATGTTTTCTTCGCACACTTTTTTCATCTTCCAGGCTTTCCTGCTTTTTTTTTTTCCAAATACATGAAATTTAACCCTCCTGATACTTGCTTCTGAAAAAAAAACACACAAATTGTGACAGAACGCCTCCGTATCGTGATGCAGAAATTTCCGAAATTTCCAAACATTGGAAATTATAGAAACGAAAATCTCCCCTAATAAAAAAGGAACTCACCTCTTTGATGAGGCGTCTGTCTTCTTCCGCGTCGGCCTTGGCCTTCGCTGCGCGTTCCTGCTCGCGTCGCACCTGCCGCAGTTAGTTCGAAGATTCTTGTATTGTTGTTTTTCTTTTTTAGGGTAAGTTTTCGTTTGGTTCAGGTTTCGGTTTGGTTTTGGCTTTCGTGCTCGTTTTCGTTCAGGGTTTGGTTTTGGTTTTGGTTTTGGTTTTAAGCTTCGGTTTTCTTTTTCTTTTCAAGCTTAGGTTTTAGGTTTCACTTTTTAGCACTACTAGCTGTACGTAGCTTTACGCTGCTTTCAGCTTTAGTTTTTCGAGGCGACTATGGAGATGAGGACGCAACCGGTATCATAAAGGGGCAGATGTCGTGAAAAAAATAACAGCACAAGGCTCGATGCATCGTCAAAGCTTAGGCCAAAGCTTTCCTTCCCCGCGCCTGAAAACAGAAATCGATTCCTGTTTTTTTTGGTGCCGCGCGCTGTTTTTTTTTTTTTTTTTGCAGCAGCACAAAAACGCCGATATCAATCGCCACTCCTGGTTTCCCTCCGCAACGGCTGGCAGTGAGTGGCAGTGCCAGGGGTTTCATATAAAGGGTAGTGGTCCCTCTCTAGTGCCGTTGGATTGGAGTTTTCGTTTTAATATGATGTGGGTGGTACGGTCGGCGGAACAAGCCCTCCACACCGTCAGATGGACGGCGAACGGAACAGCGATAATGATGCCGGCCCCATGGAGGGTAACCGGCACTATATACTGCCACACTGGCTGATACAGTACCATCCGCGCCAAACGATCTCTGCCAGGCACTATAAAGGGCAACCGACTTCACTATCGAGAGCAACCGGCACTATCGAGATCAACCGACTGCACTATCGAGAGCAACCGACTGCACTATCCTGCTGCGCTTGGAATTATCGTGGCCCCCTTTCTAGGACCGCGCCGACTTTTCGGGGGACAAACTACTTGAAATTAGTGTGGGATGATTTTTCATTGCGGTTGGTAGAAGGCTCCATTAATACCCCTTTTCGGTGCTGCACTGTCTACTCAGTACACTTATATCCCACACTAATTCCAAGTGATTTTCGGCGCAACTGGAGGGCAGTCCAAAAAGAGGGGAGTTCGTATATGGTACGAAGAACTGCTTTTTCCGAATTTTATAACTTCATATTCGGTCTCGTACCTGGTACCTGGTACGTATTTTCGTGGGAAAAAAAAATAAATAGAGAGGAGAGTAAAAAAAAAAATGACGAACATTCTTTGAACCAGAGGGCAAAAAAAACAAGAAAAAATAGGGAAGGTTTTCCATGTACGAGTAAGATTGTATCCTCCTTGGAAACAAAATCAGGAAGGCCAGGAAGAAGAAAAACAAAAACCAGGAACACCAAAACAGGAAAAATCAGAAAAAAAACATGTACTGGCTGTAAAACGGCCCTGAGCTACCGAGACCATGTTCACGGCAGTGTGGCTTGCATGCATACCTCCTCTGGGGAGCTCTCTGGCTCGCCGAGCCCCATTGCTTCGCGGGCCTCGATCTCCTTCAGCTTCTTGCTCCTTTGCACCGCCTGTTGTGATATAAATATATCGCAGAGGCAAGGAATCAGAGGTTGAATGAGTGGTCGACGCTGCTCCTTGTAAGTGTTGTGGATTGGTTACTTTTGCCCGACAGGGTGTGAGCGGATCAAAAAAACATTTTATGGTTAGTGTGGAAAAATTGTTTTGTGGAAAAACGAAACGATATAATTCCTAATCGTCTCGTTGACTACACAGGTCGCCATCTCGAGGAGGGTATCGCGGTTCAAACTCCAGCCTAGGGGTCGACAGGAATCGAGAAGGAGCAGACGGGGGGGAGGATGACAGACCCACACCGATGGCGTGGGGATGGAGCTTGGATGCGGCTTAAGATTCAAGAATAGAAAGTAGCGAGTACATAGGAAGATGTAGGAAGGAGTAAAGACAACACATAGAGTATCGTATATAAAGCATAAAAGGAAGTAGACATATAAGATATAATATAGATAGACCTTGTGCATAGGTTTCATTTGAATCCGGGTATTTCTTCTTTCAGGAATGTTTTGGTTGATCAACGGTGAAGCTCATCATGCTGCACATTGTCGGATGGCAAGCCCAATAATAATAATACATTACGTAACCAGGCACTGTGCAGCCAGCAGGTGGATGAAACTATTTTATTGCTGACGTGAGCTATCGTAACGTGGATCGATGAGTTTTGTCAATAGAGGTAAACCACAAATGAACCGGGGTAGAGGTGGATAAAATAAACTATTATGGGGGGACCATAGTAAATAGGACCTACGGTACACACAAAAAACTATATATTACCCTATTTTTACCAACAATATTCGGTCCTATTTACTATGCCCCCCCGTAAAATAGTAATTTCTGACTTGAGCTAAAGTGAGCATTAACTAGTTTTGGCAGAAAACGGAAACGTATACAACGCAGTACAGGGGTAGGGGTGGATACAATTAATTGATTCATGGTTTAACCTACTGCAGTAACGGTGTAGATCAATCAGTTTTGGCATCAGACGGAGGGCGATACAGAAAGTCTATCTTCGGGGTTGGTGACTACGAGCAGATGGATGTGAAGGGCCACTCTACGTACTACGAAGCGTCGCTCTTTTTTTTTTTACCGCCCCGGCCTGCGATTGATTGTTCTGTAAAATGCGCCGACTGCTGCGTCGCACCTGCCAGTCCCTGAATATCTGCATCTGCTTTCGGTCTTCGTTTCGCTTGTCCTCCTGGTACCTGCCGTTTTGCCATACGATGAGATCGGCAAGCACAGCATGGTGAGGTTTCTCACCCTTCAAACATTTTGAGAGAGGAAACGTGCGTCTCTAAAACCGGGTGACGATTCCACTGTTTTCTTCTTTCGGAGAACGCTTATGAGTGATCGCCGTTGAAGCTAATCATCATGCAGCTCATTTTCCTTTTTTTTTTTTGTTTCTTCCATTCCAGTGTCTCCGCCCTTCTTTTCTCTCTCCCTCCAATTATTAGGGGGGGACCATAGTAAATAGGACCTACGGTACACGCAAAAACTACTATATTTACCTATTTTCTACAACAATATTCGGTCCTATTTACTATGGCCCCCCGTAATAGTCGTAACTCAGATCCGGGGTCAGATGGCAGGCTTTCCTCCCCCATCCCCCCCACGGTTCGCCGGGCTTTGCATTTTTACCGCGAGAAGACTTCAGCCCTGCCTCCCCTCGTCGACTTGCGTCGAGTTTGTTGAAACATTACGCGAAAGCAGTAAGAACTATTATGATTGGAGTTGCATCAGTGAATGTACGCCCAGGTGTTGTTCTTTGTTTGATCGGCGTTTTTTTTTTTTTTTTTTTTTTTTTTGTCTTCTTACTTTTTGCGAGCTTCTCGCTCGGCCTCCGCGCCTCCCGCTGTCCACGCCGCGGCCGCCATCTTCTCCACTTCGAATACCGGTCGGTCAAGATACCTGTTAAAATAAATTATCGAATGAGGCGTTATTCATAGGGCAGGGTGAAAGGGATGCGCTACATACATACATACATACATGACCAGGGGAGGTTCGGGTTTTATATACTTTGAAGTGTTACATACATACTTATAATGTTATATACTAATAGTGTAACCCTGATAATTTCAACAGCATCTTAGGAACGATTAGGATCGTGAAGCCGAGGCATAGCAAAAAATCGATCGACGCCATCAAAAGAATCGTCTCCGAAATTTCTTGCTTCGATTTTTTGGTTTGCAGCCCTCAACAACTTTTCTACGTAGCAGCATGACGAGCTTCAACTTTTTGATGATTTTTTTTTTTTTTTTTCCTGTTTTTGGGAAAATAAATCACGACCCTTGGTACGATAGGCATTACAATCAGGGCGGCGCTTTTTTTGCCTTTTGAGGAAACTTTTTGTGGTTCGATACGACGCGCGTACGTAGGGAGTACATACCATAGCACTTTTATGCCACGATCGGCAATACTTCCGTCTCACGAAGCTTCCCCAAACGAGGAACTATTACGGGGGTCCATAGTAAATAGGACCTGCGGTATACACAAAAACCTGTATGTTTCGCTTTTTTTTTACTAACAATATTTGGTCCTATTTACTATGGCCCTCCGTAATAGGTACAGCAGCAGTATGGTGCCGGCCCCTCTATAGTGCCGGTGTGTGTGCGCCAGCCAAACAATACCGGCAGCGTAGCAGGCAACCGACACTATATATATATATAGAGGGACTGCTTCTCCATCAGGTATGCGTTTCGGGTTGCACAACAAGTTTCGTCAGCACCTTCACACCTTAGGCCTTTCGGGTTGACACTCAATGTGCCATTCGATTCACCATTGCGGGGGACCATAGTAAATAGGACCTACGGTACACACAAAAACCTATACATTTCCCTATTTTTACTGACAACATTTGGTCCTATTTACTATGGCCCCCCGTAATAGGTAGTATAGCGGGCAACCAGCACTACTCTGCCGGCGCCATAAAGGGAGGGCTACAACTGTGTCAGGTGCAATCCCTGCTACGCTGAGTGGCCGATTGGCTAACGAATTTGCTGGAGGCTCTTCTGCTTCCTGGCGCAGCGCTGCGTCGTTGTTGGTGTTGCTGCTCGTGACGATCTTCATGTGGCTGTAGACCAATGCGAGGCTCATAACCTGCAAGAACAATGCATGTGTCGAGGTTCTGCCACCTCTCTTCTTCGCAGAGACAAGAGCCTCGACACATGCATTATTCTTTCAATCTCCTCGTGCTGCACAATAGTTTTCGACAGCACCTATAGCATACTACAGGCCGTCGGGTCAAGCATACACATATTCTGAAAAGTCAGTTTTGGACTACTGCTGGTATTGAGGCAACCCTGCCGCATGAGCTACCTGGGATTTAGAATTTGATTTTGTTTCAGTGGTGTGTGGGTTAAGGCTGATTGATCGGGTGTGGACGATCTTCTTTTCTTTTTTTTTTTACGCTCCACACACCTCAGCTTGGGCGAGGCCGATATGACGGTTTTTCTGAAGTGGGCCGTCTCGGCGAGGATAGGGTTGCCGGCGAGGCTCAGGGACATAAGTCCCGACAAAGAAGAGATCACCTGCGTGCAGGCGAACAGACAGGCAGACAGGCAGACAGGCAGACAGACAGACAGACAGACAGACAGACAACGAAAGAAGACGCGTGAGTTACCAACACTTGAACTGGCTCGGAAGATAGTCTCAGCAGGGGGGGTGGGTGGGGTACAATCGACACGTATTGGCAAATCGTTCCGCTTTTGTTTATCTCGCCAGACTGGTCCAAAAACTCCTCATGAACCAGATATACTGTAGTTGGCATCCTTAATCAAGCATTCTAGGTTCCCCTTTATACGTGGATGACATGCTTGGAACAAGAGCTAGTATTCACATTGCCAGATGGAAAATGGAAAAAATAAAGAGAAAAGAGAAAGATGGAACGGACAGATCTCAGGTCGGAAGCGCAGCAGGCACATAAGGACGTAATGCTTTGTGCATATATGGGGCTTTTTAGGCTCCTGCGGTTTTCTTCTTTTGGAGTGCTTGCTATGAGCGATCGACTTAAAAAAAAGCTCATGCCACTCCGTGCCGGATGTCAAGAACAATATTATACCAGGTACAACATCAACGGTGCAAAATAATTGAAAAAAATAGTTGATACACAGTGGATACAAAACGCCTCGATACAGCGCAATACCGAGGGCTTTTCCAGGCGGTCAGGGACGCAGAAAAAGTAAGAGCTTGGGCTGATGAGTACATATTTTGGTCATCTGAGAGTTCCTCCCATTTTTTGCTTTTTTTTGGGGGGGGGACACAAACTCCTATAATTGTGCCGCATTTTTAAGCTATAAATATAGAAGAATCGTAGAAATTTCCTTGCGCTATTATGGATCTAAGGAGACATACAACATATCACCACGTCAAACCGACCCGGTAGAGCTGCCATCTAGGGCGATTTGACACGGTGCGACGACATTTGAGTCAAGTGTAGTTCAACCATTTCGTCAAGGCTAGGTCAAACGTTTTCATACGCGGATCCCCCCCCCCCCCCCTCCGTCAGTCATTTCGAAGCTGTCAGCCATACGCAAGAAAATCTGCCTCACAAGTGGTTCTCAGTAGGACGCAGCTGCTCACCCTTCGCGCTACTCGTCGCCCAACACCTCACGTTTCGCTTCGCGCCTGGTGCAAACAATCAGTGTCTGCCTGGTCATCGGTAAAAACCCGACGTGCACTGTCCCGGCAGGTTAAGGTTGCGGGGTCTATGGTCACCTATGACCATACATGACATGAGACCCCCCCCCCCCCCGCCCCGCCTCCCGACAACCCTCTAAGCTGACGTCATAACGCCAAACGTACACAAGCCCGTAGCCCGCGCGATCCAAGAGCTTCACGCAGCTTGCAAACATGTACCAATCTGAGCGCACATATCTGTGATTCATGGTAATGTGCAGACGGCCCTTAAGTTTCCGAAATCCTCCATCTCACAACTTCACGTGAAGGTGTTCCCTACTGAGCTATAGGGGTAAACGATCGATCGATCACCCAGCCCAGGGTAATCCAAAACAACACACTCTCCCGCCCTCTAAACGGCGTCCGTACCGTGTACGGCCTTTCGCTGACCTACCTGCTGCGTTCAAAAACCTGGGGAACCAGGGATATATGTTTTCAGGGACGCACGCGCAAGCGTTTCGGTAAAAAAAAACGGCTCGAAGTGAGATTCGAACCCGTGGCCTCCCGGCGACCCCCAAATTTGAAAGTGTCACCAACTGAGCGATAGGGGTAAAAGATCGATCGATTACCCAGACCAGGGTGATCCTTATAACTCTTTTTTTTTTTTTTACTGCAGGTACGTAGTGGGGGGGAACATGGTAACAACAATCTTAAAACCAACCATGGGAAACCAAGGTGTTTGGGTTCGTCATTACCATGGTACGGCGGTCCATGCATCATGTAGGAAAAAAAATAACTGAATTCTCACATCGAGGATTCTTGGTCCGCCCAGGCGATTGGAGGTGACGTCGAGGTTTGTCAGCGAAGGGCATTCCGTCAGCGGGGATACTGCGTCGGCATCCTTGAGGGAGTTCTTGGAGAGGTTTAGCGTGTGCAGCGCGGGGAGGCCGGAGAGTCCGGCGGCGGTTTCGATGCTGTTCTGGCTCAGATCGAGCTTGGAGAGGGAGAGGCGGACGGGCGGAGAGAGATAAGAAAAGAAGAGGTAAATACAACTATGTATGACGTACCAATCGAATAACAAATCAACTGCCAGACCGAGTTAGCAAACCAGCAAATCAACCAATCAAAACTAACCGACAAACCAATCAATCAACCAACCAACCAACAAACCAACCAACCGACCGACCGACCCACAATTCAACCAACCAACTAATCATCAAACCAGCTAACCGACCAACCAACCGACCAACAACTACCAACCAACCAACCCACCAACCAACAAGCTAAACAACCGACCAACCGACCAATCAAACGACCGACCGACCAAGCAACCAAACATCTAATCAACCAGCCAAACAATCGACTAACCGACCGACCGACCAACCAAATAACCCAGACAACCAACGATACAACTAGCCAACCAACCGCTCAATCAACCAACCAACCAACCAACCGCCAAATCGACCAATCAACCAACCAACTGCCCAATCAACCAACCAACCGCCCAACCGACCAATCAACCAATCAACCAACCAACCAACCAACCGACCAATCAACCAACCAACCAACCATCCGACCAATCGAACAACCAACCAACCGACTATCCAAACCTTCAACCAACTAATAGGGTGTTCGCAAAGATGCTGCTTGGACTAAATTCGGTTGAGTTTCTTGCGATCTGTTTCCTACCAGGTGAATAAAAATGACCCCAATCCTATACGGAACATTTCTGAGATTTAACCCAATTCAAAAAAATAATATATATCAAAAGGCGGCCAAAGCGTCACTTCTGACCTATCTTCTCCTGGGGTTGGGATATCTCTTAGGAAGGTTCCATGCGTTGAGATCGTTTTTACCACGGGAAACAGACCGCAAGAAACCCAACCAAATAGGATCCCGCCAAATTCTTCTCAAACACTCCAATCACCCAACCAACCAAGCAATGGACCGACCGACTGTTATCCACAAAAAAAAAAAAAAAAAAATCAACCATATGAGTTTTCGTCAAAAAAAAATCACCTGGACAAGGTTGTCGAGCCCGTCCAGCCCCTTGATGCGCGATATCAGGTTACGCTCCAGATACAGGCACCGAAGTTGGCTGCGAACACAGGTAGTACGAGGAGAGAGGCGGGGCGAGCCGAGGCACGGCCGTGGGTTAGGTTTCAACGAGGAGACGCGTGGCACCGGTGTGATTGCAAAAAACATATATTTCTGAGACGCGTGGTACCGTACCATCCCAAAACAACAGGGAGTTCCTCTGGATTTTTCCCGCGGTTTTTTGTGCGGGATTCGGGATAATCCCATGGTCCCGTGAGAAGTGTGAAGTCCCACACAAACGCCAGGGGAAAGGGTGAATCCCGTTCCCGTACCACCACGTCCCGCCGTGGCCACATCCTATACATTTGGTACCGCTTAGTCCCGAGGGAACTGAAGCTCGCGGGATATCATCCCGGAATCGAAGAGGCGTTCCGAGCGACGCCCTGCATGGAACGGATTTTGGGAGATGAAAAAAAAAAAAAAAAATAGTTGACCCTAAATATCAACCATCTTCCCATCGCCTGATATAAGTGTATCACGAAACATGCTGCTAAGCTCCTAACTGTATTCACGGCGGCACTTGGGTCGTAGTCCCTAAATGTCCGTGGCCCTTCTTTTTAGCCCTTTTACCGCCGCAGTCCCGTTTTGGGGGAGAAAGCAGTCGAATTCCAAGTATTACGGGGCACCATAGTAAACAGGACCAAATATTGTTAGTAAAAATACCTGAATATATGGGTTTTATGTATGCCATAGGTCCTGTTAACTATATACCCCCGTAATAGTTATAATTCTAAGTAGTTTGCCCCGAGAACGGGACGGCAGTCCTGAAAGGCCCCGACAGCCGTAAAACATTTTGACCAAAATGTGCAAATGTATGTTTATATATATATACTCCTGTCATAGTACGTACGCCTCCGAGAGTTGAGACCTTACGTACAGGAGGGAGGGGAGGAGGAGGGGGCGTGTGCTTGCCTTGTAGGGGTAGCTGACATTTTGATCAAAATGTGCAGATGTATATATATATATATACTCCTGTCATAGTACGTACGCCTCCGAGAGTTGAGACCTTACGTACAGAAGGGAGGGGGAGGAGGAGGGGGCGCGTGCTTGCCTTGTAGGGGTAGCTGCTTGCCTTATGGGAGTAGCTCCTCGATTTAGCACAACATTTAGTTGGTCTTAGCATGTACCACCCCACGGCTTGGTTAGGATCGATCTTAACAAGGACTGTTTTTCAGGGGGGGTTTTTCAGTATTTTCGGTATTTTGTCGGTATTTTCCTACCGAAAATTCGGGAAAATACGGTAACAAAAAACTGAAAAACATTCTTCGCCAAGGTCGACCCTTAGGTGTACAACGAACGCTATCACATGAATGAGCTTCCCAACACTATTGGGCAGTTACTCAGTTCAGGGAACTCCTTCTTCAGTCAGAAATACTGCCTCGAAAGGAAAAAAAAAAACGTGCTACCCCTTAATTGCAGCCCCTGTCCCACGAAAGCCTGGGAGGCATGTTGGCTCGCACGGAATCATGACGAGGAGAGGAGGCGTAAGGCGTCAACGTGAAGCAATGCTTCTAGAAATGGGGGCGGGAGGGAGGATGGGGGGGGGGAGTGTACTCGATATCATGCTTGACCGTAGTCGTATGACCATAGATCCTCGCATCCCTACAATGCCCGGACGGAACCCGTCGGGTTTTCACCGACCAGGCAGACATTGCCTGCACCAAGCGCGAAGCGCCGTGGGGTGTTGGGCGAGTCGCATGAAAGGTGAGCTGCATCCTAATACTATGAACCGCTTTAGAGGCGGATTTTCTTGCATATGGATGACACCATCAATGAATCGATTTAATTTCTGGTATCGCCAATTCCAGAGACAGCACTGAGTTTACTATGTAACTGCCTCGTGGGTGCCTCACCATATACACGCTACGTGATACTACTATCCCACTTATGCGGAGTGAAGGCTCGCCCCGCACATAAATGATCTAACTTGATCGCCAGCCGTGGTAACCGCCAAAATAAAAAAAAAACGGTACCCTGGCTGTCTAGCTCACGCAGTGAGAGGCGTGTTTCACAGCGTCGTCGCCAACCGACGCCAACCCAACCTATATAAATATATACCAGGTACATAATATAGGGGGGGGTGTACTCGATATCATGCATGGCCGTAGTCGTATGATTATATCCCCTTGCATCCCTACAATGCCGGGACGGAGCACGTCGGGGTTTCACCAACCAGGCAGACATTACTTGCACTCAGCGCAAAGCGCGGTGAGGTGTTGGGCGAGTCGCATGAAGGGTGAGCTGACTTTCACAAAGAACTCGCTTGTAAGGCGGGTTTTCTTGCGTATGAATAACAGCGTCATTGAGTTGATCTATGCTCCGTGTGGCCACTTCCAGTGACAGCAATGGGAGTACAATGCAACTGTCTCGTGGGTGCCTCACCATATACACACCACGCGATACGACCATCCCCCTAGCACGGATAATAGCTTCTCCACCCGGCACAAATTGTCTCTTACTCGATCGCCAGCTAGCTGTGATCGACGGGCCAAAAACACGAAAGGCGGTAAATTACCCTGGCTGTCTATCTCACGTAGTGAGCGACATGTTTTACAATGCTGTTGCTAACCGACGCCAACCCAACCCATATATAACATGGGGTGGGGGGGTATCGTAGGTTTCAACATGAAGCGAGACTTTACGCGAAGGGGAAGCCGGGGGAGGGGGCAAAACCTCCGAGGCTGTATGCGCAGAAAGATTACGACGGGGTTTCAACGTGAGGTGAGGCTGTGTTGGTAGGGGGGGGGAGGGGGTACAGGCGCGGACGCTGGCTGTGCGGGAGTACAACAACCCATGCGGAACGACAACCTAACAAAGTTTTCTTAGAAAATTCCGCAGGACAATCTGCAGGAGGACCAACAGTCAATAGGAAAACCTTTACCCTTCATAATTTTGAAGGAAACGTTTGAGAGGAAGCCGGCAGGACAGCACCTTTCACATCAAAAAAAGAAAACTTGAGACAGCTGCGTGTACCTCGGCGTGATTGACGATTTGTTGAACATAGCAGAGCCGACGCTCAGAAGGTTTGAGGCCTTGACCTCAAGGGAAAGGATACAGGTCATACCATTGAAAACTGCTTATAAAAAAAACGAAAAACCTCCCCTACTATCCCTCACTTCCATGAATAGGCCCCTACGTATGACATCGTGCAGCAGATTGGCTTCCTTTTTTTTGTTTCCCTTGTGCTTTTCTTTTTCTTTCCAGTTGTAATGTTTGTTTGTGGTCAACGTCGAAGCTACTGCGGTCCAATAGGCCGGACAGGTGCATACTTCCTTTGTATGGACAAGGCTGTCCTCGGTTTGCGTCCTTTTTTTCTGGTAGTAATGTTTGTGAGTGGTCAATGTCGAAGCTCACCATGCTGGTTGCACATTTGTTGAGGACGGCAAACAAGCGTGAACACAACGACATAACAACTATTAATACCTTGGTTTTAATATTCTGATGGTAGTGCTTGTGAGTGGTCAACGTCGAAGCTCACCATGCTGGTTGCACATCTGCTGAGCACCGCAAACAAGCGCAACAACAGCAACACAACAACCACCTTAATCCCTTAAGGCCTTAGGCACCGCACCGCCAGGTTGGGGATAATTGTCTCGGAATTAGGGTCAGAGTTAATATGTCTGTGCAGTGCACTACGGAAGGGCTGAAGACACGCACCTTAGGTGGTCAAGACCCTGGATGTCCGAAATGCCGTTTCCTCCTAGCCACAGCGCTTTCAGGCTCGTGTACGGCTCCAGGTTTTGAATCTTCCGGTACCCCTGGCCGGTTCCGTCGGCGCACGAGCGAGATAACGGGATGTGGAAGGATGTGGCGGGGGGGGTGGGTGAGAGGGATGTACTCGATATCATCCATGGCCATAGTCGTACGAGCATAGACCCTCGCATCCCTACGATGCTGGGACGGAGCACGTCGGCCGTGTTCACCGACCAGCAGATTTTCTGCTTGCACCAAGCGCGAAGCGAAACGTGAGGCGTTCAGCGAGTCGCAAGCAGGGCGAGCTGCACCCTACTAAGAACCGCTCGTGAGGCGGACTTGCACATGGATGAAAGCTTCGATGAAGCAATTTATTTGCCGGTGTGGTCACTTCCAGAGACAGCACTGGAGGTACCACGTATCTGCCTCGTGGGCGCCTTACCACAATCACTACGTGATGCGATAATTCCCCTTGTATGCGAAGTGTGGGTTCGCCACCCCGCACAAATGATGATATCTCGATCGCCAGCTGCGACCGACCGCCAAAAAAACAAAACGGTCCCTGGCTGTCTAGCTTAGGTAGTGAGCGGCATGTTTCACAGTGTCGTTGCTAACCAACGCCAACCTAACGGGGGGTGGGGATTACTCGTGTCATGTATGGCCGTCGTGTTAGGACCCTAGGCGCTAGCATCCCAACAAGGCCGGGACATAGCACGTCGGATTTCTACTGATCAGGCGGGCAGTGCTTGGAACCGCGAGGTGCTCGGCGGGTCACATGAAGGGTGAGCTGCATCCTGCTAAGAGCCGCTTGTGAGGTGGGGTCTCTTGGGTATAGATGGCACCGTCGCATCAAGTGAACATATGTTCTAGTGCGGCTACTTCCAGAGATAGTAATTAGTACACGGTGTAACTGCCTCCTGGGTGCCTTGCCATGCACACACTACGTCACGCTATCGTCCCTCTCGTGGGGTGATAATGTTCGTCAGCACGCACGGGGAGGGGGAGGGGCGTGCTCGTTCATTGTTTGTCTCAGCCTTTAGAGAGACTTGCTTGTCTTATTAGTCATTTGACCATTGCCGACCCATCCCTTTAGAGACGGAGCAGCCCTCCAACAGTTGGGCACTCATCACGTTGTTTCCAGATATTCCCGGGGGGTGCTTTGAAGGAAATAAATGCTGAACGAACTGCTGGCAAACAGGTTTAAGCTTGAATACGGCGCATAGACCCTCGTGCGGGAATTGGGGAGGACGTATGGTGCGCGCTCGGTCTCGCAGGGGCGGTCGGGTGCCCCTAGACCTCGTCTCCTCAACGTCGAGAAAAACGCTGATTCAAAACGACTGGCAGATAGAAGTGTACGAGGGATTGGAAACCGAGGCGTTCTACGATAGAGGTTCGCCCTAAATTTTCTGATGATTCTCACTTGACCTTAAGGAGCTCCATACCTCACCCGAAAACTGACATTATAGCAACAAATCAAATTGCATCTCGATGATAGATCCCAAGACCCAAGTATACAAAAACGTCATTTTTCGAAACAAGATTATCATTCCGACGATTTTGGGTTCAGGAGCCCCGTCATTCAGAATATTTTTTAGCAGAAATGTGCTACCTCTGTCGTAGAACGCGTCAACCCCTTGTAATTTCGCGCGCAGCTTTGTGTCCTGCCGACGACGCCCTTTGGTAGGATCTTCGTCCGTTGGGCTACTCGTGCAAGGTTACCCGATCGCCTACCCAACCTATGGTAAGCCTTATAACGAGAGGACGCATCGATGTGGATGGTTTTGTACCTTGAAGTGCAAGTAGAAGCGGTCGTTGAGTTCCGGCGTCTCGTAGCCCTCGTCGTCTATCGCCGCCTGCACAGACGATTGAGGGGAAGCAGTGAAAGAAGCAGCCACTGACCATCATGACGAGAGCACAGAGACCGACGGAGACTGGCCCATTGCAACAGGGATATCACACCTGCACGTACAGCGGTACATGGCAGGGTACGGTATACCCGTATTGTGGTCATTGCACCGCTCCCTTGCTTGCTGGTACTGCGGTGTACCAGTACCTGCTATGTTGTCGAGATTGTTTGTTTCCAATCCAGGCTCTCTTTTGTTTATCCGGTTTAATGACAACGGGGTCAGATTTCAGGGAAATGAGTTAACAGAGTTTTTCTCGAAGAATGCGGTTGGAACCGATTTGGCTGGGTTCCTTGTGGCCTGTTTCCTGTGCAAAAATGACTCCAATCTACAGAACCTTCCTAAGAGTTTACCCAATCTATGATCAACTACAAAACTAAATGGCCGAAATTCCTCTTCTGACCTAGTTTGTCTTGGGTTGGGCTAACTCTCGGGAAGGTTGCACGGAGTAGGTTTCGTTCGCATGTGGGAAACAGAGCACAAATAACCCAACCAAAACAACATTGGTTCCAACCAAACGCTTCGAAAAAAATAATTTTGATTGTGGTAACATCGTCATCTTCATCTAGACTCTTCTTTTCACCGTTCTGTCACGGTGTCGATTCGGTGGCGACTTAAACGTCCAAAAGAGGGGCCTTACGAACGCCTGGTACCAGGCGCCACGCAAGCTACCATCCCTCTCCCCCGGATGGTTATCCTACGCCTGAATTTCTCGATATCGGGTGGAAAATATTAAAGCCGAGCGATCGGTGCGTGCGTCTATGGAAAAAAGGGTTGTCAGCCAACCATACCCCTTTTAGCACTGCGCTTCACAGAAACCGAGCTATATCTCGATTTACAAGCGTTTTTTGTCCCCGAAGCGAGACTGCATCCCTTAAGGTCTAAAAGGGACATATTTGTAGAGCTTCCAAAATCGTACAAAATCACCCTTGGCCTTAAGAGACAGCTGTGCCTAGGGGTGGTGGATTATTTTCCGAGCAGCTCCTTGCCCGAAGCATGACCTCGAAGAAGTTTTTTTTTTTGCAGCCCGATATACGCTTCTACGCTATATTGCAAATACAAATCTAGACGAAAAAAAAGGTATCATACTATACAGCCGGTTGTTGCTCACTTTAGGAGCCCAGCCGGTCAGAAAATAGTGCCTCAGAAAGAAAAAAAAAAACGCGGTAGCCCTCCTATCGCGGAGTGACCCTCGGTTCGACATCATCAGCTTCAGCACCGCTCTGCTATCGGGCCCCGGAAAAACAACGGTGAACGCTTCGCGCACCTCTATTCCCATCATCCACACCGACGTCGGGCGAGAGCGCTTTGGCGCGAGCGTGGCCGCCTTCTGGCGGAGAAAAACGTGCGGACAATCCTGACGCGTTCCCGCCAAAAGTTTTCGGAGAGCTCCACTTTATGCTTGTAGTCTAGCCTCGTGGAAGCGGTTGCGTGCTCGAGGAGACCCGGTCACAGAATGTTGCCTCAGAAGGCAAAAATAAAGTGGAAACCTCTGCCAGCGGGATGCATCGTCTCTCCCTCGGGGTGTGATATCTAAGGACCCGTGTTATTACGCAGTGATATCCCCACTAATAGGGAAAAAATCTAGACGAAAAAAAAGCCTATATATTACGGAGGACCGTAGTAAATAGCATCTACGGTAGACACAAAAGCTATATATTTACCTATTTTATCCAACATTATTTGGTCCTATTTTCTATTGGCCCCCCGTAATAATAGGCTCACCGTTTTGGTGGACGCTAACCGTAAAGTCCTACCAGTCTGGACGAGAATGTAGGGACCGTTTCATGTTCATAGTTATGCTGCAATGGTCCTTACATTTCCGTCCAGAGGGGAAAATTGTAGCCTCTAAGGCCCAGGGTTGTCCAAGATGTTTCACGACATGGGATCAAATCCAAGCCTTGCTCGCGTTGCTCAGACTGGGTGTTTCTTGTCGGAATGTCCGTTATGTAAGACACAGGAACAGGAATACGTAGGAATGCTACAGTACGTAAGATTTGTTTTCCTCTCGTTTTTTTTTCTCTCGCCTGTCGAAGCGCCTCCGCGGTCATAATGGGCAGGCCAGAAGCGTCCAGATCTTTTTTCGCCTGCCAACACCAGGAGGGGAGAATCGAGGCAAGGCGGCAGCAGCGGGGACGCCGGGGGTGAAAGCAAGCGAGAACCACAGAAAACTCGAAATCTCACTTGCAGTTAATCAGGGATGACCCCGTTACCCGGTACCGGTAGTTACCTCGGCGCGCGGGTAGCTCGGGGAGAGCGGGGTAATGTTTTCCTCCCCGAGTACCCCATACGATACAACTTCCATATTCTAGGAAACCCTACGAGTACCCCTCTGAGCTTTCCAGACCACAAACATATGGCATTAAGTGTGGTACTACAACAGTACACACATACCAGGTGCGCTAAATCCCATGGTCAACATAGGGTTCGAAGTGACGACCCTAACAATTGTAGATTTGCACCCATATCGCGTGTGAAACATAACCCCGGGGGTGGGACGTGTTCATCCCCGAGTTTGAAGTAATAATTAAGCAGTAAACTGGAAACGCAATACTCGTACGCAGTAGTTTTGGGCAATTACCGTTGGGTAACTGGCGGCAGAGTAAAGAAACATGAAAGTTGGCCCAAGCTGTCTGCATCCGTTGAGAACGGGCGCGCTGTATTACCACGCTGGACGGAAGTGTAAGGACCGTTTGGTATGCGTATTATTGTCTAAATGGTCCCTATATTTCCGTCCAAGAGTAGTAACACGTCTAAGTGTAACGGCTGCCGACTTTAATATAAACAAAAATGATTTTCCTGTAAAAAATCTCAGGTCTGTTTTTTTTTGTTATTCTCCCTTTCTTAGTACGTAGGTGTCCTGTGTGTTGCATCGCATGCCTCTAAACGGAAATCTAAGGACCGCTAGAGTTAAAACACGAAGACCAAGCGGGTATTTACGATACTCGTCCAGAGCGGTGGTGTACCCACGTATTGTTCAGGCTTTTTTTTTACGAAAGAAGAAGTCCTCGAGCGTTTGCGATCCGGGTGTCTATTGGGGCGGCCATGCAGCAGACATCGCGTAGCCTTGGGTTGTTTTTGCGAAGGGTGCCTAAGGTGTACTGCCCTATATGCTGTAGTGACAGTGAGTCCCGGGGGAGATACAGCTGCTCAACAGTGGTCCCTGTATAGTAGTGCCGGTTGTTCGCTTAAGTGCCTGTGAAATCGCTTGAGGCACAGATGGAATTAACCAGCGTGGCAATGTGCGGAGGGATTAGTGCCGGTTGGTTGCCGCTATCGTGCCCGCAGATCGCAGATGTTGGCTGCCGCTCGCGAGGGACCACTACGATACTCAGTACGCAGTATCATAGGAGGTGGCAGTTTGACAGGACACAAAAACGTATTTCGGAGGACCATAGTAAATGGGACCCAAATTTGTTAGTAAAAATAGCGAAATATGTAGGTTTTTGTGTGTACCGTAGGTATTATATACTATGGCTCTCCGTAATAGTAAGGTAGGGCATCTACGCCTATACGTACGTACTGCACGTAGCTTCCACACGCGCCTGCACATAATGATGGGGTGTTCATTACTTCGAAGTACGAGTACTGCTGTAGATATCCCCATTAGGAATATAGGTCGCTGCTATTTCAGGCATCTGGTGTTTCGTGTTTTACGACCAGGAATAACTCTTAGAAGACTCTCATTCGCGAAGCGTACGTACGCACTCGTACTGTACGTGCAGCAGTAGTCGTCGTCGAAACCGAACCCAAAGCATGCCTGCTCATTGAGCGGTGTAGTTGGGCACCGTGAGACCACACGATTCATTTCTGACTTCAGAGCTATGAGCTGCGAATACTCGTATGAGTACGATGTACGCTGTGTTTTCGTCGGCCTGTTGTACGTTGTACAAGCAAGGAGTTTGACCGCAAATAGTAATATATTGTCGTCATTAAAAAAGGCACGTGCGATTATATTCCCTCTGCGTAAATAGAGGCTACGTCTTCGTGATGCACACCATGTAGACCAAGCACTCTCGTTCTGACTTGTGCGCCATGAATACGACGATGCTGACGAGGATGCTTGCGCACCTACCTGCAAGCCATGACGGGCCTTCTCCCGAGCCCGAAGTCGCGCGAGAAGATCGTCCATGCCTCCCGCTCCATCGCCCAAGTTTTTGGCCGCTGCGAGCATCCTCGCTCGTCTACTATGCTACTCTCCTTTCCCGCTCGCAACGCGACGTAAAATCGCCTCAATCTCGACTCAAACAGTGCAGGTGTGGTATCCTCACCGCTCTTATCAACCCCTGTATGACATATACTCGAGAGAGATGACAGGCGGAGACCCGGACTGACTCCTAACTCCTAACGGATACGTTTACGTACGTAAAGATATTGGGATGTCGGGGATGTCGGGGATATGCGGCGGGATATCTTCTTTTTTCGTCGGTTTTCAGTTTCACTTTAGGTTTTGACAATGACAGTTACATCTCTATGTGAGAAATGTAACCGTCAACCGCAAATGGTTATTGCGCCGCTCGTATGTGCACACGAGCCGAGCCGAGGGGAGTTGATGATTGACTGAGATCAGCTGAAGAAGCTGCGGTGCGATGGGGGAGGAGCCTCGAGGCAGTGTCTAGAAGAGACTCCTCGGTTGGAGCGATTGTTTTGCCCTGTATCGTGCTGAGGAGGACAGCCGCCGTCGTAGCTGTAAGCTGTGCCGGACCGACGTGCACTGTCTTCGATCAGGCCAATTCAAGAACAAAAAAGAAGCGGAGCGGAGCGGTGCCACAGACCTAAACAACGACAACAACACAGATTAGGAGGAGCACAGGCGGCAGAACCATGCCCGCTCGCAAGGTCGCCGAGCGCACCGTGCTAACCCAGGTGGATCTCGTCACGAGGGACCTTCTTCCGCTGCGGCCGGGCGTCCCTTTTTTTCGCTAGTGTGTTGGTTACAGCAGTATGGCCGACCGACATGATATCCGAGTTGTGGACGATTTTCGTTGCTACAACCGTGCAGGAATACTTGTATGATACCTGCTGCGGTATGTACGAGTACTCGTCGTATATGGCACGATTACGAAATAGATACGATACGTACGTAGCAGGCAGACCGTTGGCATTAAAAAAAGGACGGCTTCATCAAGTAGAATGCCGTTTTTCTCAATAGTTGTGCAGTAATACGAACGTGTCACACGTTTTACGCTGCTATGTAATAGCATGAGTGTATGAGTGTAGTCGTGTACAGCAGTACTACTGTACGGCATTCACAGGACTAGAAGACTGAAAGCCAGCCTGAAAGATACAACTACGCGTGCGTACGTGTTTTTTTTTTTCCCGAAGCGCGCGTGACCGAAGTATCACACGCAAACTGCGAAAATGAGGAGTAATACAAGAGTAGGAGTGCGGACTTCGAGAAAAAGATCGATATCACGGCTGAGAAGTGTACCACAGGTATCTTTGGTTTTTGACGGAAAAAAAAGCCCGCAGGCGCTGGCTGGTACACGCGGACGTACTGCTGTTGTATTGCCAGACCGGGGGGCGACAATCTGAGCCCACACTAGCCGGAGGAGATGACTCCCCATGGTGTATATCTCCACCGCACCTGCCCCTCTCGGGGGCCAGTCAGGTCGGGTCAACGTACCCAAGCGCCAGTGGTAAGAGCAGCCAGCTGCTCTGATGTTGCAACGGGAGCCATCTATGATGGGTGAAATCTGAACGTGCAAGTGTAGTGAGCTTGTTGAGCTATATTTTTACCGATCCGCCGGAGGATAAAAAAAACGAAAAAACGAACTAGAACACGATTTTGATTACCGTACGATATGATTCCACACTATTTTAGGTTCTGATTACGTGTATTACTAGTACGGGGGTCCATAGTTAACGGGACCAAATTTTGTTAGTAACAATAGGGAAATATTTAGTTTTTTTGTGTGTGCCGTAGGTCCTATTTACTATGATCCCCCGTAATATTACAGCAGCCGGTTCCCCCGTAACATGGTACCTGCACATAGACTACACATACCAGTGCACTGCCCTTCACCAAGAATATCGAACGTAGAAAACGCGCATCCGATGGATAAATATTACGGGGGTCCATAGTAAAACAGGACCAAATATTGTCAGTTAAAATAGGTAAATATATAGGGTTTTGTGTGTACCATAGGTCCCATTAACTATGGTCCCCCCGTAACGTACAGCCGACGCGTTATTACCCGCACAACGAGCCGTACGTATGTACCGGTACCCGCCATGCGAGATACCATGCACATACCTGCAGAACGCCATAATACACCTAGTACCTGGTATATGTTGTTGTCTACCCGGTATCAAAATGCCTGTGTACGCCGTCCTAAACTTACGGTAATACAAAACTCGTCGTTTTTTGTGGCGCATATCAAGTCTGCTGTAGAACGTTACGTATATACGGGTACTTTGCGACGTGGTGCAGTCTATGTGCGACGAAAAGAAAGGCGGATCGTCGTGGTTACGTAGATGTACTCGTACAAGGGAAAATACGGCGGTGTTTTTTTCTGTTTGGTTTGGTTTGTTTCGTTCGTCTTCAATCCGCATACATACCTGGTACAGTTTATTGCGGCCGAGGTGCGTACACACCCACGTGCTTGCACAGACATTCGTGTAACCTAATACTATTGCACTGAGAAAACGAGCACTGCGCGTACTCAAGGAAGGCCGACCGGGACATACATAAAATGAGAAACTCGGGATACCAGGACTCGCCCAACGGTGGAGGTCGCACTTTTTTTGCCTTCTGAGGCAACATTTCCTGACCGGTTTGAGCCCCGCCAGTGAGCTGCTACCGGTTAGCATGGTAATCACACTAATAACATTACGGGGGACCATAGTAAATAGGACCAAATATTGTCAGTAAAAATAGGTAAATATATAGGTTTTTATGCATACCATAGGTCCTATTAACTATGGACCCCCCCGTAATAGTAGATTAGTTACATGACTATTACGGGGGACCGTAGTAAATAGGACCAAATAATGTTAGTAAAAATAGGTAAATATATAGGTTTTTATGCATACCATAGGTCCTATTAATTATGGACCCCCGTAACATTAATATCTCATGGAATGTTGATGGAGGTTGCGCGAACTAGTACGGGGGACCATAGTAAATAGGACCTACGGTACACACAAAAACCTACATATTTACCTATTTTTGCTAGCAATATTTGGTCCTATTTACTATGGTCATGTGAGTGGCACCTCAGGAAATAATAAGCCACCACTCCTAAAGGCACCACACCGCACCCACAAGTAAGGCACTGCTCATACCGGTTTATACCATGAAGTTAGTTGGCGTGGAGCACATCCTTTCCCTAGGGTAACAGACCCACAGGCGGGGCCGAAATCCCTCTTTTGTTTCGTTTTGCTGGCTTCAGGTATCCTGTGCTGCTGTGTTGGCGGTGCAGTCTGTATGCTACGACTGCTACACTAGAAGTAGTAGCTCACCGGTTAGAGTTTTTGCTTTGTTCGTTTTTTTTTTTTTTAGGATTATAGCCCTAGTTCTACGTATAGCTCTCTCCCTGTCGTAATTCAGATCAGGGGAAACACCGCAGCCCCCCCCCCCCCCCCCCGCGCGCCTCCCCTCTCGTACTATGGTACACGCCGTCACCTTTAGTTCGAGCAGGCTTCTTCAGCGTTTTCTTTTCTCCTCGGCTCGCGACTCGCGTCTGCTTGTGCATACACACCCGCTAGCGCCATCTATCAGAATGCCCCGTCACACAACACAAACCCCTGGTGTCGGTAGACCTGTATTTGAAACTGCCGAGTACTACGAACACTGTGTTCTTGTTGCTGTGTTGGTCATCCGACAATACGTACAGCATGCGTCTGAAACGTCCTCACTCACGAAACATTTCCCAACTTGTGGGCACAACCCCCCCCCTCCGAAAAAAACGTGGGTATATAGTGTAAAATCGTCCACTACGTACATACGACGTGCGCCGTCTTCTTTGTTCTTTTTGCAAAAACAAACAACCCTAAGGCGGAGCTGGACCGAATCCGTGCCAAGATTAGGAACCCCCCCGAGACGGATGCTGACGCCCGTCGGCGTGAACTCAAGGCGCTCTCTGACGACAGGGTGCAGCACTGGCCAAACACTCTCGAGGCGCACCGCCAAAACAAGGTATACCTTCAAGCGTCGTGCTTGTACGATGCCACTTGAAAATCGTACGTAGAGGGTGCGGGTGGGTTCTAAAATGCTTTTAATAAATTCACGTAAAAAGAGCGCGTTGGGTTCGCACAATTAAGGGGTGTGCGATCGTTTTCGAGCTCTCGTTTTTTTTCTTCGACACGGCGGTAAAAAGGGGCGCAATCACGAGCAGAGTCGAGCGTTGACATTTTTCGGAAACGGGTTTTTTCGACCGGGGATCTTTTTTTTCCGAGAACACCTTGCTTGTTTCGGTACTACTCGGGAATCTTCCTGGGACCTTCCTGGAACCTTCCTTATCCGGAAACAATCGAGTGCTGCAAAAAACAATGGTCGCATACACCCCCGTTGCAAACTCAGAGCTCTCGATGGTACTTGAGGTAGTGTGAGACACCAGGTATTTTGTTGACAACCCGGAGGCACACGACGGACATTGCGGAGGCGTTTACCTACTCAGCTGTAAGGGCGGCGTACATATCGATACATTGCCCAGTCTAAGGGTAATTAAACCTTATAAAACGCTGTCCCCACCGTCTGAACGGCGGGGTCTTCTGGCCGTCGGTCCCGAATAGGGCCGCGCGTTGACCTACTGCCCGCCTCGTTTCGATACCTGACGAACCTACAGGGAGATGCGGTTTTTTGAGGGCCGCACACGCAAACCTTTTTCTTTTTAGTAATGAAAGAAAGGTTTGAAGCGGTGTTTGAACCCATTTGTCCTCGACGAAGTCAAATGTGAACACGTTGCAAAAGGCTAAGCCATTAGGGTAAAAGATCGAGCAACTTGCCCAGTCCGGCATATTCCTCGAAACAATCAACACCCCTGCTAAACACACCCTGCTGGGCACGTGCCGGGACGAACTCCATGACAGCAATACCCTTGGTATATCTGGTCATCGTTTCGTAGGTATGGGTAAGTTGGAATTTGAAGTAGACATACCAGGTAGGAAGTAGCTAGACCTCAGCATAGGCTTCCTCTGTTTCACTCGTTTTCTTCTTTCAGGGATGTTTCGAGTGATCGACGTTGAGGCTCATGTTGCACATTGTCGGATGGCAAGCACAATATGAAGTAAAATCCTCCCCGAACACTCGATTGCCATAACAAGGTACTAATGTTCACTCACAACTGAAAATAAAACACCCCTCGGACGGACAGACCATGATCTATCTTTAGATGATCTATCTAGTTCCTCAACTGCCGTTGTGAAAGGCTTGTGCAGGATCTCCCTTATAGGGCAGATAGATACAACCCAGGAAACATGTGCCAGATCATGCAGATCATACGGCTCCCATCCGGCAGCATGAGCTAGATCATACATATCATACAAGATCGGGACTATAGATCTTCCCTCAAAGATCTAGATCATCACGATGATTTGAAGATGATCTGTCGATGATCTGTAGATGATCTGTGGATGATCTGTGGATGATCTGTGGATGATCTGTAGCCGATCTGTAGCCGATCTGTAGATGATCTGTGGATGATCTGAGGATGATCTGTGGATGATCTGTAGATGATCTGTGGATGATCTGTAGATGATGTGTAGATGATCTATGGATGATCTGTAGCCGATCTGTAGATGATCTGTGGATGATCTGAGGATGATCTGTAGATGATCTGTAGATGATCTGTGGATGATCTGTGGATGATCTGTAGTTGATCTGTAGATGATCTGGACGAGGTGTGAAATAATACAACAAAGTGATGCATTAAAGGGAGTTATATAGACTTGGTGCTTACCATGTTCTACTTTTTTTTTTCTATTGGCTTTTCTTTGGTTTGTTCTTCTTCTTTCCAGAAATGATAATATTTATGTGTAAAAGCGCATCATATTGTTCACTATGGCGAAACCACACAAGTAAAGGACGGACGAAGGCAACATTACGGAATGCTTGAAACTGTCGTCATCTTGTGTGCGTGCGCATCACGGTTTGGGTGCTTTTTGCAGCGATTCCGAACGGGGGTCTCGAGCTTTTGGCGCGGTCAACACTACCGGTAGAATCTCGCATCATTTCCCTATTAATACCGCATAAAACATGAGCGGAAATCCCCTAAACATTTCGGGTATACATGCGAGCACTCGGCGATGCCAAGTAGGGGGCGCACTGCGCCGCACGGCCGCACGGCAGCTGGTGGGGGGAGGCTATTTCTCCCGACGGAGAACATCCTCACTACCTGCGAGACAACCGTAATAGGACGCATGCTATCTTAAAGAGCAGGGTAGTATAGTACCTATAACCAACATTTTCCTGAGGCTCTATACTAGTAGTAAAGTCATCAGCACTGTTAGGTCATGAGTACTGTTAATAATTAATGGTAAGCCATTCGTACCACTATTTCGGAGGACCATAGTAAATAGGACCTGCGGTACACACAAAACCTATATATTTCCCTATTCTTACCAACAATATTTGATCCTATTTACTGTTACGGGGGGTCCATAGTTAATGGGACCAAATATTGTTAGTAAAAATAGGTAAATATATAAGTTTTTATGTATACCATAGGTCCTATTAACTATGGACCCCCGTAATAGTATGTCCTTACGAGACTAGTACTATCGGCAAGTCAGTAAGAAACTATTACGGAGGGCCATATAAACTAGCCCCAAAATCAGCCCAAAGCACCCACTTTGGTGCCTTGTATCTCAAGAACCGCTACGTGAATCGTTTTTTTTGTTTTTGCCTGTCGCAACATGTCAAAATAGGCGGTTGACGATAGGCTTTCTCCATCGACGCTACGTTTATTTGTATTCTTCAGAAATACGTCAGGAAGAACCCCCCCCCCCCCCCCCCCCCCCCCCCCCCCCCCTTTTTCGGCCTACACATCACCTAGTAGAACCCACCGCGATAGTGCCTTTGGTAAGTCAGCCATGCGACCCTTAGAAGGATAGAAGGATGAAAGGGCAACCCGCATGAACAAGCAGCCATATGGCCTACTGCCACATATTCAAGGAGCGTTTCACACTTGAGTCGGAAGATCCAACGGTTTTTTATATTTCCGATCGTAGAGGAAGGTAGTGATCGGGGGAAAAAAACGAGGCTATGATAGCACGCGCCAATATATATGTCGCCGTAACAAACACATATGCCCTCTCTGCCCGCAAACAGAGCTAGGTAGCCACCGCACAAGCATAGGCCAGCTGCCCCTGCCCTACCGGCAAAACAACCGTCACAGTAATAATAGTAGTAGTAGTTGTGGTGGTAGTAGTGGTAGTAGTAGTAGTAGTAGTAGTAGTAGTAGTAGTAGTAGTAGTAGTAGTGGTGGTGGCAGAAAACGCCGCAGCTCTGCCTTCGAAACAGCCCGGAGTTAGCGTGAGCACACCTCCGTGCCTCCTCCAAAAAAAAAAAACACCACGCGAGAGACATGCCACCAATATCGCGCGAAAGACGTACCACCACCGTGCCCGCGAAACAACCACAATATGAGACACCCTTACAGCCGTTCCACTTTGTGCTAACATCTAAGGAAGGTTTTCAAACACCTATCACGGTGGCGCCCTATTTTCGAGGGACCATAGTAAATAGGACCAAATCTTGTCACTAAAAATAGGGAAATGTATAGGTTTTTTGTGTCTACCGTAGATCCTGTTTACTATGGACCCCCGTAATAATATACAGGCCCAAAGCAAGGGGGGGAGAGCTTCCCCACGTGTTTATGAAGAATACGAAGGTAGCATCGATGGAGAGCGTATCGTCAACCGCGTATTTGATGCGGACAACGTTTTCGATTCACGCCGTGGTTCTTGAGATGCGGCGCACCAAACTGGGTGCTTTGGGCTTATTTTGGGGGCCTGTATATACTATGGGCCTCCGTGATAGCAGGCTCTTCTCCCCCCTCCCCCCATGGCGTTTTTTATCGCCAAGAGGGCTCAGCACATCCCTCCCTCGTCGACTCGCGTCAGCAGGTGCTCCTATCCAGACGGTCTTGCCCGCGGGGGACGATGGATAGTAAATAGGATCTATGGTACACACAAAAACCTGTATATTTACCTATTTTTACTGCAGTATTCTGTCTCTCTACCGTGGATCATTTAATGTAAGTATTGGACTGGATGAGGCCTCCTGCGCCGGGCGGGAGGTCTCGTCTGGTATTTCCCCCCGCGCTGAGTAAAAGTTACTGACAACATGTGAGGACCGTAGTAAATAGGACCTATGGTACACACAAAAACCTATCTACTTACGTATTTTGGTGACAATATTGAGTCCTATTTACTATGGTCCCCCGTCATACCTTCTGCCAGGAGAACTGGAAGAAGAAGCAAGAGGAGGAGATAGAAGTGAAGCGTCGCGGCATTGACCGCGAGGAAGCTTTGCTGCAGCGGAAGGTTCGAGCGGAGACCATCAGGAAGGCGAACGACAAGCTGTACGAGCAGACGGGGAAGATGAAGCTCCTCCGGAGCAATCTTCTCTACGCGGAGGTCATTGAGGTTCGTGGCTCGTCGTGGCAGTGTTGTTGTTGGTGCTTGTTGTTGGTGCTTGTTGTTGGTGCTTGTTGTTGCTGTTGTTGTTGTTGTTGTTGTTGTTGTTGCTGTTGCTGTTGCTGTTGCTGCTGTTACTGTTGTTGCTGCTGCTGCTTGTAGTTGTTGCTGTTGTTTGTCTTGTTAGCCTCTTCGAGAACAAGAGACGACGGCTAGTCAATGCAATGCTCGGTCTCATTGACGCGGCCTACGCCATGGAGGCGTGTACCACATGAGTGCACCCCCCCCCCCTCCAACCCCCCGCCCCCCTCATGCTCGCAGACCCGGAAAGACCAGATAGCCGAAAAGGCAGATAGACACGGCTCGCAGGAAGCTCTCGCGGCGGCGCACCACCGCGAGATCATGCGAAAGGTGATGACACAATTTTTGTCCACTCATGCCATTGTAGGCAGTGCGTTCGAGGTTAGAGGTAACGGTTAGCCTTTTTGGTGAGGGACAAACTGCTTCGAATTGGAGTGGTTTTTTGTCCTCGAAACGGGACTGCGGTTCTAAAAAGTGTTGAAAATCGTTTTTTTGTTTGTTTGTTTTTTTGTTTGTTTTTTTTTTTCCCGTTTTTATCCGACGGAAGCGATAAAAAAAGAGGTTGAAGAAAAAAACAGAGAGCTTCACGCCTCAGCCAGCAGCATTTGTACCGTCGTCAAAATATATCATTACCAGTATACACTGGATTGCGGCAGCGTACTTGTCTCACCTCTCTCCTGTCCCCTGCCCGGAACGCCTTTACTGGGTTTCCGTACAATAACATGGCGTGTTTCTTGGGCGTGAACGCCAGATATAAAAACTACTGGCGGATATACTGGCCAGGGCAATCAGTAGATTACTATTAATATTTTACCAGGTCTTAATAATGCCAGTAGATTTACCACTACCAGTATCAGCGCGTGCTGTGTCAGTGCCCGGTCCTACGATTTAGTCCCCCAGCTGCCGCTGTGAGAGGTGTGGTGTGCAGATTATACCGTATAGGGCAGATAGGTCCGACCCAGGATTTTGTTTTTTTTTGCTATCATAGATCATGTGGGCTGTACGGATCCCATTCGGCAACATGGGCCAAAATCATGGCAGAATTGGGAGAATACATCTTCCTTGGAACGTCTACGGTGAGAAGGAGTCGATTCGAAAAAAAAATAAAAAAAAGTTCGCAGCTGGCGGATTTTTTCTGTGCCTGGTGGGTACTGTGCCTGGTGGTGAATGAGTTCGCCGTTTGGCTTCGTGCCGTAGGGAGATCGAGATCGTGTGTTTTGGGCGGGAGGCAGGTAGAGAAAAGTCGAATGTACATCGCGTACGCGATGCTAAGTTCGTGTCGTATTCTGATTCCAAGGTTTTCTTGCAGGCATACGAAAATGTGCCAAAAGTGTACCCGTCTCGGAGGAAAACGTCGTAAAAACGGGTGACGGACCGACAATCAATAATTTTGCATCTTTAAAAACTTGTTTTCGCTCCTTCTTTTTTTCTTCTCCAGAGTTAGTAAGTTAGAGCCCCACGGGCGACAGACACCGTGGTAGGAAAAGCTGTCAAAACTGTTCAGGTTTGATCGACAGATAGCACCTTTCATGTTTTGAGTCGTTGGATTCTATGTGAAATAAGCGCTACACATCGTCGTAGATGGATGAGTACAACACCGATTTTTTCATGACTAGTATTTCGGTCGCTACAGTAGTTCGGAATTCCTCAAAATGGTCGACGAGCATATCGGAGAAAAGGGGGCGGGGGGCGGGAAAAGTCGAGCGTGAACGCGTGAACTTAATTCACAGCGGCGGGCGGATTCGCCAACCACTTCAGTTCAGCTGAAAATCAGTAGAAAAACGTTTAAAAAAAAAAAAAAAAAACAAACTACGACAACGACGATGACGAAGAAATCATTTTTCGCTGAAAAAACGTACCAGGTACAGTATAGAGAAAAATGAGGTGGACGAATTCAGAGTGAACGGGTCAGGTTCATTTTGATTCTTTATGTCCCACAATCTCGACAAATATTCGCATGGTTTGTATGCGCGTGAGGGGGGGGGGGGGGGGGGGGGGGGGGGGGGGGGGGGGGGGGGAGGGGGGGGGGGGGGGGGGGGGGGGGGGGGGGGGGGGGGGGGGGGGGGGGGGGGGGGGGGGGGGGGGGGGGGGGGGGGGGGGGGGGGGGGGGGGGGGGGGGGGGGGGGGGGGGGGGTTGCGGCCGGCCTCCAACAGAGGCTAGCAGCCGCGGCACAATGTTGGCTGAGAGTCAATTTTCGGGATTGTGATAATCCGGGCGATACTTGCATGATCTGTATGTGCGCGTGGGGGGACCTCACGGTCCACGAAAAAAGTCAAGCAACCGTGGCACGAGTGGTCATCTTTTAATGTTTCCTCACCATATCTGGACAGCAATTGCGTGGTTTGTATGCGCGTGGAGGGATCTCACGGTCCACGGACAATTCAAGTAGCCATGACACGAGAAAATTATTTAGTCTGTGGATCATATTTGGGCTCTATTTTTTCTCCAAATCTGGACAAAATATTTTTGCATTGTGAACAGTACGCGCGCACGTAGTGGAGGGGAGGGGAGGGGGGGGGGGGGAGGGACCTCGATTTTTTTCGAGGTCGGTGTAGGCCTTTTGACCCAGCCCGCACAAAATGGTTGAACTTCACTTGACTATATACCCTGGTAGACCTTAACCCACCCAAAAAAGACGCTGCTGCTACGTATGTACGGCGGGGAGGAGGGGGGGGGGGGGTTATTAGGCCATTGCGATTATCATATTTTCTACCGCTTTTCGGCCGTACGGGAGAGAGTTGGTAGTTCTCTCGATACCTTCACTCCGAAATTGGACGAGAAAATACTTTGCTGGGGCTACGTGTTAGCAGCAGGGCAAGGAATCACATGCATGTGACAGGGCGGTGCGCATCGCGAAACCAAGAGAGTTTCAGGGCTAACTGCGGTTCCGTTTTTTGGGGGACAAGTCATTGCAATGGTTGATGATCGGGCCCCAAAACGGGGACTGCTGCCCTACAATGGTTGATGATCGGGCCGAAAAAACGTGACCTCTCTACCACAGCCTTGGTCTACTGCTGCTACTGTAAGCCTAGCACCGACCGCCGGAGAATATTCTCGGATTTTTCTCGGCGTGAAGGTGTGATGGGAGGAGGTAGTGTGAGGAAATCAACCACCGCCGGGGAAAATGTTCGGAGTTTTCTCCATTCTTTCTCGGCATGATTGTGTGACGAGAGACTCTTATTACGGGGGACCATAGTAAGTAGGACCAAATAGTGTTCGTAAAAATAGGTAAATGTATAGGTTTTAGGGTGTACCGTAGGTCCTATTTACTATGCTCCCCGCGTAATAGTATAGTATAGAAGGAAACAGAAACCATTATATCGAAGCTTGCAGGGCCCAACCGTGCACCACAACTTCCGATTCACGAACCATCGTTTCTTGTTTCTTGTTTCTGCTTTTCTGATTGTTAGGTGGCTGAGGGAGAGGCGAAGGAAAAAGAGCTCGCCGCGGCTAGAGCGGAGAAGGAGAAGGCCATAGCCTTGATGCAGCAAGAACAGCTAAACGCCTTCAAGGTGCGGAAAACTTTCTGCCTGGTGGCGCCTCTGAGTCGTGCCACGAAATAGCAGCTTTTGGCGGAAAACGAAACGCGAGTGACTTCTCGAAACCGAGGAGTCGTTTTTTTTTTTTTTCAATTAAAAATCGTTTTTTTTTTGTACGTAGGCGAACACGTTTTTCTGAAAGTCCACATTTTTGGGTGACTTACTGTTGACTTACCGCTGGTATAGTTTTTTATCATGCATTCAGGTCTGATTGATAACGCCTTCCATGTTTTAAGCCATTGGATTCTACTGCTATCGATCGTACCCTGTTATGTGTGGATGGTATCATGGGAAGAAGCGCTGCACGTTTTGCCAGACGGCAAAACGGAATAGAAAAGTAGTATAAGAACGCCCCAAGTGTGGAGGACCTCGAAAAAAAACTAGGTTGCCACGTACCCCGACCGTGTCCTATCACGGGGGGCCATAGTAAATAGGACCAAATATTGTTATTAAAAATAGGGAAATATATAGGTTTTTATGCAAACCATATGTCCCATTTACTATGGTCCCCCGCAATCGAAATATCGCATTCATTAATTTTTAGCGTACGTGTGCATCGGGATTAGCGTACGTATGTAATTGTGGTGGGATTGACGGAGCTATCACCCAAAAAATTCGGCAAGGAGGTGAAGGTGTTTTTTTTTTTTCTTCATCTTCTTTTTCTCCGGGTACAGTCGGAAACCCCCTCCATGTCTCGGCTGCTGCGTCGAGATTCTCTTTTGCGGTCTCGCCTTCTTGCCATTCCGGGTATTTTTGGGTGTTCGATAATTTTTCCCCGCGCTGTGCGGCATACCACTTTGTTCCCCAAACATAAAGAACTGTGGTATACTACAATAATGTTCAATCAGTACGGCACGTATGTTCGAGGACAGATAAGACAGATCACGATGCACAGCGGCAGACCATACAGATCATACAGTTACCTGGTACTAGATAGATAGATCCTTCGTTTGCCGCCACGATGAGGTGTTGCACGAAGAAGAAGAGCTGTATCCGCACAGATACCGCCCGGAAAACCAAGCATGGGGCGCGAGAGCCGCGGGTCAGATCATACACGTATCCTGCCCAAAAAATAGACGGGTATAGTGTGATGTAGACTGTAGGTCGGCATGCCGCAGATCACGGATAAATATTGATATTACAGGGGGTCCATAGTATATAGGACCTATGGTATACATAAAAACCTATATATTTACCTATTTTTACCAACAATATTTGGTCCTATTTACTATGGCCCCCCGTATCACGGATTAGTATTGCGGGGGACCGTAGTAAATAGGACCTACGGTACACACAAAAACCTATACATTTACTAATTTTTACCTACAATATTTGGTCCTATTTACTATGGTCCCCCGCAAATGCACCCTCCATAGTCTACCTCATTGGATTTTGCTGTAGTTACCCGGTTTTAGGTGAATTATATTGTCGGAACAGGCGCTATCTAGCACACAATGTCAGATGGCGAAATAAATATTCACAATTATTACGCCCTGAAACATTTACAGTCTATTACGGGGGTCCATAGTTAACAGGACCTATGGTATACATAAAAACCTATATACTTACCTATTTTTACTAACAAAATTTGGTCCCGTTAACTATGGACCCCCCGTAACAGTAGACCCTGAAATATTCTACAGCTGTAGATCTGATCTGCCGATCGTGTCGAATATTTTCGGAATAACGCCTCCCCCCGTGCACTATATATACAGGCTGGGTTGGCGTCGGTTGGCAGCGACGCTTGCAAAACTTGCCGCTCACCACGTGAGCTAGAAAACCAGGGTACCGCTTTTTGGGGGGGGGGCTGTCGGTCACAGCTGGCGATCGAGTTATTTCGGGGGGCCATAGTAAATAGGACCCAGAAGTACACACAAAAAAACTTATATTTACCTATTTTTGCCAACAATATCTGGTCCTATTTACTATGGCCCCCCGTAATAGATCATTTGTGCGGGAGAGGAGAACCTTTGCTCCGCACAACGGGAATGATCTCATCACGGTACTTTTATGGTAAGGCAGTGACAGTACCCCCCCCCCATGGCTGTCTCTGGAGCGGCCACACCGGAAAATAAATTTACCCCGTTGAAGCTGTCATCCATGTGCAAGTCCGCCGCACAAGCGGCTCTTAGTAGGATGCAGCTCGCCGTCCTTGCAACTCACCCAACACCTCGCGTTTCGCTTCGCGTTTGGTGCCAGCAATCAAGTGTCTGCCTGGTCGGTGAAAACCCGACTTGACCCGTCCTGGAAATGTAGGGATGCGAAGGTCTATGGTCGTACGACGTCGGCCACGCATGATATGAATACCCCCCCCCCCCCCCCCCCCCCCCCTCCCAAGTCCACGGTCATACGACTACGGCCATGCGTCATGTCGAGTACACCCCGCGCACTCCCCCCCCCCCCCCGCCGAGCCAGTAGGTTATCCCTTCGGCCCAATAAAATGTACCGGCAAGGTATGGTTTCGTGAGTTCGACTGAGTCTCGGGGCATTTCATGGCGTCCAGGGCGAGGCACCCCTCGCCACGCGCTGCTGCAGCTGCTGCTGGTGGTCAGAATAGAGGAGGGCCCACCTTCCACATTGTTCCACCTCGAACCCCATGAAAGCAAACCGCGTATCTTTTGTTCATTCTTGAGTGATAATAACCTACCAGGCATTAGTTCGCGGGGCGTCTGAACAGGGGGCACTATGAAAACAGTACCAGATACGTACTACATTTTGTTTTTTTTCGACCGAATGATAAAAAGGTAGATGTCCGAAAAGGGGTCGGAATAGCAGTTACGCTTGATGATATCCATTACTTTTTCTCCCCCCCCGCTCCCCCTATATACTACGGCGTCCCGGTGGCTTGGTAGGTGGTCCGCGAGCCTATCAAGATCAATTTCGTGAGTTCGAGTCTCACCGAGTGCATGCTCGTAGGGACTTTTTCTTGCATAAAATTGATTAGCGGAAAGCGCGAGAGCGTGAGTTAGCTGTACATTCGATGAAAGTCGACGAGCAGTGGGAATGCTGAACCCTATGCGCGATAAAAACTAAAGGCACGTACCGGGGGGGAGAAGGGACGACACCTGTGACCACGGCTTGTCCAGAAGATCGTCGAGGGTAAAACCTCCTACGAGTGGGCTGGAAAGTAAAAGTGATGAAAAAAAAAAAAAAAAAAAAAAAATGTTATATGGGTTGGGTTGGCGTCGGTCGGCAACGACACTGTAAAACATGCCGCTCACTACGTAAGCTAGACATCCAGGGTACCGTTTTTTTTTTTCTTTCTTTCTTTTTTTTTGTCGGTCGCCCACAGCTGGTCGTCGAGTTAGATCATTTGTGCGAAGTAAAGAACCTTTACTCTGCACAAGGGAATCGATCGCATCACGTAGTGCTTAAGGTACGGCACCCAAGAGGCAGTTACATAGTACTCCCATTGCTGTCTCTGGAAGTGGCCACACCGGAAATTAAACTAACTCATTGAAGCCGTCATCCATATGCAAGTCCGCCTCACAAGCGGTTCTTAGTAGGATGCAGCTCACCCTTCATGCGACTCGCCGGACACCTCACGGCGCTTCGCGCTTGGTGCAAGCAATGTCTGCCTGGTCGGTGAGAACCCGACATGCTCCTTCCAGGCATTGTAGGGATGCGAGGGTCTATGGTCATACGACTACGACCATGCATGAGATCGAGTACATCCCTCCTATCGAGTACTACCCCCCCCCCCCCCCCCCCCCCCCCCCCCCCCCCCCCAAGTCGTACCTGGTGCGTCTTGTTTCCCTAATAAGCTTTATGCTTTCTCAATTTTCGCCCAGCCATGTATGCCTGCTGTGCTCCTAACAATCCAGTCATGCCACTTTAACGCCAGCGAGGGCCAACAACTTTCCTGCTTTATTGTGCTCTTATCAGCAAAAGCCCAATAATACTGGGTGCTCGTTCATACGTACGCCACGGCAGAACGCATAAAAGCCCACTACAGTCAATACGGGGGTCCATAGTAAATAGGACCTACGGTAGACACAAAAGCCTATATATTGCCCTATTTTTACTAACAATATTTGGTCCTATTTACTATGGCCCGCGCCCCCCCCCCCGTAACAGTGGGTGCTTGTAGGTAAAGCTGACAACAGGCCTTTTTCCCAACACCGCTTTCTTGTTCGATGGGGGGTTTCCCGACGCTTGGCAGGCGGAGTACATCGCGGGATTAGTGAAAGAAAAAGAGGACGGGGACGAGACGCAAAGGAAGGCTAAGGTGGGAGAGAGAGGTACTCGTAGCCTTCACCCGACGTCGTCGGATTGCCTCTGCTGCTGCTGTGGCGCTTTGTAAGATGACTCGTGGTGTACCTCGGCTTCGGGGTCGTTCATCCGGCTTATCGCGCGTTGTTGCTTTTCTCAAAATCAGCGGTTGGGCGGGGGTACGGAGCTCTCCTTCTCAAAACGAAGAGCAATGCCTTTTTAAGGCTGGTGCTTCTTCATGGTGTGAGCACGAGGAGGAGCTCAATTTTTTCGCTCGAAACGCGTGACTTCGAGACGAAAGAATTTTTTTTTCGCCCAACTGTAGAGAGCTCTTAGAACCGCATTCCCGTTTTGGGGACAAATCACTTGGAATTAGAATGGTTTGTCCCCATATCGGGACTGCGGTACTATAGGGGTCAAGTGTAAAAACTGGGCAATACCTGCTACGGGCGGTGCCTTACTGTCTTTCGAGATCCTTAGGGGCGGCGTCTTATTACTTTCTGAGCGGAAGCATGAAGTTCTCCGCGGGGCCTCTGGTTCAAACAACCTCCCGACCGACGTTTTCTTTGCGCTACGCATGGATACTAGCAGTAGTCCTAGAAAACAAGCGCTTCGTACACTGCAGCACCAGTAGTCAGAAAAAATATAATGATATATATATATATATATATATATATATAGCCGGTAGTTGCTCACGTTTAAGAAGCAAATACATGCTGAATGATCTATCAGCAGCATCAGACTGCCTAGGATGTGAGGCCTCCCCTCGAGACGGGGATAGGGGAACCGTTTTCAGCTTTTCTCGATTTCCTCCTCCGAGGACCCGTTTGAATCTTGTCGACAGTTCTTCGTCTCAGATAGTATGGGATGGAAGAGCGGACAACAAAAACGCCTCTCGCTGTCGGCGCTGCCTTTCCTCCCCTACCTTACGGCCCTTTCCCTTCCATAGGTTGGCTCGTGATACGCACCAATCTCTGTCCCGACAAGGGCTGTTTGCCGCACTAGAAAAAATTTAGCCGAAACGACGTACCGGTACCATGGTATTGCTCCCCCCGTATCCCCCCTCCCCGCGAAAAAAAACACCCCTCCTCGCTACAACGACCCCCCCCGCCCCCCCCGACCTCCAAGCGGTTGTTATTAAGTAGGGTGCAGCAGCTCACCCTTCATGCGACTCGCCGAACACCTCACGCTTCGCTTCGCGCCTGGTGCAAGCAGTCAATGTCTGCCTGGTCGGTGAAAACCCGACATGCTCCGCCTCGGCATTGTAGGGATGGGAGGGTCTATGGTCATACGACTACGGCCATGCATGAGATCGAGTACACCCGTCCTCCCTCCCGACCACCACGGCTATAACTCAGGCGGCGATCGAGGCAGAAGAGGAGATGTCTCGGGCCCGCAAGGCCAAGGACCGCGGGGAGATGGAGAAGATGCTTGCGGCGAACAACGACATGAAGGCCAAGAGGGCCGAGCGGATCACCGAAGAGCTAGCGGTGAGATAACCCGAGAGAGAATGAGGTGGAGAGAGAGGGGGAGAGAGTGCTTCGCGCCGGACGCTCCTTCGGTGTGGAAACATTTCTATCGTTCGTGCCACTAGACAAGCTGTAGAGCTTGTTCCAACCACACCACCCACATACAAAAAAGGGAGTCCAGAATCCGAAAAACTTCAGACATACTGCTGGAGTGGATGTTAGCCATTTAGACCTGATACATTGCTGGTGGTAGGTACAGTATCGATTCCGCAGAACAAAAGACAGAACGTCTGCCTTGTAACTTAGCAGGCTCTAAAAACAGAGGACACGCATGTGGATAAAATCGGTAGGCAGGGGGCGAGAGAGGCGCCTCTCTCGCTCACAAACACCGATTTTCTTTGGACACGCACTCGTACAGGATTCTCGCGAGAGGCGCTCCACGATAGAGGTGATCACATTAGGGAAAAAAAAATATGTATCTGAGCCACCACGGCGTCCTGACAGGGCGCTTCATGTTTCAGACCTCGGTAGACCCTGGCAGCGTATGAGTGTGTATATGTAACCTGTGATCCTCATTTTTGGGCGCAGTGCGTACGTGCACGCACGACACGCGTGTAGCATCATCAGCCGTACTCATATGTCTGTCTGTCTGTCTGTCTGTCCCCGTGGGTTTCCGCATGATACCTTCGGGGGACATCAGAGTCTCTCGGAAACGTCACAGGGTGAACCTTTGTCGCATGAACGCCTCGGGACCGTCAACCATTGCTGTGGTTGTTGGGGTTTTTCTTGGTTTGACCGACTGACTGCTGTCACAAAATGGCGGGCACTTTACGGTGTACGGTTCGATTTGAGGGACGGCGTGCATCTCTTCTTGCAAAATCAAAAACGAAAGCATCGATTGTCAGCCGAGGTGTGAGATGTTGCAAATCTTGAAACACGGCGAGTGCCGACCGCATTTGTCGAAGAAGTCGCGCTCGACGCATCCGAAAGATTGCGAGAGACTTGTGAAGGCAACGTATCGATATTATTACGGGGGACCCTATTAAATAGGACCAAATATCGTTAGTGAAAATAGGTAAATAATAGGTTTTCATGTGTACCATAGGTCCTATTAACTATGGACCCCCGTAATAATAACTAGCGCAACATACGAGAGAATGTAACATGCAAAAGCTTACGAAGCCTGCGCCGCCAATATACCGTATGCCATACAAAATATAGCGTATACAATACCTGGCATACCATACCCTACCATGCCATGCCGTACCACACCGCATCATACCATACTATACCATACCATATCATACCATACCATACCATACCATAGCATACCATACCATACAATACCGTACTGAATCATATCATACCATACCATACCCTACCATATCATTCCATACCATACCATACCATACCATACCATACCATACCATACCATGCCATACCATACCATATTATACCATACCATACCATACCATACCATACCATACCACACCACATCACACCATACCATATTATACCATACCATACCATACCGTACCATACCATGCCATACCATGCCATACCATACCATACTATACCACACCATACCACACCACACCACACCATACCATACAATACCGTACCATACCACCCCGCCCCATCCCATCCCATCCCATACCGCAGTACATGGAGAAGTGCGCGAAGCAGCGCGACACTCTGGATCGAGCGGCGAGGGCGAGGAAGAGCTTGGAGGCCAAGCGGTTCAACGAACGGCAGGTGTGTCGCCGTGTTGATGTGCTGGCGCGTCGATGCAGCTTGTTTCGAAGGGGTGGTTCAGTGCGATGCCCTTTAGTGCTGGCGCCTCACTGGTTTTTGACACATATGCTATATTACGGGGGACAATAGTAAATATGACCAAACATTGTGAGTAAAAATAGGGAAATATATAGGTTTTTGTGTGTACCGTAGGTCTTATTTACTATGCCCCCCCTAATAGTAGAGGTGTGCACCATTTCTTAAGATCTTGGGCTACCCGCTTGAAGAGCCCTTACATCCCACCCAAACATTGACCTTAAGGACAATCAAAGCGCATCGGTTGACGGATAATCCCATGACCTATTTAATAGGTGTACGAGAACATAATATTGAAAAAGAGAAAAATCCGACGATTTTGGGTTAAGGGCCCCCGTCGTTCAGAAATATTGCGGCCAAAATATGCTACCTCTCTCGTGGCACGCGTCTTTTTAGGGTTGCCGCCTTGTTGTTTTCTGAGCCCTCTAGAGATGGCGCCTTCATATTTTCTGAGCTCCTTAGGGGTGGCGCCTTCTTTTTTTCTGAGCACCTTAAGCGCGTTTCTATGATAGAGGCGGCGCATTTCCCCTAAAAATGTTTTCTGGATGACTCGGTTCCTTAGCCCAAATCCGTCGCAATGCCAATCTCGTTTCGAAAGATGACGTTTCAGTCGTATGCTTGGGGCCATGGGAATATTCATCGGGAGGCAATTCGATTTTTTTTTGCTGAAGTCAGTTTTCGGGTGAGGTGTGGAGCTCCTTAAGGTCAAGTGAGGAGCCTCAGAAAATAAATGTAGGGTGAACCTCTATCGTAGAACGCCTCCTTAGGGGTAGTGCCTTAATATTTTCTGAACCTCTTAGGGATGGAGGCTTAAAAACTGTTTTTTTGAGCCCCTTGGGGGGGAGGTGCCTTGGTATTTTCTTAGCGCCTCTCGTGAGGAAGGAGCTCAATGCCTACACAACCCGAAGCACATCTGTTTTCGATCAACATTTTTTATGTACCAAAAGCGTTACGCGCACGAAGTCCTAAGAACGGATACCAGGTACACTTGAGAGTAAAAAAAACGAAACACCGCACTTCGTTTGTCAGAGGACCTCAACTCTTTTACAGTAGGACGAAAACCGCAGTCCCCGATTTATTTGGGGACAAACCAGTCAAATTCTTAGTAGTTTGTGTCTAAAACGGGACTGCACTCCACTCCACCGTAGGATAGGGCTTCAGGCGATTAAAATCAGCTGAGTGAAGCGGGCAAAAGCAGAACCCCCCACAAATAATATACCTGTTATAGATACCTGGTATAAATATCTATGTATATTATATGTATAGGTTGGGTTGGCGCGGGTTGGCGACGACGGTGTAAAACACGCCTCTCACTGGGTGAGCCAGACAACCAAGGTACATTTTTTTTCTTTTTTCTTTTTTTTTTTTGGCGGTCGCCACGGCTCGCGATCGAGTTAGATCCTTTTTGTGCGGGGAGAACCTTGACTCCGCACAAGGGGGATGGTCGTGTCACGTAGGGTGTACAAGGTAAGGCACCCACGAGGCAGTAACATAGTAAACCCATTGCTGTCTCTGGAAGTGACCACACCAGAAAATAAACCAACTCATTGACGACGCCGTGCTCAACACGCAATAATATCTGCCTCAAAAGGCGGTTCTTAGTAGGATGCAGCAGCTCACCCTTCGCGCGACTCCTCGACCAAAACCTCACGCTTCGCTTCGCGCTCGGTGCAAACGATGTCTGCCTGGTCGGTCAAAAAACACCCGACGTGCTCCGACCCGGCATTGCAGGGATGCGAGGGTCTATGGTCATACGTGGTAGAACCCGCGTTCCAGACCTTTGATGACCTCGTTGAGGTTTACTCAGGTTTGTCTTGAAGAGTTCTGTTCCTGGAGTATCTTCCGACCCACCCCTGACATCAACGGCCTTCGCCTCACTGCCGGACCGTGACAATACAATATTTTAGCTCCTGTGTGTCTTCTTTCAACCACCTTCTAGGGTCTCTCCGTTGCCACGGGCTATCTCATACCCACTTCTATAGCCTATATCATATTACGAATACGACTACGGCCGTGCATGAGAATGAGTAACCCCCCCCCCCCCCCCCCGGCTTCATTCCCCCCTCCTCCCTCCCCTTCCCCTCCACCCCCGCTCCTCCTCTCTCTCCCCCACCCCGCTTACCCAACCCCACCCCAGCTGATACGACAAGCGATGATTGACAAGGCGACGAGGGAGCTCGAGGCTACGAGGGTGGTGGAAGGCAAGAAAGAAGAAAAGGAGGTCAGTAAAAGCAGGTACTGTTTTGTAGATCATTGTCGGGATCATCCAGCATCAGTACCAGTACCAGTACCAGTACCAGTACCAGTACCAGTACCAGTACCAGTACCAGTACCAGTACCAGTACCAGTACCAGTACCAGTACCAGTACAGTACCAGTACCAGTACCAGTACCAGTACCAGTACCAGTACCAGTACTAGTACCAGTACCAGCACCAGCACCAGCACCAGCACCAGTACCAGTACCGGTACCAGTACCGGTATCAATATCAGTACCAGTACCAGTACCAGTACCAGTACCAGTACCAGTATCAATATCAGTACCAGTACCAGTACCGGTACCAGCTTCAGTACCAGTACCAGTACTAGTACCAGCATCAGTACCACAGGACCAGTACCGCCGGACCAGTAGCAGTACCAGCACCAGCTTCAGTACCAGTACCAGTACTAGTACCAGCATCAATACCACAGGACCAGTACCGCAGGACCAGTAGCAGTACCAGCACCAGCTTCAGTACCAGTACCAGTACTAGTACCAGCATCAGTACCACAGGACCAGTACCGCAGGACCAGTAGCAGTAGCAGTAGCAGTACCAGTAGCAGTAGCAGTAGCAGTACCAGTAGCAGTACCAGTAGCAGTGCCAGTACCAGTACCAGTACCTTAGAGTATATTACAGCACGTGCGTACTCCCAGTACTTTGAAGGTATATACAAGTTCCTCGTTCTGTACTATTTTCCAGTACTTTAGCGTACGCCACTAAAAAAATGCGAGGAACGTAGACGAGAGGAGGGGAGGGGAGGGGAGGAGAGAAGGGAAGGGCGGCGGGAGGGGGCTTATTAATTTGTTGTTTGCCTTACTGTAGTCATTTGACCATTGACCATGCATCCCTTTCGACACGGGGGGGCGGGGGGGGGGGGGGGCAGAAGAGAGATGTGAGGGGAGGCGAGGG
>JASSKH010000015.1:10715967-10938235 GCA_031763025.1 Macrocystis pyrifera
CTTCCAAACGTGATCGCAGTTCTACAAGGCTTAAACGTGAAGAGGGATCCAGACTTCAACGATCCTCAGACATGGAGGATGTCACCATTCAACCCTGAACACTGACAGAAAACAGAACCAATAATATAGCCCCTCCTCCATCACGAGCAGCTCGTGCGTACGTACGTACTCGTAACTGTCACCATTTTTTGTTGTGGACGATAGGCGCAAGAGCAGCTGCAGAAGGCGGACGATGCTGCGGCGAGGAAGGAAAAGGCCCGGAAAGATCTCAGGGAGGAGATAGACAGGAGCAGGTCAGTTCGTCCTTCGGACTTTTTGAATCAAACAAAAAAAATCAGAGCAGGAGCAGTTACCCCAAAAGGCCAACGGTGTTCCTGTACAGCAGTGCCGTAGTAAAATAGTTAGCTTATCTATTACAGCAGCAGCTTCTTGAGTGCTGTGGCACACCTGATATTGCGGTGCTCCGACTGCTCGCGACGTCTACAAACACTTCACACTTCGTAGATCATCATCTGAAAACAGAAAACAAAAAAAGCTCTATCGGAGCAGGAGTAGGCAAAGGCAAACATTGTTGTAGTACAGCTGTGACCTGGTAGCTCCTGACTTTTCGAGTGCTGTCGCGTGCCGACCGCTCCGACCCCGCCCACCCCCGCAGGCAGATCCAGATCAAAGAGCGAGCGGAGAAAGAGGAGGCGCGGCGAGCCGAGGACGTCGGAATCAAGGCCTACTTCAAGGAGAGGTCTAGCGAGGTCAGTTTTTCCTTGACTAATATACCTTGACCTCTCTGAGGTGTTGACAACAACGACCAAACGCTGAAGATAACGACCAAACGTTGAAAATAGTGACCAAACGTTGAAAATAGTGACCAAACGTTGAAGATAGCGACCAAACGTTGAAGATAGCGACCAAACGTCGAAGATAACGACCAAACCAACGGCAACTTTGGTGGTATCAACCGTCCACGAGCAGCGTGAGCATATATATGTAGGGGTGGGGTATCCTTGTTTGTGTGTTTCGCCCGTGCCGGACGACTCCTTGCGTTGCAACTCGGACGCCAACAATGCTTTGTGTGCGCATCATCCCCCAATCACGCAGTGAGTTGTTGTTGCTGTGATTAATATTGCATTGCCCTCATTATTGTTGTGATTGCTGTAGTCTTGCAAACCTCAGCAATGTGTGTATGGCATGAGCGTTGACGTTGATCGCTCGCACGCACTCCGATCAAAGGACACCACGGAAACATATTGAGTCATGTCTCTGCACGAAAAATCTACAGTGAACCCCTTCTGTGTACCTACTTACGGCTTGAGCTCTATCTACTCCACCATTTCCTGTTCTTGCTCCTTACTTCTCATCGCGATACTCGCTAGTGTATATTACTCATCTCAATTCGCGTCTAAGCTCCACCTCCACTCCACAATGGTTGTGTTACGCCATGACGAGCTTCCTTCGACGTTGATCACCCATAAACATTCCACCCCGAAAAAAGAAAAAAAATGTCTCGACAAAGAAAACGGTTAATCGTCAATTTTCCCCCTACTGTGGGGGACCATAGCAAATAGGACCAAATATTGTTAGTAAACATAGGTAAGTATATAGGTGTCTGTGTGTACAGTAGGTCCTATTTACTACAGTATGGCCCCCCATAATACTGCGACCGTAATATCGCGAAAAATAAAAAGTAAACAAAAAAGGTTCCGACGATTTTGGTTATAAGCCAAGCCCCAGTCATTCAGAAAACAGCACAGTCCAAAAAGTGCGGCCTGCACCGTGGTACGCCTACCTAAGGATAGAGCTGCGCGAGTCGGACAAAACAGAACCCCATCCACTAGTTATGAATCGCATACATGTAGAAATGATTGTCGAATGCGGGATACAATAATCATTTTCGGAGCGAGCGGGGGGGGGGGGGGGGGGGGGGGGGGGGGGGGAGAGCTCCCTCTCTGCGGGGGAGGGCTGATTAACCCCGGCGAGTCGACTGGCCGTCAGCTGTGGTTTCGGCAGCCGGCTTGCCGTCCAAAGCCAGCTACTGTGTAGTCGGCTCACTGCCCCTAACGATTGTTTCAGTTGGGCGCTTTGCCGGCGGGGGGCTTGAGAGGCGAAAAGCGACAAAAGAAGGAGCAAAAAAAAAAAGTTTTTTTTGTTTGTTGTTGTCGATTAGAGTATCCGTCACATGAGGTAGCGGTGGCTATGTATTTTCGAATGCATAAACCGGGGGGGGGGGGGGGGGGGGGGGGGAGTGCTTAGATAGGTAGGGTTCATTATTTTTTACGTCTTTGAGGCACTGGAGTAGTACTAACAGTAGTGCTGATTTATACTGAAACCGAAACGATGTACGAGCAACAGCAGGTTGGGAGATGACAAAAGTTTGTAGTGTCCCAGCATAGAACACAAAAGACCCGTCCGCTCACCCACCCACCCGAGTATTCGCAATGAACCGGCTTTATAGGCAAGAGGAGACATATCCCTGGTGTTGGCGTGTTCCGCTTCCCCTGATCCCGACCCGCACACGCCTAAAAAACGTAGACAACCCCACCCCCACCCATCCACCCCCCCCCCCCCCCCCCCCCCCCCCCCCCCCCCCCCCCCCCCCCCCCCCCCCCCCCCCCCCCCCCCCCCCCCCCCCCCCCCCCCCCCCCCCCCCCCCCCCACCCGAGTATTCGCAGATGGATTGTCTAGAATGGCCAGGGGAGGCAGACCGGCGTATTCCGCCTTTGCCTTAGCCCCAACACCGCGTACAAACGCCTTCGTGCACTTATAGAACCCCATCCATATACTGGATTATCCGCAGATTGATCGGCGAAATGGGCAAGGCAAGAGGAGAGCAAGACAGGGGGTATTCCTCCTTACCCTGGTCTCTCCTCGCGTAACGCCTGACAGAACAAACGAAGAAAACCTTATACCCCGACAGACTCGAACATTTCGCGGATGGGTCCGCTAGATGTGCTCAGGAGAAAACTAACATAGGCGTAGTTCCGCGCCTACCCTTGCCCCGGATCCGCGCGTATGCCTGCATAAAAAAATCAAACCGCGCTACCGTTAAGATCATTGAGCTTGCGCAGGGGTACGATCGTTTTCCAGCGCGCGATGTTTTTCTAGAACACGGGGGGGGGGGGGAGTTGCCGATATCGAACGACAAGGCGTTTTCGGAGAGAGGTCCGGCCGAGAGCAGAGCCTTCCGAAAGTGTCATGTTCTTCCCTCGTACAGCAAGCACCCTGACCGACGTGGCCGAGAAAAATGAGCGCTGCTGAAAATAAACGACCACGATCGCGAACCCTCGCGCGAATTCAACCCCCCTCTTTTCGGTACTTATCCGAATATGCACTTGTACGCAGGGTCTGTTTTTTTTTTTTTTTTACGGTGGACCATGGATAATCAGAACCCCCAACGGACTCAAATAGCCTATATCCCCCTGTGTTTTTATACAGAAGATTTGGCTACGATTACTATTAATACTACGGGGGACCATAGTAAATAGGACCAAATATTGTTAGTAAAAATAGGTAAATATGTAGGTTTATGTGTGTACCGAAGGTCCTATTTACTATGGCCCCCCGCAATAGGTTTCCCCCCCGGAGTGGGAAGGTAGGCGAGAAGAGGCAAGCATGCTAAAATATTGCACCTTGCCTCGACCCCTGCCCGCGTACGCCTGCATAGACATAAAAACCCTACCGCCCACGTATTCGCGGATTGATCGGCAGGATAGGCAAGAAGAGAAACGGGCGAAGCGTGCTCCCACCTTGCGCCTTTAACCCCGACCCACGCACGCCCTGCATGTACTCAGAAACCCTCGCCCCGCTCGAAGTACTCCCAGATGGATAGTCTAGATGGGCGAGAGGGGAAGGTGGGTGTATTAAGCCCTACCGTGACCTCGACCTGCATACCGTGTGACACTATCACACCAGGGTGATAATATAACACACCCCCTCGGACGATTATCGAAGCTGGGTTTGTCGGCACTGAGTACGAGCGATCGATGCGCCAATATATGCAACCTCCCTCGACGAAATAATTGCAAAGTCACCATTTTGGTTTGTGTGTGCCCCCCGTGGTGCCCCCCCCCCCCCCCCCCCCCCCCCCCCCCCCCCCCGCCATGTTTGGGAGGAAACCGGGCCTGAAACGTTCGTCTCAGGGGGTGTGTTAAATTATCACCCAGTGTGATACGGTACGCCTGCACCCACTTTGAAATAAAAAACTTACTTCCGCTCGAGTATTCGCAGATGGATCGCCTAGAAAAGCAAGAGGAGGCGGACAGGCTGCCAGGGAGAAGCAGCTAAGGAGCTCTCAGCAGCTTCAGGTGACAACACACGTTTTTTTCTCGCTCAGTTTTGGTTTTCGTTTTAGTTGGCTTCACAGTTCAGTCTAGTCTAGTCTAGTCTCCTTTGGTTCAGTTTGTTTGTCCCTACCCTGCTCCGCCTCGAAAGGGATGCGCGGTCAATGACCAAATGACTAAGGCAAGCAACAGATGAGTACTACCCCCCACTCCCCACCCTCCCGAACGGAACAAGAAGCGCCCCTTCTACGCACAAACACACAATTTTCTACCTCCCTTCTGTTGGTACCCGCTTCCGGCTTGAGCTACTACTACCCACCGCTCTTGCTGTCCCGCCTCCTCCCTTCTCATCACGAGCGCGCACTCCCATTTTCTGAATCTTAAGTCGCATCCAAGCCCCACCCTCGCGCCGTCGGTGTGGATCTGTTTCAACGTCCATACCATCCGGATAGTATCCTCAGCCGAGTCCGCCGGCGAGAAAAAACTGACATACGAAGTGCACCGTGCCACAGCAGTAGCACGGCGCGGTTATACCCCTCCATACGGAATTCATTTTCGACCCCCCCCCCCCCCCCCCCGCTACCTCCCCTACACTCTCTGAAGTCTGAAGGCTTGACACTTTGCGCACGTCGGAAATGTCTTGACGCTGAACCTTCTAGATCCTACGTACCCCGCCGCCGTGAGGTGTTGCGTACGATCTGCACATACATTAATTAGTACGAGCATGTCTAACCCACCGAGTGTGTCTTTAGAGATCCTGGAGATTTGTTTTTTCGGCTCTCACCCGATGACGTGGGGTGAAGATTAGGCAGATTTCGATCAGCTGTCCAAGCTGTGAAAAAGTTGTGAACGTGTCGAATTACACTCAACAAACCGAAAAGAACACCCAGAAGTCAATGCTTTCGTACCGGTATTGTTTTTTTTGCGGGCGTCCCATGTGTGCGTCTATGTGTGTGCGCTTTTTTTCTTCTTCTTCTCTGGTCGCAGGCGAGACAACGAAAGGCGAAGGACATGGCGTACCAGGCTTACGAGACGGTCAGCCACGCCCGCATGCTGGCCGCACAGGGGGAAGAAGACTCCAGGTAAACCGACAGCATACACACGCACGAGCAATGCCTTCTTAGGGGTTGAGCCTTGTTTCCCGAGGTGAACCAACAGCAACGCGCTGCTGCGGGTTTCCTTGCTCGACGCACGCTATCTACGATCGGGGTAACATTTCTTTTTGCCCTCTAAGGCATATTTTGTAGACGGCAATTGTTGTTGCTGTTGTTGTGTGTTGTTGTTGTTGTCGGTGGTGGTGGTGGTGGTGGTGGTGTTGTTATTGTTGGTGTTGTTGTTTTTGGAGGGGGGGGGGGGCTGTATTCAGCCAGCTCAAAAGGGGTGTCCCTATTTTCTGTGCTCGTAGATTTGGAGGAAAAGCCCCCCCCCCAAAAAAAAAAAAAAAAAAAAAGAATGATTCTGCGCTCGTGGACGTCGTGCGCTTCTGGGATGATCGGCTTAGAGCCATCAACTCATAAAGGGTCCCCATGCTTTAGAGCAATCGGAATTCGAAACTCGTACACCAAAACTGTGTCCTTACCGACCCGTGTTTCTCCAAAGTGGTGCTCTGACCGGAAATACAAGAAACGTATTATATGCATATCAGATTCCAAACGGGGCTTGTATTCTCGGTCAGAGTGTACGGGTTCACCCTTTTACTTCGTGCTGCAGTTTACGTACTTGATTGAGGCCGTCCTTATCAGCGAAATATTTTTTTTTCCCCGAGAATTTCCAAATTTTTTGAAATTTTGGAGAATCCGCACAGGTTGTGTTCCGTCGGGTACGTACAAAGCCATACCCGGAGCGTTTTACGCGCGGGTACTACCCCGCAGAGAAACTCTCTGAGTTGTGTACGACATTCATACCCGTACCCGGCACTTCTGTGAGTTCTGTGTGACACGAGTACGGTACCGTTCCCGAAACTTTGGTAGGTTTCTGTAGGCCCTTGGCACAGTACCCGAGGGTCCGGGTATACCTTGGTCACAATACCCGTATACCCGGCCTTCGTGCAAGGTAGATACCCGGAAAATAGGGTAAATACCGGGGTATGTACCCGGTACCTGACACTCTTTGTAAAGTACCGGGGCGCGGGTACGGGTACGGGTACGGGTACAACATTCGCATACCCGAGCGGGACTTCTGTGAGATTTTTGTGAGAGTTCCACACCCACCCGTACCCCGAACTTCGTGAGTTCTGTAAGGCCTTCATTCCCACCCGTACCCGGCAGTTCTGTAAGGCTTCCATACCCTTGCCCGGAATCCACACACCCTGCAGAACATAACCTTGGAAGCTTCTACCATCTGTCAAGGTTTGTGAAGTTTAAAACGGAGGGCCGACAAAAAAATATCAGGAAAGTTAAAGCTCGCATATACCGGGTAACAGGTATACATTCTGAAAGTACGTAATAAAGTCCGAGAAAAAAATCTGGAAGCTACGTAAACAACTTGACGAAAAAGAAAAAACTGGAATTTCTGGGGGGAAAAGCTCTCCGATAAATACCGGCCCTTTTACACATACCTCCAACCATTGTTCCAAGTAACTTGTCACCAAAACGGGGAGTGCAGTCCTAAACGGATCAAGAAACGGTCCAGTGTAATTGTAGCTGGCACATTTTCACTCTTGACCCTCTCCCCTCGCCTTTCGTTGTCTGCCTCCCGTACCCATGCACGGCAACGATCTGGGCGCAGGTTCAAGAAGATAGTCGACGGCTACATCGACGAGTTCGACGCCAGGGGGCAGTCCACCTACCTGCTGCACAGGACCCTGAACCACAAGAACCCGGAGATGTTCCCCGCTGGCAACCTTAAGCTCTGATTTCACAACAACAACAAAAACAAACAAAAATCGCCGAAAATCTCAAAGCTCTGTGATGCTCACTCGCGCGAAAATCTCAGGCTCTCATGTTCCAATCACAGCGAGCGGAAGCTTCAATCGAAAGCTCTGATTCGATTCGTGGGGAAACCTCGAGCTCTCTATCTCTGGTGTTGAATCACGGTGGAAACAATCCTCAAGCTCTGATTCCACACAAAAAAAATCGCCGGCAGGTTGTGAAAGCTCTGACGTTCAGTCACAGCGGAAACAGCACAAGCAAGCTCTGATTCGATTGCCGGGAAACTTCAAGCTCCGATTGATTCAACCAATGGGGGTGGTCGCTTGCACTACAGTACGTACTACTCAAGGGAAACAGTGTCGATTGGCTACTGTAGTACCGGTTGCTCGCTAGCTGTGGTCAGTGCCTGTTGAGTCGCTTGGCCCAGCAGAGGGATTCACCGATGTGGTACCGTGCGGAGGGATTAGTGCCGGTTGCCGATGTAACGGTTCCGGTATTGTCGGCTGGCGCATGCATGTCGGCACTATACCGGCGCTATACTTGCAGAGAGAGAACTATTATTACGGCGGTCCATAGTTAATAGGACCTATCGTATATATAAAAACCTATATATTTATCTATTTTTACTAACCATATTTGGTCCTATTTACTATGGTCCCCCGTAATACTAGTACTTACTACTGCTCCCGCATGCACCTGGTGCCCAGCAGTCCACACGGCGTCTACCGCAGAAACAGGGCCCTCAACCGTTTTTGTATTTCTCCCCTCCGACGGATGTGGACTAACCCTTCCCAACAAAATCAATTTTCACGACATTTACCTGATAAGTACACGTAGGGATATCTGTGTGTTGTGGATAACCCAAATTTACTCCCGGAAGGAGGCGAAAGCGAGAAAAATAACCACCTGTGGTAAAGGTAGGCGTTTTCTGGTTGCCTGCGCTTATTGCGTACTAAAGGTACCCCCGTCTCGTTCCTTTGGGGGTGCCCAGAGGATGGACTTTTTTTCTGCTGTGGGCTGCTTACTTGATACAGACGTGTGGGAGAAGCGCACCCGAATTCCTGCCATAATGTTTCCATCGATTTTTTTTTCCATTTCACATTTATGACATTCGCCCTCTTGCGTTCTGCTCCCTCTTAGTCGTAGCTCAGACAAGAGGTCACTAAATAGACTTTTCTCCCCCCTGCCTACCCCCTACAGTGCGTCGTGCCTCCCTTGCATTTTTTTAATGTTATCTCGAGAAGAGAGTTGAGCACGTTTTCCCCTCGTGGGCTCGCGTAGTGCAGGTCGTTGCTCGTTTACAAACAAACGCGGGGGCAAAGCGAAACTTAGACGCATCACATACCCACCTGTTGGCACACAAGCTTGATTGTTTGCTTGTTGCGCGCTTTTACAGCAGAACATTTCTGTGAGCGCGGAGTCAGAGATGTAATGATAGTCATCGTATCATCACCCCCATATTATGGTCCCTGGGAGGCTCAGGATACACGCGAAGGTGTGCACGGGCGAAGGTTTTCGTAAGGAAATGACATAGCGTGTGGCGCACTATGGAGGGTAATCGTATGTAGCTCCTTGTCGGGTCCAAGCCCCGTACATCCGCGTCTCCATATAGCTGTTCTGGAAAGGACTCCCGCAGCTCGCGCGCAGCACGGTACACACTACTCGTGCTTGCAGCTGACTCGCACCCTATATTTCTATGCGCGTCGTATGCATCCCAGGTGTACGCGCGTCGTCAACCCTATTTGTATGCGCGACATGATCCTGTACGAAATACGAGACATGAACCCTCCACTTACACGAACGACATCACTAATATTTTTAATCCTATAAGGGCGCAACGTCAACCCTACCCTAATTATTCGTGCCTATCTATGCGCAACATGAAAGCTATTTGTTTGCGCAAGATATCATGTCATGCTGCAACTATTTGTATGCGCGACACGACCGCCAGTTTTTAGAAACCCCGTACTGGATACCCCCAACAAGGAAGCCAGCCTTTAGCTACATCGTAAAAAAACTAGGCCAAACCGTCACCGGGACCTTTTTAGGACCGCAGTCCCGTGTTGGGTGTGACAGACCCCGGACAGCTCATGAGCTAGCTCTCATCTATCGTGTATATAGCTCAAGCTTCGAAAACGTGTGCAGCTGAGCTACCGCCTATAGCTCAAGCCGGGGGAAACTTGTGTAGCCTATGCAGCTCCTTTAGCTCAATCTCGGGGGCAGGTGAGCTAGCTCATGTAGCTCCTACAGCTCACCTGTGAGCTAGCTCCTTAAAGAGCTAGCTCGAGCTACCGTGAGCTGATCTGTCCGAGGTGTGTTTGTCCCCGAAACGGGAGTGCACAGTGCTAGAAGGGTTAACCCGATACATCACTGAAATCACCACTAGGGGTTCGAACTTTCAGCTCTTTCTCAAAACCAGTTTTGGAGGAGGCACACAGGTCGTCAAGCGTGGCCCCTCATCCGCAAGCTACCAAGGACCAGGAGGAAGAAGAGGAGGAGGAGGAGGAGGAGGAGGAGGAGGAGGGGAGGGGGGGGGGGGTGTATACTCGATAGGAGAGATGTACTCGATCTCATGCATGGCCGTAGTCGTATGACCATAGACCCTCGCATCCCTACAATGCCGGGACGGAGCACGTCGGGGGGGGGGGGTATTGTGTGGCCAATAAAGTCGGGCATACACCACGATCTACAGTAGACAGCGTACTGCAGATCCTGACCTGCGGCTTATGAGGAGTGGTGCGGGACCTGTAGAGTACAGCTCCAACCCCAGAGCATGTTACCCTCACCCGACACACGACTAAAACAGTCGATCGAGTAAAAAATGTTCCGCACGCGCACATGGTAACTGGCCAGTGAGTCTAACTTTACTACTGCAGGAAACCTGTCCTATCACCAGAATACTAGCCGGTCAGTGAGTCTTGAACCATTTAGGGCCGCAGTCCAGTTTTGGGGACGAACTGCTTAGAATTTGAGTGATTTTTTTTTCCCGACAGCTCGGGACTGCAGTTCTAAAAGAAGAGGAATCCTTTGCCATTACCAGATCACGATGCGTGCAGATTGTTCGGCGCCAACCCGGCAAACATGAGCTGATTTTTCAAGTATGTCATGCAGGACAGGCGTCTCATCTATCTGCTCTGAAAGGTCAACTAGGGGTACTCGTATATATAGATCATCGAAAGTGGGATCGGTGGTCATCTCTTTTTATTTTTTTTAATAAATTTTGAAATACGTCAGCTGTGAGTTCTACTGAGTAGATAGTTGATACTCAACTTTGCAAGCTGCGTAATACACCTCGTATATATTCCATTTTTACCATTTCATCCCCCGGCGAATTTTGGTAACAGCAAGTAGATGATGATATACGTCCCACATGTGGGAAGCTTGCACGACGAGTCACCGTCCGACAGAGGGCAGGCAGGCTTGCTGCTGTCGAGGGGGACCCGCCAGTGGGGCAGACTCTGCGAAGCTCACTCAAGCACACACACTCAGCGAGTCACTCTGCTCGCATCTTAGCCAGATGCCTGGCGGTCAACAAGCTACTGTAGATCAGCTCCGGGACCGTACAGAACTGGTGTTTGGTTTCTCGACTGGCCAGGTCATATCTGATCGAAATACAGAAATATTTCAAGAGTTCTGTTGTGGCCCATAATTTTGGCGGGGTGGAGAACTTTTATCCCGCATAAGAGTGTGGATGTGATACGGCACTCACGAGGCAGTTACATCGTATACCCCTTCTTGCCCCCTTGGTCGTCACATTCAGAAAAAAAAAAAACGAAATCATTCATTCTTCCGACGCGGCAGTCATCCGCCCGCGAGAAAAGTCCGCTTCACAAGAAGCGGTTCTCAAGCAGAGGATGCAGCTCTCACCCTTTCATGCGACTCGCCAAACGCCTCACGGTTCTCGCTTCCTCGCGCTTGGTGCAACCAAACAAAACGTTCGTGCCTGGTCGGTGAAAAAAAAAAAAAACGACGAGCTCCGTCCCGGCATTGTGTAGGGATGCGAGGGTCTGTGGTCATACGACTGCTCGTACGACCAGGCATGATATCGAGTACAGCCGAAACACATGCTTTGGAATTGAAAAAAAATACTGGATTGACGTTTCGACGGCTTTTTTTTGCACCCACAAAAAAACGTGGGGTAAATCGCCCTTTTTTTTTTTCCGTTAATTATTCCCACCCTTGCCCTCAATAAACCGGCGCCTGGGGACACGTGGGGAAGAAGAAAAACAAAAAATACACTTCCCCAACGACCCAGCCAAAGAAGTTGTTTCTTTATACCCATCTAGGGTAAACTCCAGTCCCGTTTTGAAGACAAACTACTCAAATTCCATATATAGCAAATTCGGACCCAAACCGGGACAGCGGTTAGAAAAGGGTTCATGCCTCATAAGGCATGCATGCGCCTCAATGTTAGTCTGTATGCGGAAGGGTTGAGAGGCGCGCGCGCCTGAAAGCGAGAGGGGTAACTACAAGCCTGGCGAACAACCAAAAGGCTAAACTGGTCCGACCAAACGCATGAAAAGCGGTGGAGGCGCTTTTGCGAATCGGGGGGGGGGGGGGGGGGGGTGGTCCTTGCCGGAGTCGTTTTTTGAAACGATTGAATCAAGATCAGCGCGTGAGTACGTATAAAGCCGTAGGAAGGGCCAGGCAGGCAGTGCGATTTATGGCCCGCACGCCACAGAGACGGCATGCCAAAACAAAAAAAGGTGCTGTACGCCGTATCCGCGCACGTACGTACGTAGGCACAAGGAAAAAAAGAAGCGTACGAGCGAAAACTAAAAGACGCGCACGAACGACCCCACCCCCTCCCCCCCCCCCCCCCCCCCCCCCCCCCCCCCCCCCCCCCCCCCCCCCCCCCCCCCCCCCCCCCCCCCCCCCCCCCCCCCCCCCCCCCCCCCCCCCCCCCCCCCCCCCCCCCCCGGCCGTCTCTCCTGCGCGGCATGACGTAACCGTACGAGTACATATAAATGGCAAGGGTGGTCTGCCTTTACGTTTTTTCTGCTTCCTCTTCTGCTGCTTCTGCTGCTGATGCCGCCGGTTCCTGCTGCTGACGCCACTGCCCTTCTGTCTGCTGATGCAACCGCTGTTCTGCTGTCGACCCCACTGCTTCTGCTCCTGCTGCTCCTGCTGCCGACGGCACTGCTCTTCTGCTGCTGATGATGATGCTGGCAGTGGTGGTGGTGGCGGTGGCACTTCTCCTAGCGCCACCGGTGTCACCGCCGCCACCGCCGCCACCGCTGCCACCGCTGCCGCCCATACCATCGCGAGATTCGTTTTGTGTCTTTCGCGCTAACGCGAGCGGCGCGTGCCGAGTCCCATCTTCCCGGCGATGAGGTGCTTGACCAGCTTCGGGCCTTCCTTTCTGTCGGCCTCTCCCGCTCGTGCGAAACGGTTTCGCTCCTGAACAGGAACAAGAAAAAGCAACAACGGCAGCAGACGATGAGGCGGCCGAGCCAAACATTACAAGACACAGGCGGGGGGGGGAGGGGGGGGGGGGGGGGGGTGTGAGAGGGTGGCGAGGCGAGTGAGACTGCCGACAATTAATGCATAAACCATTTTAAGTCTTCGTAGCATGAAAAACAACGAAAGGAACCACAAGCCAACATCCAGACCATACAGAAGTGAGCACGAGCGCGGGATACAATCCCCACTCCCCCCCCCCCCCCCCCCCCCCCCCCCCCCCCCCTCCTTTTCCCCTAGCAAAGCAAACAAGATCGGACTGAAACAGCGAAGGGAAAGCGGAACAACAAACGACCCCCCCCCCCCCCCCCCCCCCCCCCCCCCCCCCCCCCCCCCCCCCCCCCCCCCCCCCCCTCTCTTTTCTTTTCCTCCCCAATGAATAAATCCCCCCCCCCCCACTAAAAAAAAAGGCAGCAGGGGCAGGTGGAGAAATCAAATGACCCCCCTCCAACCCCCGACCCACTTCTTTTCATAACCATTCCGAACAGAATAATATCCCCAGTTCATTCCCGAAGAAAAAGTGGGACCCCCCCCCCCCCCCCCCCCCCTGCTTCTTTTCCCTCCTCCCATATGTACACCCCCCCCCACCCGCTTCTCAACCATGCCTACAACCAAAAACAAATGCCTTTTCGGTAGGAAAGTGGGAGAAATAAATGACGCTCTCTCTCTCTCTCCCCCCCCCCTCCCTCCCTCCTTCCCTCCCCCCCCCCCCCCACCCTTCTTTCCTCCGCCTCCCCCCTCCCACCTTCCCATCCCGTGTCTCTCACCTTCCTCGCGGAACGCATGATCTTCTCCGCCATCTTCCGCTGGCTTTCGTTCTTGAGCCCGATGTCCTTCGGCGCCTGGGACGGTCCGCGGGAGCGCGAGCGAGACCCTCCTGTTCGCGTCACGATGCTCTCCGATCGCTTTGCCTGGGCACACACACACACACACACACACATACAGAAACACACACACACACACACACATACACACACATACACACACACACACACACACACACACACATACACACACACACACACACACACAAACATAGAATGGGCAAGAGAGAAATAGAGAGAGGGAGGGAGGGAGGGAGGGAGGGAGGGAGGGAGGGACAGACGGACGGACGCGAAAACGAGCGGGTGAAAAAGCGGGACCATTTTCAGTTTTTTTTTGAGCTCACGACAACAACAACAACAACAACAACAATACTAGTATCAATAACAATATCAGCAGGAGCAGCAACAACAAGCACCATCGCCACCAGCACCGAAACGGGAGAAAAAACAAGTAGTAATCAGGACCAGAAACGCTTAGAAAAAAATATGCTGGAACATAAAGCGTTTCGTGTACAAGACGGATCCTGATTGCTATGGCCCGCCGAAAAAAAACAATTCAGACAAGACAGATAGATCATCTGCACATAGAATCATGATCTAGATCATCTGCAGTCCCTCACCTGCCGCCGCGAGAGGTTGTGCAGGAAAGAAGAAAAAAAAGCGCTACACACGTACATCGCGCAGATTGTGCGGCGGCTATCACCCTAAAACAACATGAGCTATTAGATCATACAGATCATACAGATCGTACAGATCATACAGATCATACAGATCATACCGATCATACAGATCATACAGATCACACAGATCATACAGATCATACAGATCATACAGATCATACAGATCATACAGATCATACAGATCATACATATCATACAGATCATACAGATCATACAGATCATACAGGTCATACAGATCGTACAGATCATACAGATCATACAGATCATACAGATCATAAAGATCGTACAGATCATACAGATCATACAGATCATACAGATCATACAGATCATACAGATCATACAGATCACACAGATCATACAGATCACACAGATCATACAGATCATACAGATCATACAGATCATACAGATCATACAGATCACACAGATCACACAGATCATACAGATCATACAGATCATACAGATCATGCACGGGCCATAAAGATCGTACAAGGGTCAGGGAACTATGTATCTATCGATGAGCTGTCAAGAGCTGTGTGAACAGTTCGCACCTTCTTCCCGTCGTCCTCCTCGCCGTCGTCGCCATCCTCTCCCGACGGTCCCAGCGACCGACCGCGTTTTCTCGTCGAGGCCCTGCCTCGGATGCCGTCGGTAGACACCCCCAGCCCCTCCAGGTGGGCCACCGCGTCCTCCATCTTCAACGCCGGTCGGTGCGTGCGCGGGACTTGCATCGCGTTGCGTGATTTCCGCGCTCGCGCCTGGGGAGGAAAAATACGGTAAAAAAAAAAAAAAACAGTGTTGCGTTAAACAGGAGTAGTATCGAGAGTAGTACGAAGTACAGTGGTACACTCTGTCCTCAACCATAGCCTGTTTTTTATTTTCGAGAGTGGCCGAGCTTGCGCAAGCCCCGCACCACCCGGAGGACAAGACTCCCCCCTCCCGCCGGTGGCTATCGCGTCGGGTCAACACACTCAACGGGGGCGACCCGTTACATTGGCACACGTACATCAGTCACGCCTTGGGGGGGGGGGGCAAACTACTATTACGGGGGTCCATAGTTAACAGGACCTATGGTATACATAAAAACCTATATATTCAACTATGTTTACTAACAAAAATTGGTCCTATTTACCATGGACCCCCGTAGTACTGTACATGAAGGTATAGAAACCTTTTGGATTGAACATTTGTACAAAAACGATCATGACACTTTAGAGACAGAGTGAGTGGGTTTGTCCCGGAAAAGGGACTGGAGTCCCGAGAAGCGTCAAAGCTTTCAAACAAACTTGAACCACCGGAACGGTAGAAACAAAAAAAAAAAAGCAAGAAACAAAAAAATAAAGCAAATAAATGAATTAAAAAGAAAAGAAAGAAAAAAAAAAAAATCGCCCGTCGCATCATTCGCACCTCCTTCTTGATAACAGTGGCACGTTCGCGGATGGCCTGCGCCAGAGCCCTCTCGTCCTCGTCCACGTCGGACTCGTAGTCCTTATTAGCCTCAGCTTCAGCCTTAAAAAAAGAAAAAAAAAAAAAAACAAAGTCAAGGGAGGGGGAGGGGGGGGGGGGGGGGGGGCTGCTCATTTGGTCGCGTGTCTTAGTCGTTTGATCACTGACTACGCATCCCATTCGAGGCGGAGCACCGTTCCTACTCCTAATAGATTAGAGACACCTCCAACAGTGATACATGCGCTCATTACGTTGTTTCCATACATAGAACCGAAGAGAAGGGGGAGGGGGGGAGGGCGTCGAAGGATTAGTCGACCAAGGCTCCCGATTGAATGTACAAACAAGGAGAGCAGCTGGAAAAGTTTGTTAAAATGCACAAATTTCAGCGAGGGCGGGGGGGGGCGTGGGGGGGAGGGGGCGATAATATTTTTGAACGGAGAGAGCGCAGTAATATTTCTTTTGTTCAAATGCAGCATTTTCAGGGGGGGGGGGCGGGGGGGGGGGGGGGGGGGGGGGGGGGTACTCATTATCACGCATGGCCGTAGTCGTTTGTTTGACCATAGACCCTCGCATCAGGGGAGGGGGGGGGGGCGGGGTCCACGGGTTCGTCCTCTTCGCCTGCCACGTTTTTCTCTCCCTCCGCCATCGTAATGATATTAAGTTGTCGGGGGACGGGAGTTGTCCTTAGCCTTCGATACTTCTTCTGAAAAACGTCGCTTTCGGCTTTTTGTAGGTTGTAGGCGGATTTCATTTCGCGGAGTACGTTTTTCATTTTTTTTTTTTTTGTTCAACAGTAGTATTCATCTCGTCGTTGATTTTCACCGGACTTTTTTTTTCTTCGTCGCAAAAATAATGAACCTGAAAAAAAACTCGAATCTTGATTGTACCTGCTGCTGTTCTTTCGTGTTTTTTTTTTTTTCTGTTCTTTGATGCGTTTGATCCAAAATTTATTGCACAGTATAGCAGCTTCCTCGGACAAACGAAAAAAAAAAATATATATATATACATATAGTTCACGACCCAACGTTAACGTTCCAAAAAAAAAAAACGTAAAAAAGTGAATCTTGCGCCTGCTGCTCTTCTTTCGTGTTCGATTGAAACTTGCGCGGCACAGCAGTGTCTTACAACGATAAGCGAAAACACAACACGTAAAAACATCCCAAAACATGTAGTACTGCTGTACCTGCAGCTGGTCCTCCTCCTTCTCCAGGAGCGCCAGCTTAGCGTCGATGTCGTCGTCCACGAAATCCGCCACGTTCTTACCGTCCATGATCTCGGGGATGCGGTCCATATTCCAAGACTCGTCCTGTTGCGGTCGAGCGGTCATTTAAAAAAACGGGAAACAAAAGAGCAAGAAAAAAAAAAACGAATCACAAACAAGCCCCAACAGAGAACAAGAAACAAAGCCAATACGTGCGTAGCGGTAATCCCCATTAAAAAAATTAAGAACAAGCGCAACAGCACAACACCGTGAGTACCTAACTAACGAAGAGAAGCCCTCCCCTCCCCCCCCCCCCCCTCCCGCCGGCAATCCCCAGATCAATAAAACAACTCCGGTGACGTCGAAAAGTAATAACACACAATCCAACAAAAGAGAGGCCATGAGGAAGACGAGACGTCCTCAACACCAAACCTCCTCACCAACAGCAGCAGCAGCAGCAGCAGCAGCAGCAGCAGCACAAAAGCTTGTCCCTTAGCTGGTACCGGATCGTGTTTTTTTTTTTTTGTGCTACCTTACGCACGTCCGTAAGCTTTGGCAGAGCGCCCGCTCTGAACCTTTCGGTGTTACTGCACTTTCGTTGCACATGAACAAAAACGCCTGACTCTTAATCCCTATCATTACGGGGGGGGACCATAGTTAACAGGACCTCCGGTACACAAAAATATATATATATATATATATATATATATATACCAACTTTTACTAACAATATTTGGTCCTATAAACTATGGTCCCCCATGCTATTACGGGGGACCATACATAGTAAATAGGACCTACGGTACACACAAAAACCTAAATATTTCGCTATTTGTACCAACAATATGTGGTCCTGTTCACTGTGGTCCCCCGTAATATAATAACAATAGTTGGTGGGGATAGCTGTAATGATTAAACGCGCGCGCCCCGTGTTCATATGTGTGTCCCCGTCGAATCCGGCATTATGCCTTTGGGGGACATAAGAGACTAGGAAAAACATAGGATTGAACCTCTATGGTAGAACGCCTCAACGTAAAGAGCGCAGTCCTTAAGGCCCAAACTAAAGGGGGTTAAACTCGGGTTTTAACAAACCTTCGACACGACGTACGATTTTTTAATAGGGGTGTCGTGGAAGCGAAAACTTTTCTTTTTTTTTAATGCTGGTGCATGCAACAGAGACCCGGATACTAACACCGGCGACGCCAACAACACAAAAAAAACCCAGCGAAGCAAAACACACTTGATTGACACCATCACCAACTGCTGCAGCAAAAGCAATCAACCATCTTCCCTACAGCAAAAACAATCAACCATCTTCCCTCCACACAAACCCTAAAAGGAGCGGCGTTCCGTCTCCTAACAGACGCACGGTCAACGTCAACAAAATAACTGAGGCAAGCAAAAAACGAGTACCCCCCCCCCCCCCCCCCATCCCCCCCCCGCGCAAAAAAAAAAAAGAACCAAACACCCCCATCCCACCCCCTCCCACCTACCCCCTGCTCACACCTCACCTTAAGGTCGTAGTACTTCCTGTAGTCGCACGAGTACACGCCGGGCCCCCCGTTCTCCCACATGAGGTCCTTCTCCGTTTTCCGGGACGGCTGAGCGCCGTCCACGTCCATGGAGCTCCCTCCCCCTTGTGCGGCCGCGGCGCGTTTTGCTACGACTGACGCGGGGATGGTGGGGGCTCGGTCTCGTGCATCCCGGGCCTTGGGCATAGCCACCGTGAGTCGTGACACGAGACCTCCGACCTTTGATTGGAGGGGGGAGCGGGGCGGTGTTGGTGGTGGTGGTGGTGTAGGGATGGTAGTTGGGGAGGGGTGGTAGGTGTTCAGGATTATATATATATATACATTACATCCTTTTATGCATGCAGTTTTTCTTGCGGCAGAATAGGGCGTTTTCGACGTGCGAAAAAGTGGTACATCGGGCTTTCAGGCATCGTTGGGCGCTTAAAGAGTGGCATGATCAGCACCAGGTATTTTCGTAGGGCGGTTAGAGATAATTAGGCGCTTTCAAGAGCGCAAGAAGTGTCATAGCAGGCATTTAGTGGGAACTTTCAGGCAAAAAAAAAAAAGAGTGGGGGTTTCTTTATTAAGGGCGTAAAAAGTGTCATAGCTTATCGTATTTGTTGGGACAAAAGCTCAACAGGGGGGGACAGCACGGTAGCACACCAGTACTTCTTTTGCAATGCTCCTGGTCCGGTACAGAGTCAAAAACAAAACGAACCGAGAAAAAGAGCAGACTGGGTATGGAACAGACCTCTTTGATGTCGCGATAGTGTCAAGTGTCGGCCTCATCACGAGTGCGTGGATGTGAGCATCGGTGATAAGTATCAGTATCAGAGCAGCGGCACACACGAGTGTCCACGAGAGTTTTCGACACCATCGGCCTCTCTCCTTGCTTACTCCTGTCTCGCCAACTCCTCCAAAAAACGGGCACCACTGGAGCTTTGTACCGGGCATCAGCATCGCCATGTGTGAGCATGCACGAGTCTTAAGACAGCATTGGACTCCTGCTTTGCTCACTCCTGTCTCGTGAACTTCTCCAAAAACAGACAGACTGCACCAAGCGAGAAGCGCCGTGAGATGTTCGGCGAGTCGCATGAAGGGTGAGCTTTGCATCCTACCAGAGAACTGCTTGTGAGGCGGACTTGCACATGGATGGATAAAAGCTCCAATGAGACGGGCCTTGGCGATTTGAACCGTTGACCACGGACACTGCTCCTAGTAGAGGCGCTTTCGACATTTGGGTTTTCAATACGTTAGTTTGTCTTAAGATTATTTATTGATGATCTAAGCGGGGGGGGGGGGGGGGGGGCGTACTCATTTGTTGCTTGCCTTAGTCATTTGACCATTGACCACGCATCCCTTTCGAGACGGAGCACCGCTCCTACTCCTAATAGAGACACATCCAACAATTGGGCGCTCATTACACAGAAACTTTTTGCTAATGTTATCCCCTTCCTGTATGGCCTCCTGTGGCCACCATCTATCTCCTAGGATAGCGATCGTTTTCTCGCTGCTATTCATTGTATCAAACTCCTCCATGTCACATTCGTCTATTTTCCTCATCTCCTCTTCTAATACATCCCGTTCCTCCCTGTATATTTCACATTCTCCTACTATGTGAGTTCTACTCTATTGCTTTGCCACACGGGCACATCTGTGCGTCTACTTCCTCCTCTTCCCGGCTACTGGTGTACCACTTTCTTCTTTCTGGCAGGTCCAGGTCCCCTATCACGAAGTGCAGTTTCAGCGTTTTCGCGAAGTCCATTGGGCCATGCAAATACGCTTTCATTCCTATTCCTTCCCTCAATCCCCCGTATATCTCAAAGTGTTTTTTTTCCGATTCCACCTTGTTTCTTAGCGCTAGCCTTTCCCTTCTTTCTATCCTTTCTTCTACTTCTGCCTTGTACCTCCCAAACTTCCCGGCGGACATCATCTCTACTTGCTTTCCCCCTAGATCCTTCCATACTTTCTCAACTACGCCATCCCACCTTATTCCAGCTCGCCCTTTAGTTACTTTCTCCCATATAGCTCTATCAACTATGGCTGGCAACCTCTTTTTTGGCATGTTCCTTACTTTATATTGCCAGTTCAACTTTCTCATGTCTCTATTTGTCTTGAGTGGGCGTATTCCCAGTTCTGCTCTTAATACTGTATTACCAGTCGAACTTGAGCATCTCAGGATTTCTTTAGCTGCTGTCATTTGTACTGTTTCCAACTGTTTTACGAGTTTCGCGTTCTCTTCCCATACTTCTCCTGCATATTCTAACTTTGGTACTATCACATTCATCAAGATACATATCTTAATCCTAGTGTCAAGGTTCGGGTCTGTTAGGATCGCATCCATCTTGCCTACTTGTGCCTTACCCTTTCCTATTACTTTTGCTATATGTGTATCCCAAGAGCAGTCTTTCGAGATCTCTACGCCAAGGTATGTATGCTGGTCTACGATCGGCAATTCATCTTCTCCCCACTTCCAACTGAAAATTACCGGGTTTACCTTATCTTCGTTGCAGACAACTACTGCGCATTTCTTGACGTTCACCGTCACCCTCCATTTCCTGGTGTATTCTAGCGCCTTCTCTATTTGTTTCTGCAATCCTTCGGGTGTTTCTGATATCCCCACGAAGTCATCCGCAAACATCAATCCCGACACCGTATCTTCCCCTACCGTGACTCCCTGCGTTGCTCCCTCGACTGCTACTATCAGGTCGTTAATATATATCTTGAATAAGTTAGGTGTCAACGTACATCCCTGTGCAACACCTTGTAAAATATCCACATACTTCGGGGGGGGGGGGGGGGGGGGGGGGGGGGGGGGGGGTGATTGTGATTCCTTTTTTTATGCTTCCGTTCGGGTTTTTGTTGATCGTGGAGGAGGAGAGGTGTCCTTCTCGCTGGATAGGTGTTGGCCTGTAGAGATGTCTATTAATAGGTGATTACGGTATATGGTACACGCTGCTGCCCCCCCCCCCCCGCCCCCCTGCCCCCGCCGGACACCTCACGGCGTTTCACGCTTGGTGCGAGCAATGCCTGCTTGGTCGGTGAAAACCCGACATGTTCCGTCCCGGCATTGTAGGGGTGCGAGCGTCTATGGCCATACGACTAGGGCCATGCATGAGATCGAGTACATCTCTCCGATCGAGTAATCCCCCTCCCTCCCTCCCCGCCCCTGCTTCTCTCACCTTCTTTCCCGCCATGCGAGCGTCAACCCTGGCCTGCAATAATTTATCGCACGCGGCGTTCTTGACCTCCTGCACCCCTTCCTCGGTCTCATTGCTCATCAGGTGAAGCTCAACGCCCTCGCTTTCCGCCAGCTTCTCGATCGACAGTCGGTCCTCTTCCCTGAATGAGGGACATAAAGCGGGGGGGGGGAGGTAGGAGGGGGGTGTTAGCACGATAATATCCGGCGTTTTCAATACCAAATCACTTTGCAAGCTGTGGAAGTGATACGTTGATTTACAGCCGGTGCTATTCCTTGAAATAGGGGGAGAATAGCGCGCGGGGGGGGGGGGGGGGGGGGGGGGGGGGGGGGGGGGGGTTGCACGAGAGTATCCGGCGGTTACAGTACAAAAAAAAACACTTTGCAAGCTGTGAGAGGGATATTGATACTTCGATTAACAGCCGGCCCCTTCTTCCTTGAAATAGGCGGACAAAATGGGGCGCAGAGCGGGGAGGTTTGCACAAGAGTATCCGGCGGGCTTTGAATACAAACACGCTCGCAAGCTGTGAGAGTGATCCACCCATGCGTTGATCGATAGTCTTTCTTCTTCCCGAAAGGGTGGACGACGTGGAGGCGGAGGCGGGGGGGCGGGGGGGGGGGGGGGCGCACAAAAAGCCTCGGGATTTTGTATCAGCATTCTGGACTCACATCACGGAGAACAAGACTACATAGGACGACAGTAGAGTTAAAGTTGGATCAGTTTTGCAGTAAATAAACCGATAAAAACATAAACTTTCGACGAAAACCCCTATAGAACCGCAGCCATTTCTTTTTTTGGACGTACTACTTGGAATTAGTGTGGGACACTATTTTTCAATAGTGGAAGGGATAACATCCGCGTCATCGAAAGAACGCCTTTTTTCTTGAGACAAACTACTTGAAACAAGTCCACCCTAGCCACAACCATGTTGGAATTGAAGCGGGTTGGGATTCTTCGTCGGAAATCAAAAACATGTTGCTGGTATTTTTTATTTCAGTTTCGTTTCACTTGATTTCAGTATACCCCCTCCTCTGCCTTTGGACCCGAAGACCAAAAAAAGGGGTTGCCGATATTTTTTATTCCGTGTACCCTTGATTCAGTGTGGCGTAACTTGAAGTTGAAGTTGAAGCTGAAAGTTTGGTCTCACTTCAGCTTGGCGAAGGGTGCGACGTCCGTCTTGTTCGCGATCACCAGCAGCTGCTTGTTGGCGAAAAGAGGCTTGATGCTGTGGAACAAGGACACCTGCCATTTGTCGTTTGTCGTTTCATGTCGGTCGAGATGAAGACGAGGTGAGCAACCGCCGGAGCAACCAACAAATAGGGGTTAGGGGTGGGGTTGGGGTTGGGATCAACACAAAATTGTCCGTAGGGTAAGCGTTGCAGTACACGGTAGCTTACCACTACCGTACTGCTACCGGACCGATACCGTACCGTTACCGTACCGTGAACGCACCGTGAACGCACCGTTTACCGTATCGTTACCGTACAGTTACCGTACCGTTACCGTACCGTTACCGTACCGTTACCGTACCGTTACCGTACCGTTACCGTACCGTTACCGTACCGTTACCGTACCGTTACCGTACCGTTACCATACAGTTACCATACTGTCACCGTACAGTGACCGTACAGTTACCGTACTGTTACGATACCGTTACCATTACCGTATCGTTTCCGTACCGTTACCGTACCGTTACCGTACCGTTACCGTACCGTTACCGTACCGTTACCGTACCGTTACCGTACCGTTACCGTACCGTTACCATACAGTTACTGTACTGTTACGATACCGTATCGTTACCGTACCGTACCGTTACCGTAACGTTACCGTACCGTAGCCGCACCGTTACCGCACCGTTACCGTACCATCACGATACCGTGACCGTTACCGTACCGTTACCGTACCGTTACCGTACCGTTACCGTTCAGCTACTGTACCGTTACTATTCCATTCCGTGACGGATACCGCTGACATAAATTAGCCTTTCCACACCAGAGCCGCGACCGACGAGCAGCTGCTACCGACCGACACACTCTACCGACGACCCCCCCCCCTTCGGCTCACCTGCTCCTTGATGGTGTAGCCGCACTGTTCCGAGATGTCGATGAAGTACAGCACACAGCACTGGAGGTGAGCCAGGGCCGTGACCGCTTGCATCTCGATCGTGTTGCGCTCCTCGAGAGGGTGGTCAAGAATCCCGGGAGTGTCCACCACCTGGTTGGTGGCCGCGAGTCGCGAGTCGCACGCACGTGTAACGGTTTTTCGTGTAACGTTTTTTTTTTTTTTTTTTTTTTCTAGCATTGTGCCGCCTTGTTGCCATGTTGACTACCAGGTATGGCTTCGACCATTGTACCGTTGTCAAATCACTGGAACGTAGAAGGAAGGTAAGTTCCCGTGGGCTTTAGACTCGCTCTTGCTTTTCTTTTTGTGTCCGTTTGATTTGGGTTTTTGATTCATGTAGTATTAATAGTTGTGTGTTATATTGGCTCTTGGCTACTACGTGTATAGCCTGGGCGTGTCTACCGCCTGGAGGGGGCAACCCGCTCGCGTAACTCGTTCGAACCTTCTTTTTTTGACTGCAGTCCCGTTTCGTTCGGGGACAGACTGATCAAAATTTGACTGGCTTGTCCCCAAAAATACGCCTTTTCTACCAGAGAGATCTATTTGTTTATTTTTTGTGAATGACGGAGTTCCTTAACCAAAAACGGTCGGAATGCCATCACTCTTGTTTCGAAAAAATTATATTGTCGTGTACTAGTAGGGCCGTGGGAGTTGTTCATCGGGATGCAATTTTAGCAGTTTGTCTCCAACTAAGTACCCTGTTACGGTAAGGGGCCATAGTAAACAGGACCAAAAATTGTTGGTAAAAATAGGTAAATGTATAGGTTTTTCATGTATACCATAGGTCCTATTAACTGTGGACCCCAGTAATAATCGTTTTAGGACTGCAATAAAATGTCACTCTAATTCCAAGTAAATTGGACGAAAAACGCAAGTGCAGCCCTTAAAAGGAGGTCCTTAAGGCCTAAAGCAGGCCTAAAGGGCTTATAACTTATGCGTAGGGGTTCAGTTGCTTGGTTTGTTTTTTTTTTGGGTTGGGGCCAGCCAAAGCAACACAAAAAACCTGTAGGACGCAAACGTTAATTAAATAAACGAGGAACACCAAAAGCCTATCAGACGCAAACATTAAACGAACGAGGAACACCAAAAGCCTACCGGACGCCAACATCAAACAAACAAACGAGTCTTGGACGATTTCAGTGCATCTTCGCGATGCAATTTGTATGGAGCTCTTCAAGCTGAGGAGCCTCAGAAAATTTGGGGTGAACCTCTATCCCTCTATCGTACACCACCTCTATGCAGCCATGTGTTTCGACCACACGCAGTTTTTTCACCTGCCACCGAAGGTACCGGTAGTCCATGTGGCCCACGTACAAAGACTTCGTCGTGAAAGCGTAGGGCTGTACGTCCACCTCAGCCCGGGTCACCTATACCATTGATGATGGGCAAATGGGGGGCGGGGGGGGGGTGGGGGTGGTGAAGCGTGCAAGGAGAGCAAAGGTTTCATCGTGAAAGCGAGATCAAGTCCACCCTAGACCGGGCCGCATAAAGTATCGGTTGGCCGAATAGCGGGGGGGGGGGGGGGGGATGGCGAGGCTTTCCAGGAAACAAAACAGAGATTTGGTGGCGAGGCTTTCGAGAAAAAAAACCTAGAAATTTCGTGCGGAAAGCTTAACGCTTCACGCCCACCTCAGCCCGGGATGCCTTACCCGTCGGGTTGGCCGGGTGGCGGGAGTGAGTGAGGGAGGGGCTCGGCGGAAAAAATGACTAAAAGATCAGAGTCTAGGTCGTGAAAGAGGATTCTTAAAAGCATACACTACACTATCCCCACAAAACAACGTTCTATCGTAACCCTGACCCTGTGTTCACGTACTGCGTTTGAATTCTACTCGCAAACCTACAGCATAGTAGTAGCATCCGCTACGAGCATGCCGTTCGATCTTGTTCTCGTACAAAAACATTCACGACACCGTCATCATGCCATATATCGTCCTCCCTCTTTTGTCAAAAATTGTTTTCATCCACACTATTATTAATGAGCTCAAGTCATCCGCATCATATATCGCCATCCACATAACTCCGTCTCCCTCTTTATCGCCCAAATTAATCATTCCACACCAATAAATAGCTCAAATCACTAAATAAATCACTTCCTCCACCTTAATGCTCGGGGGGTTTCACGGAACAATATGTGCATCCATACATACGATCGGGCTTGTACCTTGTTCATGAAGCTCGACTTCCCAACGTTGGGAAAGCCCGTGAGCAGCAGCGTGCGGGTGTTGGGGTCGAGGGCGGGCAGGCGCGCGAGATGCCTCCGGACCTCCTCGAGGTAGGACAGGGACGCCTTCTGCCTCTTGAGGAGGGTGCACATCCGACCCAGAGCGGCCCGCTTCAGCTGCTTGCACCGGTACAGCGAGTCACCTGCGTGCAAAGACGTCGTAAGAGACATGCCAAGCAAGGCAAAACGCGCGCAATCATTTTGGTGCAGGGCCGAGTTGTTGTATACACGCGAACCCCTACCCGGTATACCTGGGGGGGGGGGGGGGGGGGGGGGGCATAGTAAATAGGACCTACGGTACGCACAAAAACCTACATATTCCCCTATTTTTACCAACAATATTTGGTCCTATTTACTATGGCCCCCCGTAACATCAGTTTGGTGTCAGTCGAGACATGTCAAGGCCAAGCTGCTGGCCGGCGAAAGGCAAGAGTGCTGTTTCATGACATCTCTCTCTGCCTGTGCGAGTCCGAGTCGCCTCCGCGTTTTTTCGTTGCGGCGTCTCAAAGCGAGCACCAGGCAGGTATGTGGCATGCTACGATACGATTCGATAGCGTTGACGCAATGTACACGGCAGCATTCTTCGACCGTCGGGTTAACGGCTCTCCCGGTAGCATCGACGCCTACATACGCCGCTACGTATACACGCGGTGAGCACGAGGGCACACATCCGGGTGTATCAAGCTCTGATGCGCACAGCAGCACCGGCACTCACACAGACACAGAAGTTGGTGGGTGGGGTATCGGTACGTACAGGTGCTCGCATTGCTACCGAGGCACATGATAATCAGAACCAAATTTGGTGCACAAACACACGAGGTTACATGGTTATAGGGGTCCATGGTGAGTTCTGATGAATATGGCCGCTCGTAGTAGCTATGAAGGCGGACGGTACGTACAGCGTGGGCACGCGAGTAGATGGGAGTACTGTTAATAGCAGTTGCAGTGCGCGGTGCGGAGCTGAACCCCCCCGACGGAGAGCAGGGGGGGAAGAGTGACCGGCAAAAAATACTGTCACAAGGCCTACCGGAAGCACAGGTGTGGGCGGCTACTACGGGGGACCATAGTAAATAGGACCTACGGTACATACTGAACCCTATATATTTCCCTATTATTGCTGACAATACTTGGTCCTGTTTACTACAGTCCCCCGTACTACAGTAGGATCTCTTCGATAGGGTGGCTAGAGGATGATATATTTACTCACCGTCAGGACTGTAGACGTACGTGATGGAAGTGGTTGGAAGGCGCGAGCGCAACATAACATTAGTGCCCCTACTGGGCAATGGAGTCCCCGCCTCCCTATGGTCATACGACTACGGCTATACACCCCCCCCCCCCCCCCCCCCCCCCCCCCCCCCCCCCCCCCCCCCCCCCCCCCCCCCCCCCCCCCCCCCCCCCCCCCCCCCCCCCCCCCCCCCCCCCCCCCCCCCCCCCCCCCCCCCCCCCCCCAGGCCTCCTCCTCCTCCTCCTCGTTTGATTAGACGAGACCGCCGCGCTCCTTTAAGCCTCACCGTACTTGAGCAGACGGACGTAGTCGCGGCTCAGTGCCTCTATGAGCTTTTTCGCCATGTTCATTTGCCCGAGGGCCAGCTTGTAGTGGTCGCGGTCATACAAGATGTTGAGCAGGTCTGCGTAAAACGGGTGGATGTCCTGAATACCAAAAAAAAAAAAAGGGAGTTCATGCGAAGCAAGCGGAGTTCCAGCAAACGTCGGTGGGAACTTATGAAGGGGTGCAGCTGTGATGGGGGTGTCGAGGCTAAATATATAGTTTCAAGTACTGTTACCATTATCCTACACATGAAAAGACCCCATTCTCTTCTCAGGTGGCATTACCCGAAACATCTACTACAAGGCATATATTCATACTATCTGTAGGTGATACTGTGAACAGATTTCGAGACTACAGTTATTTTTTATTGTACCACATATACCGCAGAGGCGGACTCATCCCTACTACACAATCGACGACCATGTAACGGGTCACAGCCGACATATATGGAGGCGGGAGGGGGGGGGGGGGGGGGGGGGGGGGGGGGGGGGGGGGGGGGGGATGGCAGCGAGGGCGGGTAGGTGGCTTACGTCAAGGCGGGGGGAAGTCCGCGATGATGGCACCGAGCCTCTCGCTGATGGTCTCCTGCGTGAATTTGACCTTCCTCATGTAGAAGGACCTGATGCGGCTGATCTTGTAACCGGGGTGGATAACTGTCGGGGTTTTGCGCTGTGGGGGAGGGGAGGGGAGGGGAGGGGAGGGGGGGGGGGGGGAGGTGAAGGTGAAGGTGGGGGCGGGGGGGAGGGTGATGGGGGGGGGGGGGGGGCGGCGAGGGATGAGGCAATATCAACCGGTCGTTCAGGTTGACTTGAGAGAAACGGGACGGAAAACAAACGAAACAAACCCTGGTAGCACGTACAGCAGTGAGTTGGTACGAGCAGAGCCGCTTTGGGTCAGGGTTAGGGGTTAGAGGTGGGCTAGCCAAGTGTGCTTCAGATCAGGTTAGGGGCAGCCAGTAGTGCTGTTTCGTAAGGGCTCTCTACAGTCAGAAATGGTGCGGGTTCGCGCAGAGGCTACAGCGGTCCTCGTGCAGTCAGTAGCGCTCCAGCGTTCAGCTCTGTCGATGCTTCGCATCGCCTGGCGGGCCGTATCCGTCGCTCCACACGTCTCCTGCAACTCGAGAGGGGTGCACCTCTTGCTTGCCAGTTCGCCGGATGTATGTATCCAAGGACCATCATGTCGATATGGACTTCGTAATCACGAGGGTCGGCGTAGACTGTCGAACGCATACTCTATAAACTGCGCACCTGGTATCGACTTACAGAAGACTATGAATACGCACCGGTTTAGGCGATCGATGCCAGGTATAGGCGGCTATCGATGGAAGCTATCGACTTGAAACGGACCATCGATTTAGACTGCTGTTGATGTGCACGTAGTCATGCCAGGTGTCAAATCTGCCTTTTTTTTATTCTCACCTGTGTGCGCGTGAGGATGATATCGATGAAGTCATCGGCGGGGGGCACCGCCGCCATCTTCTTGAAGTTGTACACCACCATGATGCAGCCGCCCCGTTAAGCTACCCGTCGGTCGGTAATGCTCGTCCCGATCCAATCCAATCCGATCCGATCCGACCTGATCGGGATCAGCCAACCAGGGTTCACAACAAGCAAGAGTGCAAACGACCAGTGCTCGTGTTGCTGCCGCCGCTATCACCGGCGGGACAAGGCGCGATACCTGATAAGAGCAGCACCATCGGTGGTCGGACAATGTGAAGGGAAATAAAACAGGAACGGGGTTTGCAGTTGGCACGAGGCGTTCTCCACTGGGGCAGTCGCTCCGACGCTTTCGTATCGCGGGGAGTACGAGGGCGAGGTCGGACAAAATGACGGGACTAACAAAGGAGTCGGGTTTACAGTGGCCACGAGGCGTTTTCCATGGGGACGTTTCGCCTACCCGTTTGAGTAGCGGTAAAAGAGGGCATGCACACAGACAGGTTGGCGCGACAAAACTGGAGCAGGGTTTTGCAGCTGACTCAAGGTGTTTTCCATCGGTCTGTTTCACCGATGTCGTTGTATCGACGGAAAATGCGGGCGCGGTCCGTCAGGAATACGGACGAATACTGGAGAAGGGTATGCAGTTGGTACGAGGCGTTTAACTGACGTTGGTCAGTTTCGCCGACGCTTTTGTATCGTGGGAAAACGACGGTTGGTTGTCCGTCCGTGCGCCGTTTTCCGGTGCCACGCAGCACGAGCTGAACAGCAAATATAACACCTGCTACGGCAGCGGTGCCAGGTACAGGTAAACTGAAACTGCCCGAAAACGGGAAGAAAAACCCAAAAAGGCTCCATCCACACTGCATTCTTTCGGCCATCTTCGTATGCTCTCTGCCACGTTTGCGTACAAAGCCTGAGAACACGGAAGCAGCCCGATTGCTTTCTCATCATACCGGTGTACGCATGTAAAACACGAAAGAAAAAGGACAATCGTGCGTACGTCCTGGGTCTGCTGGATGCGTTGGGCTTAGACTGAAAGACAAGACATGCATCCGATACTAATTTAGGCCGCTGCTGCAGGTTTTTATTAGATGCATCCAACCTTCGAGTCCCTCTCCTCGAGAATGACACTCGTTACATACATGCCAAAACTGCTCGATAAGTCCGCGATCTGTCACTTATCTCATACATTAAATATTTTACCGGCATGCATCTAGATATTTGCTTGCGAGCGAGCGCGCCGTTTTAGTCGAGCAGACGTAAGGTGGGCTATGTATGAAACGACCCCATCCAGCCGTGCCGGAACTCCGGACGAAGCGGTTCCTGTACGCCCCCCCTCCCCCAAGTTATTTTATTTTTGTGCGGGGAGAACCTTTACTCCGCGCGAGGGGAATGGTCGTATCACGCTGTGTGTATATGGTGAGTGAGGCACCCACGAGGCAGTTACATAGTAAACCATTGCTGTCTCTGGAAGTGGTCACACCAGAAATGAAACCAATTCATTAATGCTGTCATCCATATGCAAGAAAATCCGCCTCTAAAGCGGTTCTTAGTAATAGGATGCAGCTCACCTTTCATGCGACTCGCTCAACACCTCACGTTTCGCTTTCGCGCTTGGTGCAAGCAGTGTCTGCCTGGTCGGTGAAAACCCGACGTGCTCCGTCCCGGCATTGTAGGGATGCGAGGGTCTATGGTCATACGACTACGGTCATGCATGATAATGAGTACACCCCGCCCTCCCCTGCGCCCGTATGGCAAAGCCATATATAGTAGAACTCACATAGTAGGAAAATGTGAAATAGACAAGAAGAACGAGGTGTGTTAGAAGAAGATATGAGGGAAATAGATGAATGTGACATGGAGGAGTTTGATACAATGAATAGCAGCGAGAAAACGATCGCTATCCTAGGAGATAGATGGTGGCCACAGGCGGCCAGACAGGAAGGGGATAAGAGTAGCAAAAAGTTTCTATGTAATATATGGAAACAACGTAATGAGCGCCCAATTGTTGGAGGTGTCTCTATTAGGAGTAGGAACGGTGCTCCGTCTCGAAAGGGATGCGTGGTCAATGGTCAAATGACTAAGGCAAGCAATATTACGGGGTACCATAGTAAATAGGACCAATATTTTGTAATAAAAGTAGGGCAATATGAAGGGTTTTTTGTGTGTACCGTCGGTCCTGTTTAATATGGTCCCCGTAATATTGATACTCAGACCGGGCGATGACTTCCCTGCGCGCAGGGCGTGTCGCTATGTCGGCATGCTTGCTCAGACGAGGTTTCTACCGACATGTCGGTACGAGTGGCCGTCGTGAGAAAAGGGGTCTTGGGCGTGCCTGTCACGTGTGAACAACGACGTTTGATTGTCTTGTGGTACCCCAACCCTCAGGTGAGATCTGCTGCTTCAGTGCACGAAACGGTACTGGCCGAAATCACTTGAAAACTCGAGCCTGCTGCAAGTATTATCGTCTCGTCGACCCTGGTAATAAGAGCATCCAGGGGAGTCATCGGCCAGTAGTCAATCGCAGGGAAAACAATGGAAAACGCGCGAACGGCTATCACGCAGCTTGCAATGTTGAGTATCGACCGATCGGTTGAACTCACAGCTGCGGTACCTCGTTATTAATATTTTTTTTCTATAGTTTTTTTATAAAAAAAAGGGCCTGTAATACGTGCGTACGTACTCGCACCTCGCGGGTGGGCCAAGCCGTCAAGCCAAGCTCTGCCAAGGGTCTTCACCAGCTCCCGTAAACACCTCAAGAACTCGTACACACCACCTGTTACTTGCTATTGCTTGGGTACTACCTGGTATACTCGAATCGCATTTAATGCGCTCATCAGAGCTGGTGCTATATATAGGCTATCACAAGCAGTGCTTCCGCAGCAGGAAACAATATCGTAGCAGTTTTGGTTTGGTGGACATCGAGGCAGCGGTACTACTGCTGCTGTATGGGGCACAAGGAGTATAATAATAAATACGGACACCACAGTTTCGTAGCAAAATGCCCGAAAATATAAGAACGTTTTGATAATTAATGAATAACCAAATATATCCTTATATTCACGGACAGCGCGGTATCATAATGACCCTTGAAAGAGTCACCGTACACCGCAACAGGGGGGCCCGATCGCCAGCGATGTCACGGCCGTCGAGGACAGACACCCAAGCAGATATCGCAGCCGACCGACCCTTTATCGTCTTTGCCAGTGACATTTCGTATGGAAAAAGTAACCTGGAACAAAAATACGAGGCGCTGCATACGCCCATGGACTAGCTCGCTGGGCGCTGCGCTGACCACTGCCCAGCCTCCGCGCTCCCAAGACCAACACGTACAGCAGCAGTATAGAAGCCAATAGCGCAACTCATGTGTCCTTTTGCTTTTAGCTATCCCAGAGCGCAGCGAAAGCGGGAGAGCGTTCGACAAACAGCGGTCGGCAGATACGATACGACGCACGACTGCTCAGGGGACAGGAGCCGCGGTTGTCGAACCACCTAGCACGCATACCCGTGCGCTAGGCAATCCCTGGTGAACGACAAACACTAGTATACCAAGCTCTCCCAGGGTCCACCCAAAAAATCACAACTCACCACCCCAATAAGTCCTGGCAGGGCAATCCCTTTGCTCGAGCACAGTCCGTTCCCAAATATCCGTCTCGTGCAGCTTCTATCTCCGGGGTCCGGGTCTACTGCACAGCGCGTGGTGTCGAGTTGTTGTGTTGTCTCCAGCCACGAGCCACGAGCTGCGATGTGTCTTGCTGGCGGCGAAATTCCGCCGCATTTTGTATTTTGTATGCCCTTTCAGGAATGCCTTTCCAAGACACTGAAACCCAGTCACCATGTTCGAGAACATTGCTTGAGCGAGTGGCTGCCTTCTCGAACATCTACGTCCCGCTCTGTGCTCACCTGAGGACCGCCACTTCTTCGTTTCGCTGAGAGACCCCACCTCACTCATTGCAAAGGTGATTTTCACGGTCAATCTGTACCCGGGGATAACATACAGCAACACAAAACCAAGCCACCCCTTCACATCCCAGCGGCCAGCCTGCTCTGATACAGCTTCTGTAAGCAGTACTAAGCTACAGGTCTCGGAAAGTGTTACTCGTACTGCTGCTGTCGTGACCATCATGTCAGCTGGTGGCGATCCGGACGCGTGGCTAGGGCTCCTCAAGTGGTCGCTGGCGCACCAGGATGGCACGGCGCCCTCGGAAGCGCGCCCTATGTCCGACGAGGTGAGCCCCTGTACTTGAAGAGTTGCGGCGTTGACTGCTCTGCTGCAACAGCAGCAATAGCAGAATCGTCTCTCTCTAGTCGCCCAACTGCTGTGCTGTATGCTGTACCTTTCACCAATCTTATACCTTCGTACTTCACGTATCGAACTCAATTCGGAGGAGCTGTGCGCTGTACCCTCGGGGACCTTCTGAACAAAGTGTGGTGACAACATGTATCTACGTATCTACCCTCATCTTCTGGCGCACTGTATGCCTATCTGGGCGGAAATTCAAGGAGCGCTTGGTTATTAATACTGAGACAAAGCGATTCTTATATTTCTGTCCGGAGTGGTAACGTATGAACCGCTGTGTTTTTTTTTGCCTCGTCGCGCGGAGGGTTTTGTTCAGCAACCCCCCTGGTCGTCGATTTTCACCGCAACGTTTAGGGTACATATCATACACGAGTGCCCCACGAGTGCACCAGTACCCCAGCTTTAACGCATCGAACAGATCCTGATCTGCCTCACCTACGGTACGCAGGCTGTACATATCAGTGGGCTGGGGACACATGTATAGATAGATCATGCATGCCCTACGGATCGCATCGCGCAAACGTCTCCCGCCCAGATCAACACAGGCTGTACCAGATCAGAAGTAAGCTGACTTCATTCACTCACCATGTACAGGTCGCTCCCTCCCTGATACAGCAGCAGCACGTATCGCGGAAACTTGTAGGGGCAGGTAATTCAGTAGGGGCAGGTAATTCAGATCCTGTAATTGGAGATGAAGCCTGTGGACATTTGCACAGACCATGCCGTCAGTTCCGTTGCAGCGAGCTTGCGCGGTGGTCTGGTGTGGTCGCCGTGCGCATTTTTCACTCCTGCTCAGTGCTGAACCGTCTTGAAAAACTGCGGTCCCGTTTTGGGAACAAACCACTCAACTTCTAAGTACTGCAAATTATAGTTTGTCCCCCGAACGGGACTGCAGTCCTATTACGGGCGTCCGTAGTTAATAGGACCTATGGTATACATATAAAACCTATATGTTCACCTATTTTCACTAACATTATTTGGTCCTATTTACTATGGTATGGTCCCCCGTAATATATGGGCTGAGCCCTTTTGGATTGATCACCAGCGGGTACAGCAGCAGTGTAGCGGACCTAAAATACGAGACCTGAGGCCTTTCTCGTACCCGCGTTGGGCATGCAGAAATAATGGTGTGCGTGAAGAGAGAAAGTTGCCCACATTGGGAGGTGCAGAAATAGTGGTGTCGAGAGAAAGATTACGCGGAATTGGAGGGAAGGACAGCGCGGGATCACGCTCTGCTGGTACTTGGTCTTGCGGGTCTCCAATGCATCATAGGTATAGTTGTGCGGTGGGAACGCTCTCCCGCGTGATGTGCACGAGCGCGGCTAGTAGGTACCAGGTCTAAATATATGCCCCAATCTCCCTATACAAGCACCGTTTGTATGCTACTATTCAGTCCAAATGATGCCTGTGTTTGGGGGTAAGAGTGGAGTAAATATGTTGACCTGGATACTATTTTGCAGCGGTACAACAGCTTTGCACGCGTGTTGTCGACTGCTGACCGCGTACAAGTGGTGTTGCGTTTTCGCGCTGTATAATAAGCGGCGGTTCATGGCGGCAAGAGTCCCCAGCGTGGAAGTCGTGTGCATGCTCCGTCCTCGCTCGCTGTGTTGGGATGATGATCGTTCGGCGAAACCTCTCATGAGCTCTGATCGGTCGATGTGCTGAGGTCATCGTCGTTGTCAAGCGACGCGATTTGTTCCTCGGCACCCCTTCCCTTTCTTAGTAGAATGTAGCTCCCTGCATGCTTCTCGCGTAACACCTTACGTTTCGCTTCGCACTTGGTGCAAGCAATGTCGGCCTGGTCGGTGGAAACCCGACGTGCTCCGTCCCGGCATTGTAGGGATGCGAGGGTCTGTGGTCACACGACGACGGCCATGCATAGCATGAGTACACCCTCGCCCCCTACCGCACTGCTGTAGAGGCATTAATATTTCCCACGTATGACCTTAGTCTGTCTCGTGACGCGCTGTGGTGGCACGACATGAGCACACTGACCACCCCACCCCTCCCCTTTCTCGTGCTCCTCTCTTTCCCCGCCGCCTCTCGGCTTTCCCTTTTTATCCTTCGGCGTTGACCGATGGCCTCTACCCCACACCGTACGCTCCTCCACGATCCCGAAAAAACACATTAAAAAACGAACAACAAAAAAACTATGCTGATAACGCAGGACCGCGCCTGGCTGGAAAAAGTGGTGGCCGAAGGCGTGCGCGACGACTTCAAGGTCATGACCGGCATCTACTCCCGCCTCTGCGCCTACCTGGACCACGTGGCCACCGCCCCCGTCCCCACCCCCACCCCCACCCCCACCGCAGCCACCGCCGCCGTTACTGAGCCTTTGCCGCCAATCGGCGGCGTATCCTCTGCCGGTTCACCGCCCCTCGAACCGCCGCTAGCGCCAACCGCCGCCGGGGCGAGACAGAGCGCGGCGCTTTCTACGTTTGTGGCGACTTCTGCGCCCCGGCAGCAGTGGCGGCGACGGTGGGGGTGAACGGTGGAGAGGATGGGAGTGGGGGTGGAGTGGCGGTGGCGGAGGAGCGGATGGTCGAGGGAGTCATGAACGACCTCGAGGTGAGGGCGACGGTGATGCTTGCTGGGTGTTACGGGGGGGCTTGCAGTAGCAATCAGAACCCATGATGATATCATTATCCATGTACCCCCCTGCGTTCACACACCGCAGTCGGTTCTGATTTGAGGTTCCCCCGAATTGGCTGATTGGTGGTACATGCCAGGGGATTATGGTGATTGGGATAAGGTTTGGTGGTCGTTTTTTTTGATGATTGATGGTGGATGCTTGATGGTGGTTGTAAGTGCTTATATGTGATCGGTGGTGGCTGGTGGATGCTCATTGATGGATGGTGGGATGATGAATGGTTCATGGACGGTGCATGCTAATATTTTCTCAGGAGACAGAATATAAACACGTAAGAACGTCCTCTTAGTATCTTTGGTTGCTCAGTTTTCTCGTCTTGTGGCACACAGCATCGCAACAGTGCTCTTTCCCTCCACACGGCGTTTTCCCTTACCGAGAGAAAAACCCTTTGTCTAGTCGAAGCCCGTAGCCTCACGGTAACCGCCGCCGGCCCGCCAATATACGCCTCTCCACGCCGTCGCCGGTACGGCCACTGCTACAGCAGCGGTGATGGCGGCGGCAGCGGCGGCGAAGACGCAGGCTACTGCCCTCGGCGGTGCCAAAAGTTTGCCCCAAGCTTTTCGGGGCTTCCTTTGTGGCCCTCTTCCCCGCTGCCACGTGTATTGACCAATGTTTGAGGCACCCCTCGATGTCGACCAGGACAATGGTTGGTAACGTTTGGTCTTAATCAACCATTGAACCGTCTACGTGCAGCGTGAGAGCGGGCAGCAACAGCACTATTAATAGTATACGGGTGGCGGAATCATGTCGTTGCCCGTGCCGTGCGACTCCTTGCGTTCAACCATTGTACAACTCGAACACCCAATGTATGTTATCCTCCGATTACGCAGTGGCTAGTAGCCACTGCCGTAGCCGTCACTTTGTGTCCTCCACTTTCCTCGGAGGTCCGGAGAGGGTTGTATCGGGACTCAAGCCTTCGGCGCGGACAGGCCTCTTCCTGTCCCCGCCACCGCCGCCGCCGCTGCCGCCACCGCAGCTGTCGCCACCTCTTGAAAAATGTGAAAAATAAGTTCCGTGTACTCGGCATGCTGTTGCAAAAGCGTCGACTTCTGGTAGTTGGGCGTTCGACCACTTCAATTAGTCGCGTGGGGCACGGTAGATCAATCCGATTGGTCGAAACTGGACTTGAACTATTAATAGTTGGTAGGCACTCGACCAATCCGGTTGGTTGACACTCGACTATTCCATTTGGTGTACACTCGACCTCACCAGCACCGTCTACCCCCTTCCCAGTAGGATGCAGCTGACCCTTCATGCAACTCGCCGAGCACCTCACCGGGCTTCACGCTCGATGCCAGCAAGTGTCTGCCTGGTCGGTGAAAACAAACCCGACATGCTCCCTCCGCCCCGACATTGTAGGGATGCGAGGGTCGATGGCCATACGACTATATACCACCATGTACGACATGAGTACCCCCCCCCCCCCCCCCCCCCCCCCCCGCTTATCACCGCCTTCGCCGAAACCGTCGTAACCGGACCACCACAGGAGCTTCAGGAGATCGTGGAGCAGATCGACATGGCGGCGACCTTTGCTAAAATCGGTGGTTTCGGGCGGCTTATCGCCTTGGTGACTCCCGCTGGAAAGCCGGAGAAGGTGACACGTGGCGGATTTGTTGTTGTTGTTGTTTGGTGTTTGATGTTGATGTCGACGTGTTGGTATTGTTGGTGGTGTTGGTGTTGGTGTTGGTTTTTGTCGTTGGTTGGTGCGTGGTGTTGGTGCTTGGTGTTGGTGTTGGTGTTGGTGTTGGTTTTTGTCGTTGGTTGGAGCGTGGTGCTGGTATTGGTGTTGGTGTTGGTGCTTGGTGTTGGTGCTTGGTGTTGGTGTTGGTGTTGGTGTTGGTGTTGTTCTGTTGTTGGTGGTTTTGTTGGTGTTGGTATTGGTGTTGGTGTCGGTGTTGTTGTGTTGTTGGTGTTGCGGGGGGCCATAGTAAATAGGACCAAGTATTGTTTGTAAAATTAGTTGAATATATAGGTGTTTGTGTTTGCCGTAGGTCCTATTTGCTATGGTCCCCCCCGTAATAGTGTGTGTGTTGATGTTGTGGTGCTGGTTTTGGCGCTGGTGTCGGTATTGGCGTGTGTTGGTTACGTTTGCTTCTACCTTTTCGTTTTTCGTATCTCAACAATTGCCTCGTACTTTATTTTATCTGTTGGTAGTTCCTGCGCCGTTTGACTTGGACCCGCTGGAGCTTGAGCTCAAACCCAAAACAAATCCTCGGGGCTCACCCTCACCGTGTCCTCCTGCCGCGCCTTGCCCTTCCCCCTTCTCTGCGTCGAAACCCCGCAGCTCCGTCTTCTTGCGTCCTCCGTGATCGGCACGCTCACCAAGAACAACCCGCCTGCTCAGGTGCGCGGCGACGTATGCTGGGATTGTTTTTTTTTTGCTGGCATTTTGGCACCTTTGCACCTCTGTCTTCCGCCGGCTGCTGCTGTGTAAGCCGGTGCTAAGCGTGTGACTGATTCGAGCGGGCGGCCTCTGTCGATGTGTGCAGACGTTTTCATGGTGGGGTTCGTAGGGCTGTGCGCCGAGCGCGCCTGGTCCATCGTGCGCGCGCCCTTTGCGAGCGCGTCGGATTCAGGCGGGCGCGTAAGATGGTTGATGCTTGTGTTTTCGTGTCATAGCATTATTTTTTTTGCTTTTTGATGGGGTTTCTGTCTCGAAGCCTTCGCCAGATACGCCGAGCGCTGGTGACTTTTCCGCGGGCGCCGATAGTGTTGATTTGTACGTACTCTCTTATGTAGTGAACGTGATACTTCAGTCTGGTGTCTTAACGTTTAATTTTTTTTTGGTCGCTCGGTTTCGATGCGGAAGACTGGTGCCGTGTCGAAAGGTTTACTCCGCCTGCCGTCACCAGAGGGTGCTGCTAACACGACTTGCATTGGTTAGGGAGCTATTGCGGAGGACCGTGGTAAATAGGACCAAATATTGTTAGTAAAAATAAGTAAATATTTTGGTTTTTATGTGTAACCGTAGGTCCTATTAACTATGGTCCCCGTATTAGCGCGCCGGGGTTTGTTCGCCCGATTTCGCTGCTTTTATCACGCCTACTGCCCCCCGACGTTTTGGAAGAACCACCTTGCGATTGGAACGCACGCTGCGGTAGGGGTACGACACACTCATATTTTTTTCCTTTATGAGGCAACATTTATTTACCAGGTACTATATAACACACTCCTCTACGCTGAGAACCTACCCGATATACCGCTGTAGTATCCCATTTCTATTGCGCAATATCGTTCGTCATACACTTCATGTAGCACTTGATGTGGTATATCGGGTAGATCAGTTGTAAATATTGCCTCACAAGGCGAAAAAAAAAAGTGCTTCTCCTTGCGTAGTCCATGCGGATTTATCGTAAGCGTACACAGGTTCTCGAAGTCCGTTTGGGATGAGGTACGGAGGTCAGGTATTGAGGCTCATCAAAGTTAGGTGCTACCCGTACATCTACCTTAGCACGTGTATTGATCTTAGTGAAGAGGGTTCAACCCCCCCCCTCCCTCCCCCTCCTTCTGTAAGAAACCTTTTAGAGCTGCACCCTCTATTTGAGGACAAACTATTAGTACTTAGAATTATGGTTGAGTCACGTTCGCAGCAGTATAGAAAGGGTTACCCCCCCCCCCCCCCCCCAGGGATATGAGGGTCTATAAAATATGGTCACACGAATACGGCTGTGCATTGTATCGAGTACATCCCGTCCCAGCTCATTGACGCTATCATCTACATGCAAGTCCGCCCCGCAAGCGGTTCTTAGTAGGATGCAGCCCACCCTTCACGTGAATCGCCGGACACCTCACGTTTCGCTTCGCGCTTGGTGCAAACAACGTCTGCCTGGTGGGTGAAAACCCGACGTGCTCCGTCCTGGCATTGTAGGGATGCGGGGGGTCTATGGTCATACGACTACGGCCATGCATAATGTCGAGCATCGAGTATACTCCCCCCAGTCCTTGAAGCCTCTTTTACCTCCTATGCCAGCTAATTGCGGGGGATCATAGTAAATGAGACCAAATATTGTTGGTAAATATATATAAATATATAGGTTTTTATGTGTGCCGGAGGTCCTATTTACTACAGTATGTCCCTCCGTAATTGTTCGATGGTATTTGTTATTTATCCCTCTTAGAGCAACAACAAGGTTTACCCCCCCCCCCCCCCCCCCTTCCTTCAGGCGTCTTTCGCCTCTTCGGGTGGTCACAGGGCTCTGTTGCAAGCAGGGATAGCGGCAACTGTGGCCGAAAGCAGCCCCACCACCGCCACTGCCACCAGCAGCAGCGCCAGCGACACCAATGGTCCCTCTTCAGCTCCTTCTGCTCGACAAAAACAAGCTTCTCTCGCGCTCCGTCGAGCAATTCTTCACGCCCTCAGCTCTTCCGTCATGGGCCTCGCCGAGGGAGAGGGCGCCCTGTGCTCGGAGCCAGGCTTTCAGGAGTTCCTAGCGCGGGCGCTCTCGCAGGAGGGAGAAGGGCGGGTGCGGGAGGGGGGAGAGGAGGAGGAGGAGGAGGCGGAAGCACGGCTGGCTATGGAGACCAGCAAGCTCAGGAGCAAGGCGGCGTTTGTATTGAAGGTGAGGCGTCTGGCTTCTGGGGAGTGGAAGAGGGGAGGTAGAAGACCCCGTCCATGTCTAGGGGTATGGGCTTGGGGAGGGGGGGGGACGCAGATCCGTGTTTCATCTGCATAGAACGCCCGTTTGATCAACGGGGAGGAGGGGGGATATCGCGTGACCTTTTTCTTGATTTTCGCTTTTTGGAAGGGTTCCTCGCGTCCGTCCCTGCTTTCAAAGTAAAGAGTAGGAAGTACGGATGTATGAGTACTGGAGAGTTGGCTTCTGCCTCTGGCTCTGTCTCGCCAGGTATTCTTCTGTCAAAATTTTGTTGTCGTGAAAGTCGTACTTTCCCTCTGGAATGGGGCCAAAACGATCGATAATTGGGGCAACGCAGTCGAGAACGGGGGAAAGCTGCCCGGAATGGGGCTAAGCTATCTACCGTATTAGCGGGGCCAACCAGAGCAAAACGACAGATAATGGGGCAATAACGAAGCAATGGAGGACGGGGTTAAAACAAAGCGAGCAAGGGACGTAACAATCGACGAGGGGGGGCAACACCAGTCGAAGATGGAGTAAGGCACTCGAGGATGAGGCGAGAACAGTCTAGATTGGACCACGAAACGATACATACAGAAAGGGACGGAACGACCCAGAATAGGGCGAACACCCCCCCCCCCCCCCCTCACCCCTCCCCATCCCCTTTCCCTTAATTCGCTCGAAACCCCTCTCCAACATCCTCCCACCCCCGCAACCCCCCTACCACGGCGTGTGGAACTCTTTCCCTCTGCGTTCTCGCGAAGGCTCTCATCAGTTCACCGGAGGCTACGCGAGAGCGCGTCGAGGCCCTCTGGCCCGCGGTAAAGGGTTTGCTGACGGGATTGGAGGCATTGACCGAGCGAGAAGGGGGGGTCGGCGACGACCCTGCTGCCTCTCTGGAGACGTGCATCGAAGCCCTGGTGGCGGCGGGAAGGTAAAAAAGTTTGCCCTTGAAGTAGCCAGCGTTCATATCCACGGCTCGTAAAACATTTAGGATACAGTGGTACGGGTAGTGCATGATGAATGGGATAAACAGGAAATTGTTTTTTTTTTTGCAAAAACTATGGCGCTGCGGTGGGAATGTTGGTTCTTTTGTTTTTACTGCTGCAGCCCTTCGTTCACACGACACGGCGAAAAGCACAGTACTCGTATGCATACTGTAGATGTATATGCGTTGTACCAGTCATGCACGAATCGTGGGATGTGTTTTACAGCAGTTCCAGAGCTATTTCTGGGATACAGTATATATACCCTTATTAGGACCGGGACAATATATGTAGATCAGAGGGAAGCTGTCCATGAAAATGTGTGAAGTTGGTAAATACGCAAATACGGCGGTGTGAAATATCGTGCCTTGCTTCTACCGTATCGAGACCCCGGTCAGATTTAGTTTTCACGGTGTGCACTAAGCTTCTGCCTACGACTGCTCTATCGAAGACTCACTGTAGCGTGCCCAACCGGTTCCTCCACGCCCCCCTGAGTTGTGTCGGGACTGTTACGGGCGGCGGGGGGGGGGGGGGGGGGGGGGGGCGTAGCAAATAGGACCAAATATTTCGAGTAAAAATAGAGAATTATATAGGTTTTGGTGCGTACCGTAGGTCCTATTTACTACGGCCCCCCGTTGTACTTGTATCACGCCCCTGCTATGGATGGGACAGTATGGGCCCGCGAGCAAACAACGAGAAAACACCCACGGTGTAAAACTGAGTTTTTTTTCCTGGACACTGCAAGAAACTGAGGATCGGTTTTTGGGGACGAACTCTCGGGGAAAGCGAGGCTCAGTGCTCCAGCCACTCTCAAGCCCCTTTAGAACCGCGCTCATTTTTCGACGGCCACTTGTTTTGAAGATAGCGTTTGCTCGAAAAAGGGGGTTGAGAAATTGGGGATGGGTTCTCGTAGTAGCTTTGAGAAATTGACGCTCACTTTGAAGGCCAAATTATGAATATATGTATATTTTTCTGATCCAGTATAGTACAAGGGTTGATGCTCACTTTTCCGTGGACTCTTGGAACTGCAGACCGCTTTTCTGAGAACTCTTTTTCAAGAAACTAAGGATAACGTTTTTTTGGGACTGTAAAAAGTTGAGGCCTAGTGTTCGGGGGAGAGTCCAGAGGGTTGCTTACCACTTGTTCGAGGAAATGGTTGACACACACTGTGTACGAGACGAATATTACGAACGTTAACCTTAACCCTCAGTCAATCAGAACAGCCCAAAACCCTGACCCTAAGCCGATCAGACCAAATCTAGAACAAGCGGTAAGCCAATCAGACCAAATCTAGAGGGTTGCTTTTCACTCTTCGGGGACTCTTGATACAGTGACTTGACTCGATTGTCTGGCGACTTTTTTTGAAGCAACTGAGGGATCACCTTTCTGGGGAGTCCACGTACGTAAGTCGGATTCTAGAGCAGTCGGATTCTAAAGCAATCGTTTACAGCGACAGCGAGCGCTTCACTTCCTCGCACAGGTTTCGAACATTACGGAGGGACGGAGTAGTCGAGACCAATTTTTTACTTCGATAAAAGTTCTGCCTGGTAGAATACATGGGTTTTTATGTGTATGGTGGGTCCTGGTTACTGTGGTTTCGATGAGTGTTACGGTGGCTATTATAGGAGGAAAGCGCCACGACACGATGTCGAACACTACGGAGGGACATAGTTAACAAGACGAAATACACTTGGTAAAAATACTGGAATATGTATATGTTTTTTTCTAAGGTATAAGTTGTGCCCTGATTACAATGGTTTACTATTAATATGTTTTAGGGTCATTGCTATCGGAGAGCTTTTTTGCCATAATTTCCATACTTTTTTCGCGCAATTTTTGAGTCTTGCAGGATTTCCTGCTTTGTTTTTCCGAATACGTCCGAAATTTAACTTTCCTGTTTTTTTTGCTTGTGGGAGAATTTAACGAGTAGTGACAGAACGCCTCCGTATCTTGATAGCATATATATCTCCAAATTATTTCCAAAACTTCGATAATTCTGGAATAAAAGCTCTCCGATAAGAATGACCCTAGGGCCCATCTTAACGGGGACTTTCGGCTCTTTCAATTTGACTTGATTTTTTTTTTCCAATTTGATTTACATGTGATTGAACGAAATTTAGTGTTCCCCGTTAAGATGGGCCCTTACTGCTGTGGCTAGGCTATTTTCATTTTCACGTATTTATACCGCGTTTACGCCACTGGGGTGCACGGTGGCTCTGTAATTCGACATGGGGCAGAGTATTAACACAATCCCATCCATGGCGTTGCATATCGCGAAAACAAAAAGCTTACCAGGCACCTGGTACCACAGGCACCTTGTGGGACCGCAGTCCTGTTTCGAGGACAAGAGTTCTTGGGAGAATTTGAGTGGTTAGCCCCGAAAAACGGGACTGCTGTCCTAAAGCGGTTGCTGCTACGAAACTAAATGGTAAGGTGGTCACTCGGCCAAGTGGCTCTAAGTGATCTGAGCGTGCCCCGCATCTGTTCGCTCCAAAGTTTACGTTCATCACGCCCCGGCTGCCTGGGATACTACGAGTAGCAAAATCAGCGGTTGGGAATTTCGACCGCACAAGCTATCGCTGCGTTTTTTTTTTCTCGTTTTGTGTCAACGTTGATTGACCTCGTGCGGAGAACTCGGCGACCTAATTCCGCCTTTGTCGCCTCCTCCCCATCATCGGAAAATATCGTGAAACGCCCATCCTCTTTTCGTGATGTAGTCCCGTTTTTGGAACACACCACTGAAATTATAGGTAGAATTTCCCAATAACGGGACTGTAGTCCTAAAAGGGTCAACATAACGCCCCCGCCCAATTGCTCGTCCGAGTTTCTGGACACCGTTTTCGTTCTGTTTGCTCCCCCCCCCCCCTTAAGTTCTGGATAAAATCGACTCTAAAAACCATCTCAGGCAAAGGAGGTGTGTTTTCCTATCACGTGTATCATAATGTATGTCGGCCCGCGATACGACTATAGTACGCTACTGTCGTACGTATGGTGCGGCAGTACGCAACGGCAGCTACACAATGCCTTAAAGGCCCTATTTTGGCTGAAAGGCTCGTGGATTGTTGTCGTGGTAGCGACGTCGCGCGTAGGCTCTTGTAGGCTGTTGTCTAGGACTTGAAATGGCGTTCTTCAGCTGAGCGCAAAAAATGCCCCGGGATTAATTAACTCTTAAATCGAAATAAAAACTCAGTCGGAAGTTCTGAACTCACATTTTTTTCAACACGTACATGGCGCGTACTGTAACTATGAAAAACTCAGTCGGAAGTCCTGAACTCGCAACTTTTTTCAACACATACATGTGGCGTACTGAAACGAATGAGAGAGGCCTTATTGGGCCAAACCTAGACTCCCCAGCGACGTCCTTGACCGCCGGTGCTGTTTTTTTTTTTTTGCCGGTGATGGCAGGAGTCTGGACGGGGATCGAGTGGTTCGGGAGCTGGGTCCCAGGGTTTCGAGGGTGATAGCGAGGCGTCGGCAAGCGTTGGTGGAAGCGCGCCAAGGGGGTGCATCACGCGAAGGAGACGCGGAAAGCGCAGAGTTCGAGCTAGGGCTGTGGTCGGAATGGGAGAACCTCACGGGTCCCCCACAGTGATGCAGCCAAGTCTTGGGACTCCAGTTACTACAAGAGCTGTGGCTGGATGTTGAGAGCTTTCCTTGAGGACGAACATTTGTTGATAACGGCAGCTGCCACCTTTACGTAATGCTATAACACTTGAGGACTCGGGAGTTAAGGAAAGGAGGGGTCAAGCAAAGGGGAGGCGGAAAGCGCAGATTTCGGGCTAGGCTGTGGTCGGAACGGGAGAAGGTCCCCCCCCCCCCCCGCTGTGATGCTACCGAATGCGTTTCATGCCACCTAGGAGGCGTGCATGACGATAGGGGGGGGGGGCGGGGGGGGCGGTTGGTCAACATGTTTCTGACTGTCGGGTCTTCTTGAAGGCACTGGGCACCGAGGAATCGCTGGGATGTCGTCTGTGTTCAACGTTTTTTTTCGACGTGTACCTCGGCCATGGTAGTGTTCGTCGGATTGCACTTTCAGGTTTCTCAAGGCCAGGTTTTGGGGTGACTTACTGATGAGTTAGTAAACGCCTTGTTTGTAGCACAGAGCTTCTCAAGCGAGGAGCCGCAGAAGGCAAAAACAAGTGCTACCCCTGCTGCAAGCGTAGCAGACACCGGCAGGTGCTACTTCTCTAGCAGGTTCGCTGGTCCTTGGCTTTCGTGGCTCTTGCCCACCTCAGTCCGGTCGGTTTCCCTGTGACACCGTTTGCCACTAGGTACCGCTGCCGCTTATACCTTCTGGGGTTTGCGGCATTGTTCAATATCTCCACAAAATGATTGTTTTACGCCCACAATGTGCGAGGCCTGGGGGGGGCCCCCACGTCCCGACCACATTTGCCCGAAGCTAGCAGGGAAATGGGGAGGTCGGACGAGGGTGTGTGATGGTTGGATGTGTGGTGGCTGGACTCCGAAGAGTCAATTCTCCAGCAATGTGCGTTCTTGTTCGCAGTGAGCCGTCCCGCGCGATTTGGCTTCGCAGACTGTAGCTGTAGCGCTGTAGAGTTGTAGCCAGACCCGTCGATGTTGCACGGCTGATCGATCCGATGAAGTGGGATTACGCCTTTTGCAGCGGTGACGAGGCGCGCGCTGAGTCGATTGTGGTTAGAGGCACGTGCGTGATTGCCGCAAAGTTTGTCCCAAGTACCGTATATGTTAACGCTCGTCTACCAAGATACCGCCGTCGGTGCTAAACCAATAGATGGGGGTGATGTGTATTCACCAGGTGCATGTCTGGTAAGTGCACACGGTCCGCTCTTTCGCTGCGGACTTTTTAAAGTGAAGACTATTTTGTCTGTCAGTACAGCAGCAGCAGTGTCTTACTTCTGGTACGCGACATCACTTGATTAAGCCATTATGAGTTTACATTGCATTTTGGCTTGACTTTTGCGCCCAACGCATACCACCTGAGGTATAATACAAGAACACCTTGTTTTGACTATTGTGGGGCACACCCTGCCGTTTCTAACACGCGGGTGTCGCTTTTTTTTTTTTTTTTTTTGGGGGGGGGGGGGGGGGCGGTGAGTTACCATCCCCCCTTTGTGTACTGATTTGTTTTTTCCCAAACAGTCCCTGTCGCCTTCCTCAGCGTCGACCCGATTAGAAGCCATAAGCCGTGTTGGTGTGATCGACCACACGGTACTGCCCAGGGACTGGTAAATGCCCGAACCGAACTCTAGCTCCCTGAGAGAGGTCGGCCACAATACCCTATTGACGGGCTGGTTGAAGAATAGTCTGAAACGAAGCTGCTCAAGGGGCGACGGCCACGCTACCGCAACGACCGGCTGGTCAAAATGCGCCCCGAACTCAAGCAGGCGCAGGTGGCGCGGCCACAAAACGCCGCCCAAGGGGTTGGTTCAACCGGTGCACGAACTGTGAAGCTGGTCACTGCACTCCGCGTACTGGCTGGTCGTACTCATGAGGGAGCATTAGTGTCAGAAGGGAGGGGGGCAACTGGACACCGTCGATCGGGCGGTTGAATGCGAACCTGCAGCCCGGCCGGTAGTGGTTATTAATAGTGCGTCCGCATTGATCGGCTTGTCGAACCTTGTTCCAAATGTCGAGCTCCAGCAAGCTTAAGGGCCAGGCAACACCGCCGACAGGTTGTTTAAACTGCTCGGCGAAGGTGAGCTGGCGTAAGTGCGTCGGCAGAATGTTGCCCCTGCTATCGCTGCAACTATTAATACTACCGCCCATCGGTTGATTGAAAGAACGCCTCATCATCAATCCATGCAGTGAGCCCGACCATTGAACCCCACCCAAACCATTGTCAGATGAATCGCCCAACTTGAGCCCTCGGAGCGAATTCGGCCACGGAATTCCAGAGATCGAGTGGTCGAACCGGTCCCCAAACACCATTCGTCGCAGCGAGGACGGCCAGTCGACCCCGCCGACCGGCTGGTTGAATGAATCGCCGAACACCAACTCTTCCCAATGCTTTAGGCTACTTCGTTCCGGCGATAGTTTCGTCGAACGAGTCTGCGAACCCGACTCTTCGCAGGGATGTCGGCCATGTGATATTGGTGATCTTCCGGTCGAAATCAGAGCCAAATACCCAGATGCCCCCAAGAGTTTGGCAACGACGGGGGAATGCTACGGTTGAACTCACCCACGAAATTCAGCCATCATAGTTTAGTTGGCCACAATACTTCGTCGATCTCCTGGTCAAATTCGTGTACAAAATGATTGTAAAGCGACTGGCCACGTGACCATCATGAACTCCGATTCGGAGACGGAATCGCCACCGATATTTGACTGAAGCTATTCCCGAACGCCAGATGTAGCAAAACGTCGGGCCAGTCAATATCGATGATCGGTTGGCGCCCCCCTTTCAATATATGTATATATATACGTCAAAAATGAGATATGTTGAGCGTTGTCCTTCTCAACGTAAACTTATGTAATTATTTCTATCCGTTTTTGGAAATGCATTATTACGCCACAGTGAATCACGGTGTGCGTCATGGTGAACCCCATGGAACGATCCATGGTCCATGCCATGGCCTCACCACGGAACACACAACGTCATGCCCCATGGCTAGGGTTACGGATAGTTGGGGTTAGGGTTTGGGGTAGGACTAGGCCGGGCATTTTTCCATGGAACACCCCTTGGGTCGCACCATATATTAAACTTATCGGTGAGTTAGAGCTAGGGTTGGGGTCAGAGTTAGGGTCAGGGTCACATCATGGTATACACCGTGGGGTATACCGTGGAGCGTTTCATGCCGTGGGCTGCTCGATTGGGTGCACCATGGAATATCATGGTATATACCATGATGCCATGGCTTTTCCCACGGTGTGCCGAATGGTGATGGCGTGTCCCATGGGCTTTCCCATTGGACGTGTTTTGATCGAATGGTCCATGACACGTGCGACATGGCGAGCATGGACACTCCACTTGGTGTGTCCATGGAATAATCCATGGGACCGGTCATGGGGTGTTTTTTGCACGCCCCGCTGAACGTACACCATGACACATCCCATTGACGGTTGTCTTTCATGGAACGTACCATGCTACATACATATGCCATGGAGCCAGCGACGTTTACTGCCGTGCTAGTTTACGTGGTATGGACCATGCGTGCACATGGGATATGCCATGAAACCACTATTTTTACTTGGGGTTGACCCATGAACGAAATATCCACGCTACCATGTTGTGCCATGGACTACACCGTTGGGTCACGTACATGTCATGGTAGTCAGTGGCATAGTCCACGGGCCCATGGTTGGTATCGTGGACCATACCATACGCCAACATTCTGGTATGGGTTGCACCATGAGGTGTGGCACGGTCGGCCATGGACTTACCCATGGTCCACCATGGGTTGGCCCATGAGCGGTCCAACTGAGAAAACGGAGGATATTTATGCTGAGGAAGGGACTAATGACGGGTTCGGATGATGGGGGGGGGGGGGGTGTACTCGATAGGAGAGATGTACTCGATCTCATGCATGGCCGTAGTCGTATAACCATAGACCCTCGCATCCCTACAATGCCGGGACGGGGCATGTCGGGTTTTCACTGACCAGGCAGAGGTTGCTTGCACCAAGCGCGAAGCGCCGGAAGGTGTCCGGCGAGTCGCATGAGGTGTGAGCTGCATCCTACTAAGAACCGCTTGTGAGGCGGACTTGCATATGGATGGCAGCTCCAATGAGTTTGTTTAATTTCCGGTGTAGCCACGTCCAGAGACAGCAACGGGAGTACTATCTAACTGCCTCTTGGGTGCCTTACCTTGAACACTACGTGATACGATCGATTCCCTTGTGCAGAGTAAAGGTTCTTTACTTCGCACAAATTATCTAACTCGACGACCAGCTGTGGGCGACCGCCAAAACAAAACAAAAAAAAAACGGTACCCTTGATGTCTAGCTCACGTATTAATAGTGAACGTCATGTATTACAGTGTCATTGCCAACCGACGCCAACCCAACCCATATATAATATATATGGGGGGGTATATGGGGGGGGGGCGATGATGGGGGGGGGGGGGGAGACTCATGTCGTGCATGGTCCGTAGGCGTTGGGCCATAGAAGGGGGGGTGTACTCGATAAGAGATCTACTCGATCTCATGCGTGGTTGTGGTTGTATGACCTTAGGGGGGGGGGGTATACCTATGCGCCTTCTCTCAGGGTTTGTTCCAGCAACTCCCATCCGCCCCCTATCATTTAATGCTTTTCCTGGACTCGGCTTCTCTTTGCGGTCTACCTGACGACTCCCGTTGTTCATTGACGGGTTACCCTACAGTCCGTTATTCCCACCGATACACTCGCGCCCCTTCCCGCGTCCTCTCTTTATTTTCCCTCTATGTATTGCTTGCCAGGTTCGCTGTCTTGAACTGTTTATCACTCATGGAAGCAATGTGTCGGACACGCACTCGAGGTTGTTCGTGTCGGCCTTCACTGCACCGTACATACTTAGTTGTGCATCCCGTCCCCATTGTATTTCTGTTGCTATCAACGGTCGTCTCATCGCAGCTAGCGTCGTCTATAATTCAATCCTTACACCGGCGTCCATTTGACATACCTGCTGTACGTAGCTCCCACGTAAAACGTTGTTGTGTTTTTTTATGGACTGGCTCCACGTCCAGACGAGTGATCCGTGGACGGGCCTATAACATGCGTAGTAAGTGTGGTTCTGGCTCGTGCAGCTGCGCGGTCGCCATCACTTGCTCCGCAAAGAGTCGTACAACCTCTTTATAACATAGTCCTAAACTTCTGCTGTGACTGGTATCTACGCAATGGAGTATGTAGTACAAATATTGCCTGCTGCTGCCTTTAGCAATTTATGAACTAATGTAGTCGAAATTCGAGATAATGCTTGCAGTGCATTGCGTATTCACATCTCCATTAAACGACTTATCTGCACTCTCTGCCGACCGTCGGGTCTCGACGGATGTCACCATGGGCATCGGAGGATTGCGGCAGAGCCGGCCTCGAGTCTGCGTTGTGTATGACGGATGTCCACTCTCCACCAAGTCGATACTAAGCACCAGGAAGCATATAGGAGTGACCGCTGTCAGACCTGCAGCCGAGCGCAATACTTCCCAGATAAACTACCTGGTAGCCTATAGTGCGTTTGCTCGAACCTATCCTGCTGGTTGACTGCGTAGACAAACAAACACGACGTGCCGTCCAATGAATTCGTGGGCGTTTGGTTAGTCGCACCATCGCTCGTGTGAACACTAAAAAACTGTGGAGCTCTTCGCCTCCGGGCGATGGCCAGGCAGTCGCCCCTGCACGATTCGATGATGGTGATGATGTTGTCACAAAGAGACAGTTCCTTCAAATCTAGAGCGTGGGTACAAAACACCCACTATAAAAGAACACGTCCCGATGAAAGGACCAAAATTACACAACAAGTCGTGCACTGAATAAAGTGCCAATACGCAGGTGAAACGGTACTACGTGTTGTGCTATAGCATCACATATAAAATGCGCACACAATAGGCGTATGATCATATCAATGGTACGTATACTGGACAAAGATTAGCAACGAGGTATGAGAACGATGTCAAAAAGAAGAAGAAAATACCGCACAAACAAAATGTGACAAACGAAAGGAGCCCATACCGCAAAATCCGTTATTAATAGTAACATCCGATGAACCAAACCCGAAGCACAAAAAAATACGCGTTCAGTTCGCAGATGCCGAGTCCCGAAGTATCAAGGCTGACATTTTCTGGCAGTTCTACGTCGAACTCTTGGACGGACAAAATGAAACCATAGTTGCTAGGAAACAAGACGTCAAAAACAACCCCCCCCCCAAAAAATAAATACCGCACTAAACCGAACTAGGGTGACCCAGGAAAAAAAGCCGAAGCACGCGGGAATACCATCGAATTCACAGGAGCGTGAGCAACAAAACAACATTGTGATGGCCAATTCTGCGTTTGGTGGATTCATCACTGTTTTCATGCTGCTGCTGCTGCGCCTCTTACGACGTGGCTCCTTTCTCGTCCGCCTCCCATTGTTCCCCGTGTTCAGCGAAGAATTCCTCTATGGGTGTTGCGCCGATCGTATCCCGAGCGCTTGTTTTTTCGCTACCTGCTTTTTTTTCTCTATCCGACCCGCTGCCTGCAGCGGTTGCTTTGCTTTGTAGACGGACGCTGGAGAAACCTCTAACGTATACCATGTGCCTCTCTTGAACACGTAACAAACGTACGGCCGCGTTCGTTCTACATATACAACCGCTCGAAACAAAGGCTGATGTGGTACTGTTTGTAGACGCTTGCTACTGCAGATATGCACCCTCTTCATTGGCTTGCAGTTGCTGCGACAAGAGGTCGCCATGATCAAGGGTTAGCCTGTCTCAGTCAGCACCCCCACCTATAAGAAGCATGACTGCAAGATGTGGAGTATACTGCTCTCCCGTCTTTCACGTCCTCTCCCCCAAAAATTCGCTCTTGTGCGATACTGCTGTTTGGTTGATCAGTTGACAGCCCGCAATGCCACGGCAAATACGGACGGCAACACTCATGAAGGGCACGGCTTGGTGGACGAGGGCCATCAGATATACCTCTTGTTCCAATGCCTGAATTGTGTACGCACGTACGCACGTAGTCTAAACGTACCGTACTCCTACGACATACCTACGCATGCACTCTCAAGGAAAACACAACTGCTACGAGATGTGCACCAATCCAGAGTAAACCAAATTATTGGTACCGCCGTTGCCATCGAATCCAGCCACTTCTATGGGAAACCCATAACCTGGCAAACAATCACCTCCACAACCAAGGTATATCAACGAAAATGTAACAACGCGCGAGCTCCGTCGAATCCAAGATGCTTGTATCCCCCCCCCCCCCCCCTCCCTTCCGCCACTCTGCTGGAGCACCGATGCGGAACTCCCTTGTTCCCTCACATCAAACCCCAAGTTCTCGAAACAAGACCGATCAACATCGGCGATCCAGCAAGCAACGACAAAGTTGTTACATCAACCAATAAGTCGCCGCCTTCTTCCAGTTTAGGACTGTTCCCTCTGTATGATTCGTTCCACCGCCTCTATTGCATGTTCGAGACAGAGTAACGTGATAGTTTCTGAGTCCATATGTCGAGAGCGGAGGCCGTTGCAGTGAAACCGGTCAAACGATTCCGTCCAGCGGGTGGCCAAAGCCACTACTGAACCTTAGCTCTTCCAGAGTGGGCGGCCATAGCACTTCAGTGACGGCTGGTCAAGCATGTCCCCGAACTTCAGCCGCTTACGAGAGGACGGCCACGTCACGCCAACAATCGGTTGGTTGAAATCATCTCCGAACGTTAGCTCGCGCAGGTGGCTCGGCTATATTACGTCACGTATGGTCTGATTGAAAATATTCCCCAACGATAGATGTCGCAACGAAGATGACCAATACACTTTGTGAACTGGTTGATCGAATCTGTGGGAAAGCCAAAAATTTCAGAAGGGAGGTAGGCCACATGACGCCATCGATCGGGTGGTTGAACATAAACCCGAGGTCCAGCTCTTCCAGGTTGGTCGGAAGCACCAGCTCGTTGGCGTCGATAGGCTGGTTGAAATATCGTCCGAGCGCCAGGACTCGCAAGGCTGACGGCAGCTTGAAACCACTATTTGTCTGGTGGACGGAGGTCCCCAGTGCCAGCTCCTGCAATGACTCCGGCTACACGGTTCCATCGATGGGATGGCTAAAAACTATCTCCAAGCTTGAGCTGCTGCAGGCCGACCGGCCATTATCCCGGCGATCAGGTGATCAAATTTATCGACAAACAGGATACGTGTAAAATAACGGATTCATTTGACTGCTGCGACTGGTTTATTGAACAAATACCCGAACGTCAATATCCGCAGGCAGGCAGGAAAAACCACACCTTCAAGAGGTTGATTGAAAAAGTCCCCTAGCATAAGCGACTGAAGACCGGTCGGCCACGAAACAGTTTCGATTGAGGAGTCAAAACTGCTGATGAACAACAGCTCCAGCATATATAATCAAGCCACGCAAATATGCATCCGATCCTCATTGCCAACAAAGATGTTGGCCACACCGCATCGACAATCGGTTGGTGGAAGGAGAACCCGAACATCAGCGCTAGCGACGAGGAAGGCCAAACGACACCAACAATCGGTTGGTTATAGCTTCGACCGAACGTCAGTCTAAGCCAAGAAGAAGGCCAAGCAGTACCGATGATCGGTTGGTCGAAGTCGCTCCCGAACGTCAACTCCAGCAAAGAAGCGGGCAACTCAATACCGATGATTGGTTGATCGAAGGTTTTGCCCAGCGCTGGCTCCAAGCAAGGAAGCAGGAGACACGACCTCCCCGAACACAGCTGGTCGAAACTATCGCGGTGGGGAAAGTTACCGACAGGACTAAGCGGTCCCAGCTCCGGTTGGGTTCAGAGTCCATCCCCCGAATCCTCAATCGCCCAAGTGAAGCGGGCCACGACTCGCGGCAGACTACGTTTAGCGAGCTATCGTTGGTAGCCTTCTTCAGGTTGCCCCAACGAAGTGACGTCTCCAAGAAGCCTAAAATGCGAAAGCCCTAGCCGCGTAAGACGCTGCGGCCACGAAACGGCACCCACGTGCCCTCGGTCCACCAAGTCTATCAAGTCTAGCATCGCGTTGAGATATATTCTGAACGAAGGCGTTCCCCCAGCGAGCGGATGGGGCGAACCGATTGCCTCCGAGTCACCTCTCGTCCTGGGTGCGACGTACCAACCCGGCTGGTCTGTGAGTCCAGTTCCATCCTTTTGACCCCTCCCAGTAGAATAGACTGAGACAACACCGGCACTAGCATATCAGTAGACTGAGACAACGCCGGCAGTCGTCGCGTTTCCGGTGCCTGCGGGGAAGAATCGAAGAGGTCCTCGCCACCCCAGAGGCTGAGTGGCATTCGTTGGTTGACAATGACTCGTAACGTACGCGTACCTCGACAGGCAAGGCATAGCTCGAACGAAGACAGCTGTAGCTCCCGCGTGGTCACGTACCATATGATGTGCACTGCTTGTCCGAGGGCGATCTCGAATGCATCAACGCAGCCTGCGCTTCGTGGGAGGACGAAACGCACACAAGCAAGGCCGAACCTGGTCATGTTTATACGTGGCAGGTAGGCCCATGGTACACCCGTTCGGCGGATCCAGTAGTTGCCTCGTCCAATAATCTGAACTTGCGCAAAGGGTTAGCTCACCTCCTCGTTGCGAAAGGAGGCGTGGTTGAAAACTAGTGGAACGAGTTCTCTGCGCAGGTGGTCCATCCCCCTTCCCCCGAACTTTTCCATCTGTCACCAAAGTCACAAACTCCCACATACTCTGTATTGAACACACGTATGTCTGGTGAGTCGTTCGCATGCCACACGCCTGCAGCTCGACTTGTTTAAATAAATTTTCTCACGCGTGATCGAGGTGGATATAGCCAAGCACACCCACTTCCCTTTTCATCAAGAGGGGTTGGAATAATGCACAGCTTCCACCCCCCCGTCGTCACTATCACCAAGCACGACGACCTCAACGACAACAGCGTTGGCACCGACCACTCTTCCCCGTAGGACTCCAAGTGTACGCTGGGAAACAATCCTTTGGCCCGCGCACACCCCGGCGTTTCCTCCAGGCGTTGGTTGCGGCGATTTCAAGGGCTTGCTGCGTTGACACACAGGATGTTTCGAAGACGAAGAATGTAGCGGTGTATTTGATTCGAGTTAGTGAAGCGAACCGGCTTCAACGGGGGCCCACGTCGGGCGACTGACGTTACGGATATCGCCATCAATGCCCGCGACATGGTCCGGCTGACGGCACCAATGCCGCCAAGATCAGAAATAGTGCTGCGGTAGCGGTGCACCTACACTTTTTTTGTTTAGGCTCTCCACTTGAGGAGCTGTCTTAAGACCTACAGAAACCCATAAACCGATTTTCATGAAAAAAAAAGAAGTGAAACCCGATCAGCCATCCCACGGCCTAGGTACGCGATGATAATGTTTTCAAAACGAAAACGGTATTCCGACGGTACTGGGTTAAGGTGCCCGTCAGTCAGAAATGTTTTGGCCAGAAAAATGCTACCTCTGTCGTAGCGCGCGTGATAATTGCATAGCAAGTCAACATAATGCTGCCGCCGTTTTTGCAAAGCGTTGCATCTCATGCCTGAAATTGAAACGATTGGGGTAGTCTACAAAAAAATGAGTGGTCGACACCAATAATGACGTTTCGGGAAGATTGCCAGACCAAGGGCACCGGGAGCGGAAGATAAGGAATCCTCTCGGAGGGCGACAGGAACTAAATAACTGCGCTCTCGATGATCCCAAGGGTACAAGGAGCTGAAACGACGGACTGGTGCTGGGAGAACAGGTATTTCGACGGCCTATGTTTGTCAAACGGCAGATTAACCCGGCGCGATTTCCAACACCGCTGTTGCTGTATCATTGACGGGCGGGCTTCGTTGGCACCTGCTTCACCTGTGGCTTGCGTTTCGTTAGGGTATTCTAGGCACAGACTCTTCTCTGCTTAGTGTGGTCTGTGGCGTTTTCTGGTCAGTGGTCGGTGGTGGAAAGGTGAATGAAATCTCAAACAGCTGTCATAGCACTCGGACCGCAAGATGGTTAAACCAAGGATGTGATAAACAACACATAAGTGTGAATTATATACGAAGAACAGAGGTCACATGCAGTAGCATGCAGGATCTGCGACAAACGCATGCTTTTATCAAGACACCAACATCACGAACAATGGTATCGTCTGATCTTGGTCCGGGTTTAGGCCGTCAACGGCAAAACCCGTCAGGGAGGTTAGCGTCATTGCACCCGGCCTACGGCATCGTATCTCACGAGTTCATTACACAAGGTAAACAAGATAGTCTCGGCTGCCTCACAACTCGGGTTGCGTGGAAGCACCGTCTTCACAACGAAATTCACCAAACTCGCTCATAGACATCGTCCAATCCATTCCGGTAGCATCCATGAACGTGGTTGTCGTTACACGTTTGGAATTGAATTTGCTGGTATGATTGTCCGCACTGTACATGCAACCACAAAGCGTGTTTGTCGTCCTGCTGGGAGCATATGTCGTACCAGGTATTCGTTATCTCACCGTGACGCTGAATCCTTCGCAGCCTGAAGCCTAAAGCCACTGTTATAAAATCGATAGCATTTCTTTCTGGTCTACAGTTCGCATCCGTTGGTTTGTAGGACTAAATGTTTTGTTTGGCCAGGTACGTCGCCAAGACGCTGAATCCGCGCGATAAACACATGCATGAGACTGAAAAGTCGATTACCAACCCATTTGAAAGCGCTCATAGCATCCAAACGTGCGTAGGAACTCCTCTACCGTTCTGACCAGAAGATCAAGCCTTGGGATGCATATCTTCAGTCGGAAGAGAAGCTTGACATTTATGCGTGTTTGTGCGCGGTGTCCGAAAAACTCCACGCGGTCCGCCAGCACACAACTAAAGAGTTTCATCTACTGTATATGTCAACCTCGAACTTGTATACTTAAGCGAGGGGATAACCGAGAATGCCTGATATAAAACCTGTGGCGAGGGTGGTGGCCACCCGTGTTTCGAAAACAGCGTTTCCAATCAGATTTCAGTTTCACCCCTGACCAACACGCTCAAACCACACATGGAACTTTCATTGTTTTGAAATTGTGAGCACCATTCAAAGTTTACCCATTTTCCTCGCTGGCCCATAACGCTTCCACGTCGCACTATTTACCCCCTGCCGCGTAAAGCCTGAGGATTTAGTCCATTCATACCCCGGGGATTTTTTTGCTGTCCCCTGCTCATGGCCTTAGAGCATGCTATTTTTTGTGGTCACGACTCCTTGCGTATAATCCACGGCCCAAGGTACCAAACGTGTGTATACGGAACTCATACTTCCGGGTGCCTTTCTGGACAGAGTGATATATTATGTGGACCTGCATTCGTTTCGAGCTCTCTAGGATATAGGCGCGGAGGGGTCTCCATTGGTGTTGATGTTGAGTGTGAGCAGGGCTGCAGGGCCCTACACCTCTTCAGTAGGGCTGAAGAACACGGCAAACGATATCGTGAAGTCCTGGAAGCGGGCGATGTATGCCATACCAGGTGTGTACCGCTGACACGGGTGTGAGGCAGACAGGAGCCGGCTGTGCGACGGCGAAGGCGGCGGGGGTGTTTGAAGTGGCATCAAAAGGAACGGAGGGGCGGGGGGGGGCTGGACTGCAGCTCTCGCACGCTGGTTACGTACGACTAAACAATCAAGATTCTTGCCCGGGGGCCCTCGTGGACCTCAGGCATGTCCCAAAACCAGGAGCTGCCGGGTTGAAAGTGCAACGAGTGCATGCAGCATGAACACGATTGTGTCATGGGTGTCAAGCAACGTCGAAAGGGACCTCATGCACCACCAGCATAACGCATGCAAATGAGTTGCCCCCGTCGTGGTGGCGGTGGGATTGGTGTCGTCGAAATTGTCCGAACATAGAGATATATTCGGCCAACAAAAAACTATTACGGGGGTCCATAGTTAATAGGACCAATGGTATACATAAAAACCTATATATTTACCTATTTTTACTAACAAAATTTGGTCCCGTTAACTATGGACCCCCGTAATAGTTAGGCTTCTTCTGGTGGGCACTGCCGACCCCAAAGCGTGCACCAGGTAAATTATTATTACGGGGGTATATAGTTAACAGGACCTATGGCATACATAAAAACCTATATATTTAGGTATTTTTACTAACAATATTTGGTCATGTTAACTATGGACCCCCGCAATAGTTCACTGCTTGAATGACGAACGAGCAGAGTATTGATCCCATGCGAGCAACCGCAAGCGCGAGTCGTGCCTCAACCGGAGCGGCAGTGGAGCCGTACTACGCCCAAGAGGTTTCATACGGTATCAGAAGGGCAAGGGTAAATGCACGATAAAGGTAAATCAGCATTGGTGTTTATTATAAATGTATCGCACCATTGGAAACTGACGGTGCGCCAGAAGAAACATCAACGAGGTGCATAAACAATTGGCGGTATTCATGCACGACAACCCTTTGACCTCGGCAAGGAGGGCAAGTGTTTTACTTCCCCCTTCGTAGTGTTTGGGTCTTGTTACGAGGTGTGGGGAATCTGTAGCCTCATTTTTTTTCTGTTTCGAATAGCCGCATCTTCGACCACCTTTTCCTGGTCGTTTGGGATGAGCTTTGTCATCACCCTTCAACCATCTTGTGGCCTGCATACCGACTATTCAGAGTGGGCTAATGTGATACTCATGGGATATGTATATATATGTGGATAATATAGTCTGCAGTTTTGTAGTCTCACGAATTCGAGAATAATCCAAAGAATGGATTAACCCGGCGGATATTCCGTTAGTCGAGAGTAACGTTATTTTAGGATGGTTCTTTAGGGCGGATAGCCCGTTAGACGAGAGTAATGTTCCTTAACGGAGATAAGACCATAAACTGAGAATTTCTTATATTAGCAGAAGAACGATCGGTAGCCACAGGAAAGTTCTTAAAGAGTACCATATTAGAGGAATTTAGGAGAGCTTGTGGCGTGGGGTGGGACGAGTATGTCTGGGTGTCGAGTCCCACCCCCCTACCTCTCACTTCTGTACCAGAGCACCTCCTCAGCTCTCGCCATCAACAAAGAAGATCTAAGTGGAAAGAAGCGAAGCACTGCTTTCCAGCTGCCAGATATACCTGCGTCCCTTACCCTTACCCAACCTCGGCCATCACTTCACAGAACTAAGCGCGCATATAGCATGCAGAAAATGAGGATACCTACGATACGATAAAAAAAGCGTGCGGAAACGGGCACAACTCTTGAAATAATGGGATGAATCTGTTGCAGTCATTTTCTGTGCAGAGCGAATATCGTCAGCTATCGTTTATTTTCAGAAACCCGACCTGCTTATCGCACTTGGCACCAACAAACACGCCTCTCTTAGGAGTGCATCCCCATCTAGGAAGCAGTGTTCGAAAGGCATCAACTCCGTAAGTTTACCTAGGGGTTCTATAGCGGAAATTCGAAAGTTGTCTGTCTGTCTGTCTGTCCCCCCTAAAAAAGAAACTCCAATCCTCGCAAAATCTGGTCCCAAACCTTGACGTTGACGTGTATACTGCGCGAATCGATAGTGGGCACACGTACATGCAATCTGAGCCAACGTTTGTATTCAACGGAGCCCTGCGCCTTGAACTACGCGACCCAATCCCACCCGCGGGACAATCGCTTGCAGACAATCGCTTGTGCCAGAGTCGATACGAGCAACGAAAGTTTTCGCAAATAGGCTACAACTCATCGTTCGGTACAAAAGTGAGATCACGTTGTAGAAGAATGGCTCGCTCAGCGGGATTGGCTAATGGTGTTAATGAGGTCGTTGCCCGCTCGCAAACGGCGGTGCAAGGTCGCTTCTGGCTGCGAGGTCTTGACCGTATGGGGCTTGCGATATGTTCTGTAGCGTTTTAAGGCGGGGTCGCTTCCTGCTCGATAGTAAAGCGAAGTACTTATTAAACAGACTACAACAACAGCAAAGCGGCAGCAGCAGCGCAAAGACACTTCAGAGGTTCTTGACGTCGTGCAAGGTCTCAGAGCACTTGCTGCTTGATCGGAAAGACTCGCAAGGATGAAAGCCCACGCGCAAATAGTTACTGATGCACGGGCCCAAACGTTTCTCTCGGCAGCACGCCGCGCACAGCAAGGGTCGGAAGTAGGCTGCTGCTGCTGCTGCTGCTGCTGCTGCTGCTGCTACTTCTGTTGCGAGAAGGTGTGCCAAACGCCCCGTACAGGCGTAATCCTAGTCAATGATTGTTTCGAGGAAACAGAAGTGTTGCGCTGTTGCTCTCGCCCGTCAACCATAGTTGTCGAGCTCTCGTGAATCTCCCTTCCTTGTTGCCACGCTCTCTGTAACCAGACCTTGTGTCATTATGCTTGCGTGGAACTTCATTAGTCTTTCGCGCTTAAGAGGCGCAACCCCAGTACCTGCTCTGTTGCTGCAGTATTTTAGTCTGCCATCCTGCCTTCATAATACAGATTGGACTTTCTCTTTCGCCCTGTTGTGACCCTCGGTGGCGCGGGTCGGAAGGAGGCTGCTGCTGCGAGAAGGCGTGCCAAACGCCCCGTTTAACCGTTACTCGTATAGTCATAACCCTAGTCAACAATTGTTGCGAGGGGTGTACAGCAGCAGTGTTGCGCTGTTGCTCTCGTCCGTCAACCATCGTTGTCGAGCCCCCGTAAATCTTTGTTACCACACTGCTCTTACACCCCCCTGGTCAACAATTGTTGCGGGGGGTATACCAGTGTTGCGCTGTTGCTCTCGTCCGTCAACCATGGTTGTCGAGCCCCCGCAGATCATCTTACCATGTTACCACACTCCCTGCAACCAGACCGCGTGTCGGTATGCTTGCGTGAAACTAATACCTCGTGGTTTTGAGTTGCAACCTCAACACCTGCAGTACTGCTGTAGTAGTCTAGTCGGCCATGCTGTGTTATTACGGCTTTTTCTCTCTACTCTTTCGCGCTGTCTTGACCCTTGCTGTGCGCGGCTCGGAAGGAGGCTGCTGCTGCGAGAAAAGGTGTGCCAAACGCCCCGTATACCCGTTGCCCGTACTTTGGGTTGTGTTTGCTAACCACCCGCCCATGCCCCAACCCTATGTAGCAAAAAACCAAACTCCCTTGTGTCCGGGGGGGTGAGGAACATCGGCCCCGCGAAATATAGATGCAGCGCGTTTCTGTTCGCATTCGGTTTGCCCTATCTGCCTCTCTGCATCGGCATTGAGGTTGGTGTAGCAAACGTGACGTACCATCTTTGGCTGGGTTGAGTTGGGCTGCGTTGCGTTGCGCTAGGGGCCCTCGTGCCCGGGAGGGTAAGAGTGAACAGCCCCGTGTAGATTAGAGGAAGCGCTTTTCTACGCTTGTAAGGGTGTTCATGTGCTTGACTCTTCCTAGACCGCGACACAACATCTTTCGATGGGCTCGTGATGTTTCTTTCCCTGTGTTAGTCTGCTTTACGTAATAAATTTCGAGTACTTATTTTGAAGTAGTGGCGACCGTCGATCGTTCGCTCTCGACCGTTGTGTCCTTGTTCGACGAGTATACTCTCCGCGCTGATGTATCAGGTTTAGTCAATACAACAACATAAAACTACACAGCACTACGAAAATACTAAATGGTAACACCTAGGGAACAGCAGGGCAACGATTGCCCTGCTCTACAGTAACATACTAAAGTTGATATATTGAAAAATACGGAGGCCAATATATGCTTCAATAGCTCGTGCGGAAAACGTCACAACTAAAGAAGTAGTTTGAGCTATCTCATGCAGATCATATGCATAGAGAGTCAATATTGTTGGCCACCCTTCATTCGAAGGTAGCCTATATATTCGTCGCATTTTCATTGGAAAAAACACGCCTCGATTACAAGTGAACTCCCAAGTGGGAAGCAGTGTTCGAAAGTATACTAAAGTAAGTATTTGAGGAAAACAAGGAGGCCGGTCTATACTTCTAGAGCTCGTGCGGAAAAAGGGCTAACTACAGTAGAAATATGAGTTAATACCAACTATTATGGGAAATTATTTCTGAGCTCTCAGAACTGGGGTTTTAGGCCGAATATACGCGTTTTACTCGGCGGGGAAGCCAAAAACACCGATAGACTCCTCGAAATGCCCTCTTTAGTTTTTTGCGAGCTTTAAGGAACAATTTCCCGTTTCTCCAGAGTCCTAAGTCGAATTTTGAAGCTGCCAATCACTTTTCTCTGGAGGGTCAGAAATAAGGCTGTTGGTCAGAACTGGGGTCAGAAATAGTTGATCTTCGAGGATTTTTGATGAAAAATCACGATGTCCTCAGAACTGGAAATATGGACGAACAGTCCAACTACGCCTTGACTCTGGAGAAACGGGAAAGTGCTCGAGAAAGCTCTCGGAAAACTAAGGGGAGCATCCTGAGGAGTCTACCGGTGTTTTTGACAGTCCCGTTGAGTAAATCGCGGGTTTTCAGCAAAAAAAAAGCCAGTTCTGAGACCCCTTCAAAATTTTCCCATACTAGTTGGTCTAAGTGTAGAATATGTTGTTTCTCAGCATACGTGTTGCGATTAGTCTACCCATACAGCAATTATGTCGAGCTAGGGGCAGTCATATATAAGAAAGCCGGCGTCCCCGGTGGCTTGGTAAGTGGTCCGCGAGCCTATCAAGATCAATTTCGTGAGTTCGAGTCTCACCGAGTGCATGCTCGTAAGGACTTTTTCTTGCATAAAATTGATTAGCGGAAAGCGCGAGAGCGTGAGTTAGCTGTACATTCGATGAAAGTCGACGAGCAGTGGGAATGCTGAACCCTATGCGCGATAAAAACTAAAGGCACGTACCGGGGGGGAAAAGGAACGACACCTGTGACCACGGCTTGTCCAGAAGATCGTCGAGGGTAAAAACCTCCTACGAGTGGGCTGGAAAGTAAAAGTGATGAAGAAAAAAAAAAAAAAAAAAAAAAAAAAAATCATCTACGACATATTCTCTGCATGAAGCTCTTTAGCTCAGGTCACGCCGCACATATTCTTGAGCCGTAACGTATCAGACAACCAACGAGTACATCTTGCGGGTCTTGCCGCTCGTAGCTTAGACGTCATGGCTTCGTCTGGTTATCATTCCAACAGATATTAAGGCATTGACACCTAGATCGCTGATCAATGTTCATCGCCTCCTGTGTTCGTACTGTAGCCGGGGGCAACAACAGTATGTAGAGGTATTGTACTATTACGGGGGTCCATAGTTAACGGGACCAAATTTTGTTAGTAAAAATAGGTAAATATATTGTTTTTTATGTATACCATAGGTCACATTAATTATGGACCTCCGTAATAGTACAATACCTCTGTAGACCATTTGTTGGTAGAAAGTGAAATGGACGTAGTGCGATTACTCACGCAGCACTTATGGTTGACTAGGGGAGTGACCCATACCGTATTGCGCTTCAACAGAATGTCGGTACATGATCGAGCTCAATGGCTCAGATTGCCACCACTGCAGTACAAACGGCTCCCCTATATATTTACAGTTTTATTACTATTATAGCTTCGGAAGGTCTTCACCTCTTGCAAGTTGCTGACATTCATCACTTGACTTGATTGGTGGTGAGTCCTGCTTCGGACCTTGTGCTCATAAATACGCATCTGTCCATGGAGCGAAATGTTTCAGCTACGTAGGGGAGTCAGATATTTCCCTTCAACCAAGAACAAAGTATCTAGACGAAATTGTTGAAACTCATCGATCGGGTATGCAGCACAGCATCCACTTACGTGGCGTATCCACCACATGTTTTCGAGATTAACTCTAGGCTCTAAGGCCTACATAATCAGTTATTGTTGTATAATTCTATGTGCAAGGTGTAGGTCTATCATAGCGTCCCTACAGACTTGGCGCAGGATCCGTTTTGAGGTATCATTGAGTTTTCTTCAGTGAGAAGTGAAGTGAAGATGTCGACACACATAGCGCTGAAAATTAGCATTCAATCTTATTCTGCTTTGAGTGCAGAACTGAAGAGGTCGACATATTACATACAGTGTTTAATGAAGTATTTTGTGTCTGAAATGCAGCAGCGGTACCAACCGCGCAGGCACAGATCCAGCATATTTTGTTGCGAAAATTCCTGTTTTGGATTGATTGCTTGAGATACACATCATGTTCGGAGGTCATTGCAGAACATACGACAATTTTCAAAGGTACATCAGTCAGGAGCGGATACGTGCCGGGTAGTGGTCTCAGTACGGTACCGACAGCCCGCTATAGTGCATGTCTTCAACGCAGAGCCGTAGGTACAAGCAGTAGTGGTTGCGCATGATGTACCGCGGCCATTAGACAGGCGAGAAGTACAGCAGCCGAAGCGGAAATACTTACCAATACATAGTTGCACGTTCCACCGTACTTATTACCAGTTGACATCCAGCACACAGTGTCTGATGCGTATCCTTCAATCCTAAGGAGATACAAGCTGTGTTCACAAACGACGAGACTCAGATGCTACAATGTGAGGCTCATTCTTATCGGAGAACGTTTTTCCGGAATTCCCAAACTTTGGAAATACTTGGAGATACGTATCAAGATGCGGAGGCGTTCTGTCACAATTCGTGAAATTCTCCAAGCAAAAAAATCAGGAAAATTAGATTTCACATATTTGGAAAAAGCAAAATAAGGAAAACCTGGATGATTAAAAATTGAGAGAAAAAAACATGGAACTTTTAGGGAAAACTCTCCGATAAGAACGACCCTAAGACCAACTATTAATACGATATTTTGTCTTCGAGCCGTCTTTTCTGGTGTTTTTGTTTCTACTGTAGTTTTTATGTTGCAGAAACGTGCATAGAAAAAGGTCCATCTACTATGGCTTCTGATTTTGGGAACTGGTATAACATCTTAGTAGTGTTGGTTTGTCTTGTTTGTCTCAAAGGAAGCGCTGGGCTCAGTTCTGAGAGGATTCGCTGATTTTGGCCTCCTCTATTAATAGGAACTTGATAAGTCCAAGGTCGGGACATTTTATATCCCTGGATAGGTTTGCCTACTACTACGGGGGACCATAGTAAATAGGACCAAATATTGTTGCTAAAAATAGGTAAATATATAGGTTTTTGTGTGTACCGTAGGTCCTATTACTATGGTCCTCCGTAATACCTGGTAGGTCGAAACGCCGTCGACCTGTCTGTAACTGGTGCAGAAGGTGCCTGGTTGGTGTCCGTTCGGGTTTCCGCCCGAGTTATGCGAAGCGCCGTAGCGAATCGTCGAGGCGGGAGCTGGGGCTGAAAGCGGCAGAGGCGGTCGAACCACCACCGTGATTTCCACAGTTAGACTGATGGTGTCTTCGTTCCGCGTGTATGTAGTAGTCGTCGCTTTGTTTGTCCTGCTGGCCCTGGTGCTTCCCACGCGAGTGGCCGAAACGACGCTTTTGCTTCTTCTGGTTTTGCTGTCAGTTCAGGCCGTGGCCTCAGTTTTCGCTGAGTGCGGTGGCGCGAGCGGACGATGAAAGTAGACCGCTCCTGAGGGGACGGTCATCGGTCTGGATGGATATGCAGACAGCGTAAACTTGAGCGTAGTGGTGTTCGTCTAGGGGCGAGCAGTTGAAAAAAGGTGTCAAGCCACAGGTCGAGGCAGTCAGGGATGGATTTGTTGATGTTCATCACAAGTGGATAATTGCACGATCCCGTCTGCCATGTCGGCGACTTGGAAGGCGTCCAGCCCTGGCCGCGACCATCACTGGCGGGCCGGGGCCCCGACGGGGCGGACGGCCGCGCACCGTTCGAAGAAGCAGACAAACAAATCAGTTTTCGCCGTTGGGCAGGTGTCTTAGTATTCCCGGGAGTTTCAAAAGCCAACCACACGGCGTCGAAAGTACCAAGCGGCCTCGATACCGTAACCAAAACTCCCGGGTACAGCGTGGGTATCAAAATGGGGTACTTCTCGGGAACTGCCATCCGAACCACATCCAAACTAACCTCCACCCCCTGTGCCAAAACACGATCAGTCCCCGTCGGTGCCGACACCACCCCTCGAGATACCCGGTAAAAATTGCAAAAGGGCGTCCCGTTAGACACGCCAAAATTGTGCGACTTGGTGTGGGCTGTCCCCCGTGTCAGCGCGGTCGAAGGGGTTGCTTAGAAACCTCAGGAGGAGCGTGAACGCGTCCGGTCCCGTGGCTCCGCCTATGAGGGCGCGTGACACCTGCCCCAAAACATCATTCATGAAGGTAGTGAGGGGGGTAGTCGTGGGCTAGTCATGCGTGATAGCACGCGCGAAGGATTTCTGAAGGAAGTACTCCCAACCGGGGATCCAATTGGTAGAACCAAGGCCTTCATGGTAGCCATCGTTGCACATCATGAGAATATCAGACGCAGAGGCCTTGACCGAACGAGTGAGTTGTTGCGCGGCGTCGGAAGGGTTGGTCGAAGAAGGAAAAAGGAGGACAGAAATGTGAGAGGTGTCTTTGAGTCCCAGGTGTTTGTATGCCCGTTTACCGTCGTAAGTGTGCGTTTTCGCGGCGGCGGCTGCGGCGGTAGAGTCGATCGCCGATGTTGGGCGTGAACAAGGCTAGACAGCACGGGCATGGCGCGGTCATCGGACATGATCAAGCGGCCAAGCGCAGCGGAAGAAGCAACATCAGTCAGCGCGGGAATCACTTGCCTCTCGCTGGTGATGCCCGTGATCTCAGGGACGGGAGATTTTCTGCTGACGTCCACGGAGGAGCTGGAGGAGTTGCCTCGAGAAGCGTCTCCCCGTGGGCGGTTTCTCCTATGGCACCCGTTGCTCGAGCTCCCTTGCCCCTTCCCTCGGTTTCTCCGACTTCTAGCCCCGTTGCGGCGAGAGGTTCGACTGTCTTTGGTGTCACCCGGGTCGCGGCGAGACCCGTCGTCATGGCCGGTCGAGTCCCCTCCAACTCCAGGGCGCCGGTAATCCCGGTCGCAGGCGCGGCGGCGGGAGCTGTTCCGGGCCGCAGAGCTGTCGCCAACTCTCGGATGCCGGTGGGCCCGACTGTCGGAGGGGCCGTCGAGGTTATAGAGGTCCAGCCTAGAGCCTTTTCCCACGTCGGGGAGCTGGTATCCCTGGTGGATGAATTGTGTCGCCTGCAGTGGGCGCTGTCAGGGCAGGAGACGGTTGTTGAAGAAGCGTCGTGCGCCTTCCGGAGGCTCACCACCAAGGCCATGGTAAACGCGCAGCGTTGATGAGCTTCCCAGGGGCCGTCAACCAACCATCCAGATCCTGGCGTCGTTGACGGAAAGGGCTTCGTCGGGCGACGGGTGGTGGAGACCACCACTGCCGATCCCTCAGGAGGGAAGCACGGGTCAGTCTCGGCCGCCATGAAGGCGACATTCCCCTGCAAAAAATCCCCGTCGCCGGGCATCCGGGTCTGTGCGTCGACCGCGACGTCGCTGGTGAGGTTCTGGAGCAGAGTGCCCTGTCCGGGTGCTGGAACGGGGGCTGCAGCGGTCGCGGTCATAAAGAGGAGTAGTCCCCCAACCGAGCCTCCCGTGTTGGCGAAATGCCGGGTTTTCTGTCCGCCCGGGCAACCCGCAGAGCTTCACTGGCGCGGGAAGTGACTTCCCGGGCGTGGGAGGCGGAGCACACTGCGTCTTTGGAGGCCCTGGCGGCAGCCTTGGAGGCGCTGGCGGCAGTCTCTGAGGCTCTGGCGGCGGTGGTAACGGCGCGAGCGGTAGCCACTGCTTCTTGTTCGGCCACCGTGAGCTCGAGCCCCCGGAGGCTCACGGATTTCTTCGAGGCGGCCCCGAAGGGCTCGGCGGCGGCCACGGCCTGCTCGGCCGTGACGTAGTCGACGGCGGCGGCCAGGGCCCGCTCAGCCGCGACGAGGTCGGTCAGGGCCCGCTCAGCCGCGACGAGGTCGGCCTCATCGTCGGCGGCGGCCAAGGTCCACTCGGCCCCCACGACGTCGGCCTCGTCGAGCGCTGGGTGTTCCATCGCGATCCCCTCGGCATGCCCCGTAATGGCGGGCCAGTGCTTGAGAACAGCCTTCTTGGGCGGCAAAGAGAGGGAGGTCCATGCCCCAGGGAGCAGGGGGGGCAATGCTTTTACAATGCCAGTCTCCGCGGCCGCCAGCGCCGCTCGTCCGCCGAGTCGGTGGGCTCGAAGTTCACGGCGCTCTCAGGAGTCGTGGGGTCTGGATGCTCGAGTGTCCCGCGCTCCCGATGGGGGTGAGGAGCCGTACGTCCTCAGCCCGCTGGAAGACCCGACGGGGCTGGATGCTGCCTTCCATGAATCTTCCTCCCGTGACACGCTGTGGCGGGGACGAGCGAAAACCATCGGAGCAGGAGAGGACACCGAGGGGGGGGGGTACAAAGGCAGGGGGCAGGCAGGATTTGGTAGGCCTCAGGGTCGAAGGGTGCAGGAACAGCGGTGGAGACAGCAGCAACTTGTACGTCAGAAACTTGTAGAGCAGTGGTCAAAGTGTGGCGTGCCATGCGGTGAGCGCTACACGCGCTGGGAGAGTTAACATCGACCACAGAAAGTGGCGCGATAGAAGGGTGGTCGTCTGGCCGGTCTCCACTGTCCGTACCTGCACTAACGGCAAGTTTGGTTGGTTGTTTTACCTCCCCGGTACTGAAGGGCCTATTACAAGCATCGACCCCTCCAACAGTAGTATTAAAACTCGCATCCGCACTGAATTTCCCAGACTAATCTTCGTTGGTGGCCACGGCGGCAAAAAGGCAGGCGTAATACTGAAGTCTAGTGTGCTATCTTGTGGGCGAGGCCCGCGAAAAAATGCACCAGTGGCAGCATCGCTCCCTCTAACAGCAGCATTGAAGCTCGCGTCAGTACTGTAATTCCAGGCAGAATCTTCGTTGGTAGCTACAGCAGCGAGGAAAGCAGGCTCACTATTAAAACCCAGTGTACCATCTTGTGGCCGAGGCACGGGAAAAATTGCACGCGTTGCAGCATCGCTCGTGGCCATTCTACGAGTACGAACAGGGTCGGGCAGCAGTGGAATACGAGGCAGAAAATCAGTTTCAAACAGTTCCTCATTTGGCCTAGACGCAGGTACACCGGATGGCGAAGAGCGCAGCTGGGTGGCGTGGAGAGCTCTGCTTCCAGGTTTGTCCGACGTGCTCGGGTCCAGAGCAAGAGCAGCTGGATCGACGGGCTGACTGGCTACGTGCTCAGCGGAACGGGGGCGCGTGTATTGGACGGCAGAGGGCTCGAGCAAAGCTGCAATCAAACCTGCAATACCCAAGGCCTGGCTGGTCAAGGCGTTCCACGGAGCGGGGGCGTCCAGTTGTCTTGGACGGCAGAACTCACTCAGCCGAGCGAGAAGGCACGGAAGATGTCGTGAACGAAGTACATCTTCTTGGGGCCGCTCGGGCTTCGTCTTGGGGGGCTCCGGCCGAGGTTCTTGCTCCTGGTGTTGGTCTTCTGTGCAAGGCGCTCGATCCGCATCGACGCGCCTTGGGAGGTGGGGCACTGAGGGGCTCTGGGTCTCAGTGGCGCGGCCACCGTCAGTGGAAGCAGACCCTCCCATCTCTTGAGGCTCATCGTGCAGTGTACGGAGCAAACTTACTCTAGGAAAACAAACGGAAAAAAGAGTGATCACAACCCGTGCCAACAAAAAGGCGAAAATGTCCTAAGCCAAAGACGCCACTTGTAGAATTCAGGGTCAGGACACTTTCTGTCCCTGGACAGGTTTGCCTATTAAGCCGGAACTCGTTGGAACTCACGTGGGTTGTTCCCTTAGATACGGAACGAGAGCAGCTTTACCCCGTTCGTGCACGCGGAGGCTGGGAGCCGAGCTCGTGTTTCGCTGGGATTCTCATCTAAGATACGCCCCCCAAGTATTACGAAAACGATCCCAATACGTGAACCCAGGTAAATTACCGGGCTTTCGGCTTCATTTAAAGCAGTACTATAACAAACTGGGGTTGATAACTTGGATGATTTCCTGCCCCAGGATAGATTGTTCTGTTTTTCGGGCTTCGGCGATCACTGAAAACTCCGGAAATGATAGCACAAATAACGACCGTAATAGCTGGTCAAATTAATGCAGTATGCAGATTTGGCAATGCAATACCACGCCATCGTACTTGCAGCAAACACGGCGGGGAAGTGGTGCCGGGGGGTCCTCGAAGCAGCCAAACGCTTCATGGCGAGGTGATACGAGGACGAGGCGAGGCTCATCCTAAGTATGGAGCGCCGTGCTTCCGTCATTGGGGGGTGCCCACAGGAATAGCGGAAGGGGGGGGCAACAGTGGAAAGAAACCCGACCATGGGAATACGGGGAGGGGGGGCAACAGGATGAGTAGAAGGGAAATCGCGGTGGACAAAGATGGGAACGAGACGGCAGACAGGGTAGCAAGGCACCAGGCCGACCAGTAAGTAGAACATGTCTACGCTACTCGTGCCGCCAACTGCTGCTGCTGGTTCGAACGTGGTCTTTCTTTGTCTTCTTTTTATTTTTGGGCTTGATCCTCCTTAATTTTCTTATTATTTATTTTCTCTCTCTTTCCTAATGTTTCGCGTTTTCTTTGTTTCCTGTTGTCCTTGCGAAAAGAGTCTTGTGGTTTGGGTGGATGACGGGTCTGCCTTGCTTGTTTTATATTGTCTGACGCATCTTCTCAGGGAGTGGGGCATAGGTGCCAACCGCAGGACGGAGACGGCAGACAGAGTAGGAAGGTATCAGACCCACTATTTGACACTTGGCATTGCTCCTCGGACCACAAAGTGCTGCGACCACCTGGAGGGTATTTTGGGCTTCGGTTTGCTTGTTCTTTCCCTTGGTTCTTAGTCTTACGCTGTTTACATGTAGTGGAGCTGTTTCTTTAGCTCGTTCCTTTCAAGTGTTTGCCACATCGAGCTGGGTTCACCACTGGCCACATCCCCTGCCGGGAGGAAGGCCAGGTTTTTTTCTTCGATTTGTCCTTCTTCTCTTTCGATTTGTTTTCTTCGTTTTCTGTTTTTTTTTTGTCACTTGTTTGTTCATATGAACTACATGGCCTGCCTGTCGTATCTAGTATGTGTTTGTGTTCTTCACATTAAAAACCGTTTTTTCTACCCATCGACATCCAGCACAACCAGTGTCCGTGCCGATTCTTCAATCCTAGAGAGTTACAAGATCTGTGGTGAACAATCTACGCCACAGAGAGGTCTTCCCCTCGCTATATTCAAGATAGACACACCTACACAACTTATGTGACAGTCGGTCAAGCACTTGCTGTAATTAAAAAGAAAACATTCCACCCTCAATCCCAGAAAAAACTCCCACGATGAGGTATTGTCGAGATTAAAAACAACGAAAAGAAGTCGGAAAAATGGTGAAACTACTGTAAGTGGAAAATTTGATCTTAGGAAACCAGAGTCATAATCGAAAAGCAGCCCACACAGAGCACGAGAGCCGCTCCAACACGAAATTCAAAACGATATATGAAGTCTGTTTCCCACACGGGGTCGCTAACAACCTCAATTCAAGACTATTAATATTTTAATAGTACACTAACACAAGAACTATACAGGGAAATTGTCAAAGGGAGGTGTTCGGCCAATTGGGGGTGTAGGCAAAACACGCAAAACGGCGCGCGTTCCTAAGTTCGAACCTGCCTAAAATTGAGTCCCGACGGGCTGACAAGACGCCCGCCGTCCATGCCGAGCACGAGCACCCTTGCCGTTTTTCGGGCACGCTCTTAACCCACATACGGAACCGTGGCGCGGAAAGGGGCAAGCGCCCCCCCCCCTCTTAACCAATGAGATGCCCCGCTGAGCATCACCCAATGAAACAGCCCCACATGTGTGAAGCATTCCGTACACATGCTACGGCTATACTACTTCTCCGCAAGAACGCACTGTGCCGTTGTTTCTTGCCTCTCCCCAGCAGCCACAGACAAGGGGATATTTTAGGTCCCCTTCCCGCCGTTACTACCGTTTCCATGCCTATAGACTATACCAGCACAATACAGTCGATATACACCTAAAAAACCCGAAGCAGATGCCTTCCGCAGGTAACAAGTGGCCAAGCAACGGCGCACGTCGGTTGCGCGCGACGGTCAACGCAAGCGAGAGGATGCGAGAACGATACTTGTCCCCATTATTCGTAGGGAACACTTCCCACTTCGACTACTACGTAAGCCTTCTGCGCCGAACCTACAACCATATACTCTATCACCTGGAAATCGGTATCCTCCTCAATATCTGTACACGAGCACCACGAGAGCCCCATGCGGTCTCGTCCTACTGCACTTCACTGGCAAGAAATTGGAGGAACAGCAGCTATGCCCCAATCCATGCCGGAAAAATAACAGAATCCAGGTGGCGGTGCTAAGGGGGCCGTTTGTTGAAAGTGTTCTATGTACTCTCCAAGTAGAAAATTAATAAAAGCAACTACAGCGGGGGGGGGGGGGGGGGGGGGTCATGGGTCATGAAACAACACTGTTTGTTTGTCGCGGTTTTTCGAGATGGCTGCCGAGGATAAAGTCACTCTCAATCACGCTTCATGCGACCGGACGTGGAAAACACTGCCCCCCGTGGTAGACACGGAAACCTTGTTGTGGGTAGGCGCCCGCGAACGTTTTCAATGCTTGTGTTTTTTTTTAGTACTCTACGGTAGCTCGGCTCCCCCGTTTCTTTTGCTGGTATATTATGTAAGGTACGGCCACGGCTCCGCCATTGGCGCCAGCGCTGCCTTGCCAGTAGGATCGAAGCCACGTATATATGATACGTACCTTCTGCATATACTGCTGCGCCGAGTGCACCTATCGTAACCAAACGACGTATCTACTGTTGTAAAGTGCGTGATTACATCGCGTACTGTTGTATATGCTGCACGTGGTATATTCTTGCGCCAAGCAAAGGTCGTAGATGGTGAGCCGTGTTACAGCTACTTCACAATATATATTCGATGCTTTTTTTTTTTTTTTTTTTTTTGGGCGGGCCCTGGGCGCAAAGCGATTCTGAAAGGCAAAACTCGTTTTGAAGATTACCCACGAGCCTGCATACCGGTCTGTAGTGTCGTAATCAGGTTTGATGCACGATCATGCACACTGGCTAACTCTCGACGGTAAACCTGGGTTGCGATCGTTTTCCTTCGTTTTGTGCGAGTCCTTGCGCGGAGCCGTTCGAGAAAGAAAAATTGTGTTTTTTAAGCCTGCTGGCCTGCAATTTGACAAAGCGGCAGTTGCCGTTGATAGTTCTACGTCCGTCTATTGTTAGTGAAAGTAGGGAAGATATAGGTTTTATTGTGTACCGTAGGTCCTATTTACTGTGGTCCCCCGTAATGGTTTTCCCTTTTATTATTGTTGATGTTGTTGCCACATGATCCTAGAATCTATATTTTTTTACTTTTTGTTTCATCTTTTGTTTAATGTTCACTTCTATTTTCCAGCCTAACTCGTAGGAGGTTTACCCTCAGCAATCTTCTGGACAAGCCGTGGTCACAGGTGTCGCCCCTTCTCTCCCCCGGTACGTACGTTTTTTTTTTTTTGTCGCGCATAGGGTTCAGCATTCCCACTGCTCATGGAATTGGAAAACGGCGGAGCGTTATCGATCGTGGACCCCGTCTCGCGCTTTCCGCTAGCCATTATTTTATGCAAGAAAAAGTCCCTACGAGCACACGCACTCGGTGAGACTGGAACCCACGAAATTTGTACTCGATAGGCACGCGGACCACCTACCAAGCCACCGGCGACGCCGGCTATTTAACACAAAAATATTGTGGCCACAGGATAGGCTGTGACATCCCTGGTGTAGGTCACATATTTGCACCTTATACCACGAACACTTGACGACTTCAAAATGGGCAACCATTTCGCCCGGCACATTTCCATATCTTTTCCGGAAAGGGAAGCGACCGATACAAGACTATCATCCTGCTCTATATGATTGCTATGTGCCTCGCGTACCTTGACTCACATGGACCAAGCCCAAATACCTGCCCTTTTTCTTCGCAGGCCACCGCCTTCATGTGCCAATTGGCATGCGCGGTATGTGATCAGACCGTGCTAAGAGAAAATTGAAGGCTGCATCTACTACACCCATATATCCTTGCCAGCTGCCATCGCCCCCTCTAGGGTCGTAGGCGAAAGGTTCTCAGGGAAGAACTAAGTTGATCATTGCCTTGTTTTGCGGTCTTCATATTGCTAAAAACCAAGCGGAAGCAGGCCGTCTCTCTAATATTTTATGTCACGAATGTGGTGTCGACAGAAAGCACTTTTGAATTTCGCACGCATACGTTTTATCGCTCAGAAGGGACGGTCGTCAACGAGGTCTCAGTTATAGATTGCCGCGGCGTACCCTAAGGTCGCGATTTTCGGCCGGCTATATCATCACCACTACCACCGATTTGACGTTCGAGTCGCTTCCTGCACCCTGACGCCATTAAGGACATGCGCAACGATATGTCACGAATTGCGCCCTAGGCTTCCTTACGACGTTAGTGGAACAGGATAAACACCACGAGATAATACGCCCTTCGCCCGTTTTTCTGTCTCAGCGAACACGGTAAATGGTTTGGTAGGACGATTTTCGTATGCATGTAATTTGGCAAAGCGGAGTTTTGAAACAAGGGGAGAATTAGCACCGTTGAAAAACGTACCACGTTGTGGTGCCGGGCGTTTTGTCGCACTGGCACAGCTTTCCTATAATCCCCTGTTTTCGCAATGTTCGTTTTCAGCTGCCGTAGAACACAGGACAACTAATTCTCACAATTTATCTGTATACTGTTCTTGTAATTTATCGTTTTTCATTCCGGGATGTCGACTACGCCTTGTAACCACGGCCACATGTTTTTCATGGCTTCAATGTTTCATCAAACATGTAAAAAATATCCACACTATGCTCTAACGTGACCATGGTAATCGTCGTCAATGTATTTTCCTACTGAAAGACAGGTGTGCGTACGCCTACCCAGGAAGTTCCAACTGTGCTCTCTTCCCTTCCCACACCACCCACGCGAGTTCGTCGTCCCACCGCTTGGCGAGAATGTTGAGTTTACGCTATCAGCAATGCAAATTACCGGCGAACTTAAATGTGGAGAGAACAACCAAGACGGCCTACCGCAAACAGCAGACAGAGGACGACATGGTGGACGTCCGCAACATAACTTGCTTACAAGACTCTTGCTCGATGCGATCGAGCTAGAATATCGAGGGCAGCAAGAGACAAATTCGTTGCAAGAATCATGTTGAGGATGGCCTGGTGAGCGTCATCGACCGCCGTTGCGCACACTACTCCTGCTCAGATATTCCCTCCTTTAATGTCTACGGAAGCAAGACGGCGGTGTACTGCAAGCAACATGCTGATGACGGTATGGTCAACTTTCGCCAAACGCATTGCGTAAATGTCTTCTGCCGAGCTTCAACGCCAAGGAAGCAAAGGAGCGGCTTACTGTAAGCAAAATGCTAACGACGGTATGGTAAGCGTTCACTACAAGCGTTGCTTACATGTCAGCCACATGAAGTTGCGGAGCGATCCCAACGGAACAACAAGGGCGATTCACTGCAAGAAACTATCAGAGGATGGAACGTCAAAATTCCGACGCCAGTGGTGATATAATAAGTCATGCTCGAAGCTGCCGTACTTTATTATTAAAGGGGAAAAGGTGGGGGCGTACTGCAAGAAACATGCTCAAGACGGCATGGTGGCCATCTGCAGCAAGCCGCCTATTACGGGGGACCATAGTAAATATGAACAAATATTGTTGGTAAATATAGGTGTATATATATTTTGTGTGTACCGTAGGTCGTACCAGGTATTTACTATGGTCTTCCGCAAAAGACAACTCGTGCCCTTCGTCTCCTTCGTTCTGTGTGTCGAGGCCTTCGAGGTGGCGTTGTACTTCAAGGTACTCGCTGCTATCGGCATTGTGAGCGTCCGCATAAGAAGTTCTCATTTGAAGCGTGCACCAAGTGGCCGTTCTGTAAGTTTGTAGGCGGCAAGACGGCGGTGTACTGCAAGCCTCGTATTGAGTACGGTATGGTGAACGCCCGGACCGAGCAGTCTATGCTTAACTCTCCCAGTGTCGCGCCACGACGGCCGGTACTAAACGGAGTTGCTACATCTGCTAGCACCCGACCGAAGCGCGACCTGTCGGACGTTTCGACGAAGAACTCCGATTCTACGTGTAAGATGACGAGTATTCCGAAACTGTCGAGGGTGGAGCGTGGGGGGAAGCAGCCCCCACCCTGCTTTGATAACGGCCGCTCCGAAGAGCCGAGAGTACGCCACAGTGTTAACATGGCGTTGGCGAGAAAATGCGATACCATGAGTGTTATATTGCTTTACCAAGGGCCTTTAACGCGGACATTGTGTGAACGGACGCCATGCAGTCAGGTCAGGTTATCCCGCAGGCCGCCCGGAAGAGCACCAACCTGGACAGACCAACACGGCCGAGATGGAGGTGACCCTAATGTCTTATAGACTGTCCTGCTTTGCCATCAGCACCAAAGCTGCAAGAAACATCAACGCTTTGGTACGTTCGCTGGTCTATTCGACAAGTAGACGTAGACAGGTTCCCGTCCGAAGTTGATCAAGGAGGAGACGTTTGAACCGTGACTTTAAAGTTCAACGATAACGAGGTACCTACGGTGCACCAAGCCGGCCCATATGTAACCGTTTTAGTACTCTTTTTCTGAGCGTTTTCTCACGACAAGCGCATCTCCACTTATGTTGCTCGTTGTATACCAGTCTGAAAGGTTGATTGGGCACATATATACGGTTGAGATTTTTCGTGGTGAATAGATACTTGTCGAACCGAAGTCCTGGTAATACAGTTTGATATGTGAGATTGGTGGTATCGTGTGGTAGTGTACTTTGCCGGCTGAGGGCCGACGAGAGCAATACCTTCATGGGCAAACTAGGTATTCGTAGCGATGTCTTCGAGAGGAAACCGACCAGTCGATATCTAGCGTGTCGATCCTGTTGCCAAATTCTGTGATTTCTGTGACCATCACTCAAAAAAAAATGTCTCTCTGACTCCACCTCTGCTTGAACCCCCCTCTGCTCACTTTCTACCGAACCTGTGACTTCGTTTCGCTGGAATTGGACAGAAAGCAAACGGTAAGAAATCCAGAAAAAGAAGGAAAACAAGTTCGATATGCTAAGCTGCATAAAACGATTTTATCATTTCTGCCCCCGTCATCTCTTAAAGTGCCCCATCAAGAGGGGGGTATGAGAAACTCGCTGCAATCTCTCATCTTGACGAGCTCCCTGCGAGATCCTCTTCCTACGGTAAGCGGCTTGAGCAAGCGGGCAGGCGCTTGGCTATGCTTCACTGGTGCGAGGGCACGCATGAAGAGAGCGCGTCGATAGCAAATGCGAAGGCGCTTGGTCATGATTCACCTGTGCGAGGGTACCGCCTCACACGGCTGCAACTACAAGGCGCAGTTTACCTTGTACCTGGTATCCTTCAAAACACTGCGAGGCTCGTCCATCCCTTCCTTACGTGCCCCTCTACGCCCTTCCCTTCCCCCTGAAAGGAACTGTCCGAGCTGCAAAACTACTATTATAAAAAAACTGATACTCCAAAATATTTTCGAGTAAATGTCGTGAAACTGAATGAGAAAGCGTTCAATATTACGCATGCGGCATACATCGATACCCCTCAACGAGACGTTCGTTATGAGCCAAACTCCTCCTCCTGGGGTGCTGTGTGTCAGTAGTTCTCGGGCGAGCGGGGCTGCCCATAACTTACACCCGCCGGGGGTGGCCGGGCGGCAGTGCTCGATAAACTCTATTTTCTGTATGATGCATCTCATTTTATTTATCTGGGGTCTGGGATTACAACACCGTAACGCCAGCTATTAATAGTCACACAAGGGAGACCTGGAAAACAACACTACAGCACCGCACACCACCACCACCAGCAACAGCAGCAGCACTGCCGTGTGCAGATAAACTAGTACAACGGAACATCACAATAGCTCACGCCCCCCTCCCTCCGACCCTCCCTACCTTTAAAATCGTCCCAGGTAGGCAGCATATAACACAGCTGTTGCAAGCAACCAGATACCAGGGCAGCCTTGGGTATCTAATAGTTCGTCCTTTAAAGTATGCAGTACGCAGAGCATCATGGTCGCAAAAAAAAAAACACATTTGAGCCTGGATACCAAATTGACGTTTCTTGACACCGAGCGCCCACTGTGGTATACTATCATAGGAGAGACGACACACGATCGTGTCTCGAATTGTCCATTGCTGTGTGTTTCACTTCGATACCGCACTTGGGGTTTCACATCATTGTAAAATTGGACCGCTTTGGTACTCAGCGGCCACAGTATAGCTACAGCAACATCAGCGAAGAGGGTGCTCACCTTGCTGACTGCTCGTGCAACACGCTGCTGGTTCAGTCATCAGGCCATCGACAACACCGCTCGCACAAGACCCCTTTTATCGCCGTGAGGCAGCGTTGTCCTATCGCAGGTGCCATGTTTTTTTCTGAAGTATAAGCCTGTTGTTTCCCTCTGGTGCGGTGTCTGGCGTCAAGCGCTATTTCTGTTTCGTGGGCGCCGCTCATTGAGGATTCCATCCCCACTGGTGCCGCTCAACGGCAATGGCTATCGACACTTGCCATTTGGTGCCGCTCTATCCAATGGAAATGACTATCACTGAGTCCCACGTGATGATCTGCTTCTTCCAAGGCAGATTTGTTCTCGATCTTGTCTTACCTACCTCATTCATGTATCCGGGCCTGAGGCGTAACATCTCCTGAACAAAGTCGCTGTACTATCCTGGGTTGGGTCTGCACAATATAGACCATGACTTGCCCGAGGCGTGGAATGTCGCACTCACCTATCGATTCACACCACACTCACTCACCCCCTGTAAGCGCAGGTCATCAGGACGACGTGCCGACCCCCTTCTTTCGTCTTCGGTCGGATCGGCCGACCAAAACTCGACTCTCTGCATGGTTCGTCTCACCCCATCCACAGACATCTGGTCACTCCGTCATCTTGCGCACAAGCTCTGGGATCAGCCCTGGTGTGTAGGAAACCCGTGACATCCGTGTACATTTTGTCCGTCGAGTCACGGTTCGACATACTGACGGTTAACGCTGAAAATGCGACGTCACGCGTACGTCTGTACGCCAACCACAACCTCGAAGTGGACTTCAGCAGCAGCTGCTGTAGTTGGATTTCTTCTGTGGAGACAGGAAGATGACAGTCTACTGTAGATATCATCATGTCGGCCTACGAGTACAGTAACTGGTGCCGAGTGATTGTGAGCACCTGTGTGCGTTGCACATACATGTGGAAAATTACGATTTTGAACAATCATGATACATCTAGACAGCGTCCACGGCTTGGGTTTGAGTCGTTCGCCGAAAAAATAGTTGGAGAACATTCAGCAGTAAGCTGGTTGTCATACTCAAGAATAAACGGCGAACGGGAACGTCAAAGGGACGAGGGCGGTGGCCTGACGTCTAAGCCATGCGCTGCTTCACCGCCTTCGAGGCCGACGTAGCATTTTTCAATTGTCTTCGCTCATCTTGAACGATTTCTATGAAGTCTTGGTTGGCGACGTCGCCGACATGGTGCTGGATAGTTCCCTGACCCCTTGTGGGCGCTGCGGTGGTCTGCTGCGCTGTCGCCGGTGCCATATGTGTGCCGAAGTTGGGGTTTCATGAAATCCCAGGGGTGGTTTTCTCTTCAATCTTTTTACACGTACTCGTACGTAGCTGCAGCAAGGTTCGTTTTTTACCAGCCTCTCGATTTTTTTTTGCGAAACTTGTGAGTCCTTTTCGACAACGACTCCTGAGGTGGATGGCAGGTGGCTACAGACGGTAGCCGGATGTTCAGGATTCTGCAGGTTTAGCACTTCGTACTACAAGCAGTATAATTGCAACCTGTTGAACTCACACTTGACGTGCTTTTTTTTTTTTTTTAGTTTTCAATGAAAAACACAGCAGTAGTGCAAGATCCGGTCGATTTGTCTCAAAGATTCTGATTGTTTTCCGCGGCCAATTGTTCCGCAACCTCGAGCCGCAACAGCATTTTGCTCGAATTAATTTTGAGAAACCCGAAACAAATTCGAGAAATGGTCGGAGGAACGATCCGATACCAAACATGTGCTGACATGCTGACATGTACACATACGTACTGCGCGTATGCCTCCAGGTCTAAAAATACTTTGACTGCACGTCAGTAGGAAACCTGAGATTCGAGGATCGGGATAGCGTGTTGATCAAAGCGCACTCGTACAGCCGTGCATAGCCATCAGTGAGTGGTAGTACCATCTGGGTTCCTCCGCCATGGGGAGTGTAGGCAGCAGACTGGTAGCCAGGCTCGGGGAGCGGGAACGACGGGAGGTACAAGAGTTTTTTGAGCATTATACAACAGGGTCTCTCACACCCCCGGAGGACGACGAGGAGGAAAACAAGGAGAGCGAAGAAGTAGACGACCAGTACGCTGTAGAGCCCCCCCACGACCCCATGTACTTCCCTGTTCCCGATCCTGTAACAAGAGCTGGTGCTCTTGCTCATCTCTCCGCGACTGATGAAGAAAGTGTTCCTGCTGCCGAGATGGGTTATGGCGAAGATTCTGCTGAGTTCTCTGATGATGACGAGGATGGTTATCATCGTGGTCTGCGTTTTTATGAGTGGGATGTTGATGATGGGCCGAACACGCCTCCCCGCTGGGAACCACTGCGTGAGCAGCTAACTGCCATCCCGGAGGTTAACGAGCCTCGAGGGAAGGCGAGTCTCGTCCTGGGCAACGACAGCACCTACACTGTGTCGTTTTCGGTTATCCGCGAGGATATCACCACATGGGACAGCGGCAGCAGCAGCAAGCGGAGCAACACCACCGCGATAACCTCCAAGAAGACTGCACGGCTGCTGAGAAGAGTCGCTGGAAAAAACACCGCTGTTGGGAGGTTGCTAGCCAGCATGAAGAAGAAAGAAGAGGCGGAGGAGGATACCATGAATAACATGGATCCTGGCCATGACGATATGGGGAACTTCCTCATGCGGGGCCACCGCATGGCGCCAATGGGAGAGACGCTTCCAACCGAGGTACTGTTCCCGGCTGGCTGCGAGGAACTGCGAGTCCGCGCGTACTCTCGGAGCTGGTGGGGGGAGCGGGGAGAGTGGAAGCAGTACATGAACAAGGTCTACTCTATCGCCGGAAAACGAGATCGATCCAAGGAAAAAGTGTTCACTATTATTGCGTCTAACTCTGCTGTTGACGGCTGGGCGCAGCAGAAATCCAACAACGATGTCAAGTTGGGGGCGATACCACTGGGCAGGTGAGGGGATGCTGCTGTGTGTACAGTACGTAACAGTACCTGGTACTACCGTAGTAGCTTCTGTTGTATTAATAGTACACGTAAACGTACTACGTACAGCTCCACACTCCTACAACTGCTGTAATAATAAGAAACAGAAAAACACATGATACAGGCTGTTTTTTTTGGGACCACGACGTACAGGTGCTGCACAGACCGCACCTTTGACTTGTACGAACACCGCAGTAAGTACCAGTATATTTCTGTACAGCAGTAAGTACTGCTCCTGTAAAAACGCGATCTGGTGCTACTCGTATAATGTAACCCCTTGTTTTCACTCACTTGTCGTGCGCCACTCTTTGTCCCATAATATAACGGCCGTTGCTATACAAGCACGTAATGAAAATATCCTTACACAGCAGGACATATTGGTATGATACCACTCCTACGTGTTGATATTTTTTTAGGAAGCTGCCGCATTGAACAGTCAAGCTTTTTCCTGTGATACATCGTGGAATGCGCAAATTTTAGACGATATACCTGGTTCATCCAATAGCAGCAGCAGCACACGCAACCTACTTACAAGCACAGAGAGCAGAAACAAAACTGTTGTTGTAATCCATACAGCAGTGTCGATATAGCAAAGTGCATACAAAAATTACTCGAGTTTGCTTGTCGGTGCGGCAATGCTGAATAGACACGAATAAAAAATAGTATATACACGCAACACTTATTACTTGTTTTGGATTATTTGATCATTTGTGCAGCAACCCCTTTCATCAACTACCATGTCCCGAATTGTATGCAGCGTACGTACACAACTATTCAATACTATTAGCATAATATTAATATTTCAAATGTGGGGAGGACCCCCAGGTTCGACTCGACATCACTCTCTAACTGCCACAGGCGCGGTCCTGCCGTCGACGCCAAATGTGGGGAGGACCCCCAGGTTCGACTCGACATCTGTGGCACTTCCCTTTCTTAGAGGGTGTAGCGTGTAGGACACGCCAGGTTTTGGTATAGGATCGGTACGGACGATCTCACGAACAACCATCAACGATGATGGAAGAGGAAGAGAGAGTGTGTGCGAGGCACGGGCCTTGCATTCCAATCCGCAGTGACTACTTGTCACGGGACAATGTCACTGCTGACGACATCTCTGCTGACGACAACAAATAGTCATGGAATATGGATGACCACAGTCGTACAATAAGATATACGGATATCCACGACCTCGGCGAATGGTGGGACCTCCGCGGGACAATACGCATGCGACGGTCTGGTCGAGAACCTGGAACCCACACAAATGGTCTTTGTAATTAGGTACGGAGTGCTACACACAGCAGTAGTACTGATTTCTCGGGAGGGTGCATCGGTCAACACACCAGAACGCCGTCACACACAACATACATTTGCGCTGATGATACATACTGTAAGATCTGATTCCACCCATACCAGAGCCCTCCAAATTGACCGTGGTTAAAAAAGTAGCGGCCCAACCATCCCGCCCACGCACCTTGATCCCCACGTCGACCAAAATCAAGGGTCGGCAGCAGCATATCGAAGGTAAGCCACACAGCCACACCCAGAGCATACCATTGAGTGGAAAAACATGTTTTTGAGGTAACATTTTGCTGAACCACCTGGACAAGACGCCTATTTTACCAACAAGAAACAGGAAAGCTTGCCCAGGCTGGATTTACTTTTTTTTTTTATGAATTACTAAAAATACGTCAGCTGTGAGCTGGATATTTTAAATCGGCGCGGTCTACTCCCAATGCAACACGCGTACAACGACTCCCGAATTGATTTATTTCCTCCCATTGTCCTGGCAAATGTCATCCTGCCTTTCTAGTTACTTGTCTTCCGTGTGAGTGTCATTTACACTGAAGTACTGCACTTCAACACAAATTGTCGATGTAGGTGACGGCAAAGTTTTCCTTTATAGAAAATACAGATCAGAAAGATATCTGCCCTTTGCAAGACCTAGATCCTGAACTGCGGATTGAAAAATGATCTTGTCCCGTCGTGTGAAACGTTTTGCGTCAACAACACCAAGACGAATGGAACACCTCGCTTTGGGACCAGGACCACCCGATATCGATGCCCACAGCTGTAGTAACAGCAGTAGATCGCCCGATACGGTCGGGTAGGGGGTCGCTGTGCTGCAGCAGTAGTAGCAGCAGTTTAATCCGTTGTCCATGCACATGCCTGCCTGCCGCTGATGTTGTTCAAATGATATAGGGTTGCCTCGCGCAGCACAGCACAGCACAGCCTTCCTGCCTAATTAATATCTGCTGTCATCCGATCTGTATGCAGTACGGATATATATATGCCTCCATTCTGCCCGTAAAGCAAAAATGCGATTGCAACAAAGAAATAAAATATGGTGTACGAAAAACAATTATTTTCCGGATTCGGGGAGAACAAATGGCTTTCTTGTAATTGTAAACGGGTCGTTTTTAACGACACGTGTTGGGCAAAAAAACTTGTCAAATCGGCAAGTTTTTGGAAATTTGGATTATTATAGCAAGTTTTTGGCCAAGCTTATTGTATGGAGATTCCCCAAGCCGTTCGTTGGCAAGTTTAAAGGAAATTTGGACTTGCCATTTCATTTGGCAAGTTTTTAGCAAGACTTGAAAATCCAAATTTGCAAAAAAAAAAATGCCAATTTGGCACGTTTTCACAGTACAGTGTCGTAAAAAACGACCGGGATTGGTAATGACTTTCGCACTGGCATCGGTTCTTATATTCCCGTCCTGGTTGGCATGCTGGGACGTCGCGGAGATGCACGACTGACAACGGCGGAGTACTATTCACGTGTGTCTGCATGCCTGCATGCAGTCGTCATCAGCGAAAAGCCTGTTTGAATTGGATTCTTGTAGGGGTACTGCACCATATGCGACACCCAAAATATCACACCGCCTCGGAATATCTTGAAAAAGACTTTTCTTGACCATGCCGGGGAGTGCCTAAACGACGAGCGAAGCACCTACGGAATAGTCTCGATGATATATTCCCACCGCCACCATATTCGGTGTACAGAGTGGTATTTGCCCCTCACGCTTTTGCGAGAAAAGTGGTGTTTAGTTTCGTTCTACTGCAGGGGTGTGTGTTATCTTATCAGTGGTATCACACGTGTGATACGGTTGACACCTCGGTTAACCGACGCCCTTGGAAACACTCACGTGCTAGCAACAATCGCCTCTCGCGCGTCGACCGGTCATGGTGCTTCGCTATCATTGGTGCCGATATTCTTGCCGCCTGTGGAACAAGGTTTGCTTCTGCGCACTGCACGTACACTCACGACCCGGCCAGTGGAATCGAATCCCACGAGCAGGACATTGTCCCCTCGGCAGTAGCCTTCACCGTGTTCTTGGAAACCCAAAATATATCAGAAGATACAGTAGTATAATAGCCATCGCTTGGAACGCGCGCAGCAGATAATATCTAACTGCAGTTAACTTTTGCGTACGCTGGTGGATGGTAGTACAGTAGTAGTTGGTAAACGTGAAATTTCGCCTCACAAACACTCAATCAAACCGTTCAATCAATTGACAGCCTCTAATTGCGTACGGCTTATTACGGATTGAAATCGAATGGAAAGGCGTGTTTGCAGTAGTACAGCGATTTTAAAAGGGTTATGGTATTTACGACACCTGTGTCGCAAAATAAGCCCCCTACTAACGACACCCGCGGCACGTCTGGGGCACAGCCTCAGGCTCAGGATCGTCCCGGAACTGGCATAGCTGCTTTGGCATGGTTCAAGGCTATCATTGAGGCCACCATGTACACGGAACGGTCCAGTGGTCGAGGAGATGCCTGGTATTGTCGTGCGACAGCAGAACATTGACACCGGCGTCGTAAATAAGCCTTATATACGACACGCGTGTCTCGAAGTCGTTATTTACCACACCGCAGCACGTTCATGGAACACACCTCGAACCGGCCAGATGCTGCCACGGCTATGTTGGCACGGTGTAGGGATATCATTGGAGCTATCGTGTACTCGAATGGGTCCAGAACTCGCGGAGATATCCGATAGCCGCGTACATTCGGTGCGATAGACTGTGTGCAGAAGGGAGGGGCAGGTCCTAGGTACCAGGCACAGAGTATATCGGACTCAAGATAAAACCTCGCACGCATCGTGCGCACCCACATACAGTAGCAACTTGCTAGTATGCACTGCTTGCACCCCAAGTGGGAAAGCAAAACAACGCACATGCCGCCTACACATACTTCTTGCAGTCTGTCCCAGGGTTTCAGCGGGTTTCGCCTCCGTAAAGTTCGACACAGGAAACCCCTCCCAAAGGCCGTTTGCAGTCCACACTTTTTGCAACGTGCGATCGTAGCACGTACCGTCTATTGTCTAGCACTCCAGGTTTCATCCTGAATGGGTTCGAGAATAGACACCACCAACCATTTATAACATGTGCGTACAGTGGGCGCCCGGTGTCAAGACGCGTCTATTTGGTGCTCAATACCTTATTTGATGTCCGACCTTGACCTAACTTTATTGGACTTCGTATAGGATTTAGAGTTGGTCCTACTGCTGTTGATCCGTGTTTCTTAACCCTTTTTCCTTACTGTTCGTGCCGATTTGGGCCTGTTTTTCTTAATACAACGTTTGTCCACAGCGGACGCCCACTGCAGCATAGCGGGTATGTCGACGCCACAATTGTTCCACCCATTAAAGAATACAACAGACGACAACGTGGCAACTGCTGTAGATACTATCTACTTTTCAGTGGACCGTTTCGGGGGCATGATTACTTAAATGGTAGCCCAACACCATGTCAACACAGTCGTGGCAGCGGCTGCCCGATCCGGGATGTGTGCGGGGAACTTGCCGCGGTGTTGTAAGCGCGTATATGCGACCCGAGTGTCGTAAATACGGCTTATTGACGACACCGGTCCATCGGTGCGGGCAGATGCAACATAGTTCCTGGAGTACTGGACAGTTTCGGGTACATTATTGCTTCAATGATAGGCCTACGCCATGCAAACATGGCCATGGAAACATCTCGCCGACGCGGGGCGTGTTCCGCAAACATGCCGTATTGTTGTAAATACCGAATTGGCAACACGGGTGTCGCAGATAAAGGCTTATTGACGACACCGGTCTCAAATATCCTGCTGCAGCACGAATATATCATATGTCTCCTTCAGTATTCGGCCGTTTGGAGCACACGATAGATGAGTTTAAAAGCGCCGCACCATGCAGATACAGCCGTGGCAGCGTCTAGCCGATCTGAGGTGTGTTCCGCGAAGTTTTCCCGGTGTCGTACACATGTCGTTTACGACACAGGTCTGAATAGTCTGCCGTCCCGACCACTACATAGCGGGCATGCTTTTTCGAAATTTAGTTCGTCAACGGCATTCCCGATGACTTGGTAGGTGGTCCGCGTGCCTATCAAGATCAATTTCGTGGGTTCAAATCTCACCGAGTGCATGCTCGTAGGGAATTTTTCTTGCATAAAAAATTGATAAGCGGAAAGCGCCAGAGCGTAAGTCAGCTGCATTCGATGAAAATCGACGAGCAGTGGGAATGCTGAGCCCTACGCGCGACAAAAAATAAAGGCACGTGCCGGGGGGGAGAAGGGACGACACCTGTGACCACGGCTTATCCATAAGCTCGCTGAGAGTAAAACCTCCTACGAGTTAGGCTGGAAAGTAAAAGTGATGATTGAAAAAAACACGAAACAAAACAAAAAAAACTGCTACGACAAAAAACATCTACTCAGCGTTGAGTTCTGGTTTTTGTCTTGAATCTTCTCACAATAATTGCTCCGCTTCTCGCTCTTTTTTCTTTTGGAGGCCACGACGTCATTCAAGTTCTACCCGGTAAAAAAATAAACTCCGAGCTAACGTCGAGCTGTCATTGTTTGTTTCAGGTCTCCCTTCCGTTCGCTTCTTGGACCGCGACATCGGTACAACGCCAGCCGCCGTGTGTACGAAACCTACCCGGTCCACGTCGAGCTACAATTTTTGTGTTGCTTTTTTGTGCTCTCCTCTCCTTCTTCTCTCTGGTATCGTGGCGTAGGCTGATGTGATGCATCTCCCGTCGCCTTTTACTCACCCCTCCCCCGACTTATTTTATTTATCTCGTATATATAGAGGTTGGGTTGGCGTCGGTTGGCGACGCTGTAAAACACGCCCCTCACTGCGTGAGCTAGACAGCCAGGGTCCCATTTTTTTTCTTTTGTTTGGCGGTTGTCACCGCTGGCGGTCAAGTTAGATCATTTTTGTGTCGGGAGAACCTTTACTCTGCGCAAGGGGGATGATCGTATCACGTAGTGTGCATATGACGAAGCACCCACGAGGCAGTTACATAGTAAACCCATTGCTGCCTCTGGAACTGGCCACTCCAGAAATTAAACCAATTCATTGATGCTGTCATTGATGCAAGAATATCCACATCTAAAGCGGTTCTTAGTAGGATGCAGCTCACCCTACATGCGACTCGCCCAACACCTCACGGCGCTTCGCACTTGGCGCAAGCAATGTCTGCCTGGTCGGTGAAAACCCGACGTGCTCTGTCCCGGCATTGTAGGGATGCGAGAGCCTATGGTTATATGACACCCGCCATGCACGATGATGAGCACACCCCCCCCCGCCCCCCCTGCTTGTTGGCAGGAAAAATTCCCCAGGGAGGTCGGACAATTCTATCTATGTGCCGTCCGAAAACTGTGCATCCCCCTCCTTAAATAGTCTTGCAATTTTGTTGTTGTTGGTGTCATTGTTTTCTTCCCTAACGTTCCTTTCCCTAACCTCGACGTTGTGCTAGCTCCGCGCGTCAACCTCTCAGTCGGTGTTAAGTTGTATTTTTGTGTATCTTCAGTTATATCTTCGCGCGGTAGTTGCGACTCTCTCATCACTTTCTTTGTTTTCTGACGCCGAGAAGTTCTCCCATGTCATTCCTCTTCCGTTGCCGTCCAGTATGCCCTCGTTTTATCTTAGGCACGGAATGGGGGGGTCTTCCGATGATTCATCAGATAGTTCTTCCGATGGGTCTTACGAGAGGCCGACTCCTCTTTCCTGCAGCCTTGCAAATCCCTGGGCGTCGGGTCCGTGTCCCTGGAGTCCGGGGTCGAACAGCGCACGCGGGTACCAGAGCGAATCCTGAGGTTAGTAGCTCTGATTCCAATCATCTGGCCAAAGGTAGAACGGTACTACTGCAGTTCAACTCAAGGGTTATATATGATTTAAGGCGATAGTAATTTCGGGTTGGCGTTACCAAGGTCACCGATGGTTTTGAGGGAGAACGCCTCTGGCGAATGGCTAAAACATTTTTTCGCACGAGTGAAGCACCGAAATACAGAGGTGAGAATCGTGCGAGAAGAGCGCTGGGAGGTTCGTATCTAATTTTGTCCGAAGCAGGAAGAGCACAACAACCGACAAAACGTGACTTTGGAAAGAGCTCTTCGGTATAACTCCACACAGGCATCGCTCGTCGTTTGGGATCTCGCCGTTGTCGACCATATCGGCTTGAATAATCGCACGGAGGGGTGTGTAATATAGCGTGCTATACGGTAGTCCGATCCATGGCAGAGGGGTATTTTTGCCTTTACCACCATGTTCAGGCCATTAGCATGGGTACTCGAACATTTCAGTCAAAACACAAATTTATATTATGGTTGTTCGTGCAAGTCAACAACAAACAATCCACGGCAGTCGGTGCTTATCGCTGAAGCAGAAACGCTCAAAATTGCCAAGACTTGCAGAGACGTAAGGTAGCCATCCCTGTGAGCGGCGTCAACCTACCAAAATTGAAGCCTCGAAGAGTGCTCCACCTACCGCAGATTCAACGACACATATATACGTGTCGATATAGATGCATCCGGCATCCACACATTCACGGAGTACCGGCAGTGTGTAGAGGTTGCTCATTTATACTAATCATCGTGATACCCTGACTGTTACAGCGCGCTCAAAGCTAGAAGCCACTTAGTGTTGATATCGTAGAACACAATATACCGGTAGTTTTTTTTCGCGTTACAATGTGGATTTGTCGAGAGCGGAGTTTGAACAATAAACGGGAAGCACAAAGACTCCGTGAGATGGGTATCTGTTGCCGTCTTTGATCTGTTGAGGTTGGGGATCGTTCATCTCTGGGCTCGGTGCTGGCATGTATCATCACCCCGTCGGACTGTTTCCACCACCATGTTACGTATCACGGTAGACCTAGCTCCTATCCGATGTGGGGCTCGTCACGCGAGGGGTTTCTCCCTTTCCCCAAGCGAGAACGCAACGTAACCAAGATCAGAAACCCCATGCCCTACAAAGGGTATACAGATTTTTTCGGGGTAAAAATTTGCGTCGTGCTCCAACGATATTGGGCACCGGGAAGTATCTCCCTTTTGGAGCTCTGTCAGTCATCTCCCTAAGGAAGACGAAATGTAACCAAGATCTGAAACACTATGACCAACGAACGTATGCAAGAAATGATTTTTGTGAAAAATTCCGCCATCTTAGAACGATATTTGGTACGAGGTAGCACCTCCGTTTTGGATCCCTAAAGGTGCTACGTGTGACGTATGACAGAACAACTCCTCCGACGTTTGACTGAGAATTTCCTTCACTGAAACACGCTCCACCCTATTCCTTCTGTTCGCGCGCATATCAGGCTCGTCTACCAACGCAAGTGTTCGAGGGGTTCAGGCGGGCACATGACGGGGGATTGGGAATCTTGCGTTGGCTTGGTTTAGTAACGACAAATCTCTGAGCTTCCGTAGCGATGCCCTGGGCGACGAAATAGAACGACAATACTGGTACAGGGATGGAGGATGTCGTTGTTGTGCAGGTTTTAGCGTACACCCAACGGTGGGAATTCCCTATTTTTCAATACACGTGCAGCGTCACGGTGTGGTGTCGAACGATGGCGTATCTGGTTTATCGGTTCAGCGAGGTTCAAGAATGTCGAACCGGCGTATTTATCGGCGACGAACGCACCAATACTGTCCGCTTGTGGGGTTGCAGATAGTGGGGTACATGTGTTTTGCTCGAAAAATGCCAGTGCTCGCAGTTTCAGCGTGAAGAATCGCGTAGATATAGCTTGAGCTCCGACACAGCACGAGGCTGTGGTGTATGGTGTATGTACGCGGTTCGTCCTTCGACGCTTGCTAAGATCGGCGTTATGCGTTTTCGTCAAATCATCACTTGAAAGACGGCAGTCATCGAAAACTTTGCAAACCCCGTTGTGCTTTACATCGTATTTGCGGTTTGTCTACGATAGCCAACGGGATGTTTCATCGGGTTAAAAAACAACGTCTATCAACGGAAGTAGTTGTTTGGGTGAGGGATACAGCTGCTAATATTATGCTGGTGGGGGGAAAATATGGGATCTGGTCGTAACGTACGTACGTATCAGGGCTCGCTTCTTGTATATACGGTCAGTCATCGATATCAGTCAGGGCTTTTTTCTGCGCGCGGGTAGTGTGGGATTGGCCCTAACATGAGGTGCACGTCGTACGTGTGTGGGATCTACCCTTGTGGAATCCCAATTTAGCAGACAGTAAAAGGAGGCGGGTTTGTCCACCGCAATGAAAGATAACACTACTGTAGGTAGTAAAAGTATCAGCACACCGAAATGCGCCCTACGATAGCGCTAGCACCTTGTCAGCCCAGCTTTATCTATGTATGATTGACACAGATTTTCAAACGAGGAGCTTCGCGGAGTATACAGTTTGGGTTGCACAAAATACATCGCGGTTGACGTACGCCTGATATATTTGATGGAGTGAAGGCAAAGTTAGCTTATGGCGAAGTGCGGAGCTCCTCAATGAGGCGGGGAGCCTGATGACATGTAGGTCCTTCATTCCTTTGTAGTAGCGATCGTGCTGAGTGCGTGTTTTATAACTCTCCATGTTGCTGTTGTCGCCAGTTGTTTTGTGACGCTCTTCCTCTCTGACGTCTCAAGGCGGTCAGCATGAGTACAATTAGGCGGGAGCCTGCACTTGATTAGCCACACGAGCTGGAGGCGACCTCTTTCGTTGCAATTATGATGCGCCTTTTTACCTTTTTCACCTCATGGTGACGTTGTCTTCGACACTGTCAGGGTCTTGCACGATTGTTTTCCCTCAATAGTGACGTTTTCGGCAAGAGCTTGGGGTTTTGGGGATTTTAGGTGGAGCCATGCAGGGTCCTTTCGTCATTGCTTATTTTATTTCACACCATGTTGTTCTTTTCAGCAAGAAGATGCGTGTTGACATCGTCGTGTACTGGTCTTGTCGTGTACCACTGTGGACGGTATTCCCTGGGTTTACGTAGGGTATTCTCTATCGGAAATTCGAAACCTGTCTGTCTGTCTGTCTGTCTGTCTGTCCGTCTGTTTGTCCCCCGTTACAAGGAAACTATATTCCTCGAAAATTCTGGTCCGAAACCACTCTCGAAGTTGACGTGAAAAACAGCGGATGCACATACAAGCCGTCCGGGCCAACTTTCTATTTTTAACGGAGCCCTGCGCCTTGAGCTACACGACCTAGCCCAACCCGCGCGACAATCGCCTGGTGACTATCGTTTGCGCCAAGGTCGGTGCGAGCAGCAAAAATTTTCGCAACATGGCTGTAGCGATTCGATTGAAATAAAAGTGAGATCACATTGTAGAAGCATGGGTAGCTCAGCCGGAATGGATAATGGAGTTAAGGAGGCCGTTACCCGCCGCTCGCCAAATGCCGTACAAGGACGATTCTGGCTTGAAGGTCTTCACCTCGTGGGGTGTGCGCAGTATTCTGTGGTGGGTTTTGGCAGGGTCTTTCCTGTTCTACAATAAATTGAAGTAATTATCAAACAGGTACCAACAACAGCAGCAGCAAAGAAATAGCAACAAATCAGCAGCAGCACCGCAGACCCATAGCACTTCGGCAGTTCTTGAGGTCGTGTAAGGTCCCAGAGAAATTGCTTCTCGACAGGAAAGACTTGCAAGGATAGAAGCCCGCGCACAAAGAGATACTGAAGCGCGGGCACAAAGTTCCTCTCGGAAACACGCCGCACGCGGCAAGGGTCGGAAGGAGGCTGCTGCTGCGAGAAAGTGTGCCAAATGCCCCATATAACCGTTACTCGTAATCCTATTCTCAGTCAATAACTGTTGCAAGGGGGTTAGCAATGTTGCGGAGTTTCTCTCGTCCGTCAATCATATTTCGCCGAGCCCCCGTAAATTTCTCTCTCTTGTTAGACTCCCTGGAACCACACCGTGTTTCATTCTGCTCGCGTGGAACTAGTGTCCCGTGGTTAAGAAGAGCAAGACTTAATACCTCCAGTAGTACTGCTGTAGTATTAATAGTCTAGTCTGCCATTCGGATTGAACTGACGTGTATTATCTCTCTTTATGTTCGCCCTGTGTTGCGCTGTTGCTCTCGTCCGTCCACCACATTCGTCGAACCCCCGTAAATTTCCTCTCCTTGCTCCCACACTCCCCTCTACCAGAGCGTGTGTCATTTTTCTATCGTGAAAGTGCAGCAGTAATGCGGGTTTTTGAGGCGCAACCTCAATACCTGCGGAACTAACCCTACGGATTGGACTCTCGTGTGACCTTTGTTCTGCTTAGTTTTGTCTTCGGTGAGGTGTGAGCACGGATTGCACTCTCATGTGTGTGATTTGTTCGTTTGGATCTTGTATATTCTACCACCATAGCTGCTACTCAGAACAAGGATACCGCGGGACGCAGAAAGACTCGGGAGAGGATTACTGCTGACGCAAGGTGTCATAGTATCCGTATTTTCTACTGTATTGTCGCATGTTTGGTGTTTGGCTGACCGCTATGATAAGCGGATGAGAGTGTCCTAGTCATTCTGTTAACCAAGGCGCCCACTTACTCACCGATGTTCCGATGCTTACTGCTGTACTAATGGTACGATCGCTTCCACGTCATCGGGGTCGGCATACGTATTTACCCACACCACCGACGTTCCGATGCCCACTCATGTTTTGGGTTATCTTCGTTGACCACCGCCCATGCTGAGACGCGATGTAGAAAAAAATCAACCTACTTATCCACTCAAACCACCCAGAGCCCTAGCAGTGCAGCAGTACAGCAGTACTACTGCAGCATATTAATCCGCCCACTAATCCACCGACGTTCCACTGCTTCCTGTTGTACTATATGTACGACCGCTGCTACGCCACGTTCCGACAATTCCTGCTGCACTAATGGTATTCGTAAGATTTTCTATCTAATAGCCCTCGTACGATTTTGATAGTTCCGGCTTGTTACCTCTGATATTGCGTGTCTTGCAGGAATCGTCGCAAACTGGTATCCTGGTCGCCCATCAAGGCAGCTCCTATCTTGGCATGTGATCACCCTTTGGGCGTGATCGACGGGAGTACTTTCACTGTGATGGGGAGTCTTGCCGTCACCGACATCACTACTCTGCCGGAGTGTTACAATTGCGACCGCCCAGCTGTCTTTGACCTGTCGGTTCAGGGTGAGACGGAGTTCTGCTTCTGCGAAGGTTGCTTCTATGAGCAGAGGGAGGACGTCGGCCGCCCCACTGTCCTGTTCTTACATCAGAACAAATCGCCCGTGCGCACGTCATCCGCGTACCGGAGCGCAAGCTCGAGCATTGTTTCGACAAACAGCGCAAACGGCACAGTCGGGTCTCCCGCGAGCGCGAGCGTTGGTTCGTCGAACAACGCAAACAGCACGGTGGGGTCTCTCGCAAGAGCGGTTGCGGCCGCGGGCGTGATTGCGGCCGCGAGCGTAAAGCCGACGACCTCACCGGCTGGCGAGAGAGACGGTGGTTTAATCCAGTGCGCAAGGTCTCCCGTGAACGCGGCGGCAACTCCGACCGCTAAGGACCCTGTTGTCCAAGGGGTTAAGGGTCAACGCCCTCGCGTAGCTTATATGCTGCGCGTTTCTACGCTTGCGACGGTGGTCATGTGCTTTGACTCCTCCCATACCGTGCCATAGCATCTTCGATCGGCGCTTGCTGTTTCTTTCCCTGCAGTAGGCTGCGTTATGTCATAGATTCGAATATTTATACAGAGGTAGTGGAGACTGTCAATCGTTCGCCCGAGACCGTCGTGTCCTTTTTCGACGAGTCTTTACGCTGCTGTATCAAGTTCCAAGTGTCATCAAAATAACAAAGCAAAACTACAAAACTACTACTCGGTAACCCCTAGGGAACAGCAGGGCAACGATTACCCTGCTGTATAGTTTGATTTACATTTTGGGCATTCATCTGTACCGTATTGTCAGTTTGTTAGACGGAGCCTCTATTGTTGTAATTGCAGATCTGTCTGTCTGTATGTATGTCAGTCCCTCGTCACAAGAAAACTACAATCCTCGCGAAATCTGGTCCCAAACCGCTCCGGACGTTGACGTGTCTACCACGCGAATCGATAGCCGATATATCTACAAGCAGTCTGAGCCAACTTTAGGGTTCAACGGAACCATGCGCTTTGCGCTAAACGACCCCGCCTCCCCCGGGGCAGTCGCTTGTAGACGATCGCTTGTTCCGCAGTAGGTACGAGCAGTGGCGTTTGTCGCAAATTGGCTCCAGGGTATCGATTCTACCAAACGTGGGATCACCTTCCCGAAGCATGGCTCGCTCAGCGGGATCGCACGATCCTCTTCAATGATGTGACAATGAGGACCCTTGCCCTGCCGTGCTGCCGTGAACTTGGCGCAATTAATTGGAGCTACTAGCTAAAACAAAACACGCCCGCCGACCTCTCTCAAATGATGTTAATATTAATAGGTACCCCAAGCACTGCTGACCACTCTGAACATCAAAGTAATAACCGATTTGATTTAAATACTAGTACCCCAACGGTCTTTAATTTGTGACCGGCCAGAGTCCACTAACGTTTTCTGCAATGCAGCAGTAGCAAAATGTCTGGCCGGCCAGAGTCTAACAAAATAGCATTTCGCATAGATGCGGTCGAGTATCAGTGGGGTACTCCATTTTAGAGCCCCTCGTGCATACTACAGTCTAAATCGCAGTTGGAAAGCGCCCACGAGATAGGTCCTACCTCGGCGCGCTCTGCGGTCAGAGAGCTGAGGCTCTGCCATCGCTCGTTGCGCGTTCGCTCCTTCTCTTTCGCCCTGAAGGCATGCTCTTCTTGTCTCCTCGTATGGGTGAACCCCTCAGGTGGTTTTGGTACAGTATCGGTATGGTATAGTACGTGGTACAGTACGGTGTGGCATGGTGTGTATTGTGTCACAGTACGTGATATTGTATGTTGGTATGGTATGATGGTTTGGTGGATATGGTATATGTAAAAGTCACGATACGTGATATGGTATGTTGGCTGCACGAGATGATGGTACGGTGCAGTGTAGAGGTGTACCCCAGATGATTGGAAACCCGGGTACCCGACCTTGTACAGCCCGGATGGGGAAAACCCGTGATGGGTTGGGGTTTGAGTTGAAACCCGTGGGTTCTGGGGATGACCAAAACCCGGGTACTCGGCGGGTTCGAGTGCCCGGGTACCTGTATGCTTGAAATGTCCCTCGTTTAGGTTGCCTCACAATATCCCTAGAAATCTTTCAATTGACAGAAAAGGGGGTCCCTAACCTGTCCATAGAGATTTCCAACTCTTTTTTTTTTATACGCGTGCTTGCCATGTTGATCTTTTCGATATCCTTTGGATAAACATTGGCATGCCTTTATTTTACTCGAGCTATGACACCTGCCCGACATGGAGACCTGGGAAGGCCACCTACCATGGCGCGCATCAGGTCAATCCGTCGTTTTGCTATATACCTGAATGTTGCTCAGTTCAGGGGCGTAAGCGTGGGTATCTGCTTTTTCGCGTACAACCATAGACTACATATACCGCACGCTACTACTCGTACGGCATATATCTATATTTGCACGTACACTCATCATGTTGTGCAGCTGCGCAAAACCACAACCAGACACCTGGTACTCTATAGTTTATGTCATGAAAAACACAAAAACCAAGGCACGCTGATTGCATTCTGTTGTAGTTTCTTGTTATTTGTTGTGCATACCCGATGCTCTCGTATGGCTGGTTGATGGTTGTAGTTTTCGTTTCGACATCAAAATCGTAGAACGCCCTGTCCTCTACTTGTAGTACCGTAAATGAAAGCGGGTTGTCCGAGCACCCGGGTTTACCCGAGTACTCGTTGAACCCGTTTGATTTTGTTTGAAAACCCGGGTTACCCTCGACGGGTTGAGGTTTCACTTTCAAAAACGTCCGAGTACCCGTTTGTGACGGGTACTCGCCGGGGTACGCCTCTGCTGTGATGAATATATTGTATGGCTTAATATTACGTGATTGTATGGTAGGTTTTAGTATTTAAAGTCTATAAGAGCCAAATACGTCGTATATATATCATCTGCAAAAACCGAATATATCGATCTTTCGAACGTACTAATATAAGTTTGAAAAATATAAGGGATGCGGACAGACAGACAGACAAACAGACATACATATCTGCAATTTTCACAATAGATACTCAGTTTTATACTCTATGAGTACACTTGCCCGCGATTTATTACTTGAAGAGATCAACCTGACAGCAACTGTTGAGCTCTGCTGTGGCCCCGTCACCGTGACAATGCTCACTCGGCATTTGAAATCGATCGGGCAGTGGTCGTGGACGGAGCGGGCTTTAATCGCATCAGAACTTGACGGAAAAAAAAAAAAAACAGTGTCGGCTCATCCAAAAGAATCTACTACCGAAATCATAATCGCAGAAAGGTTTTGCTTAAAGCGGGGAAATGTCAACATCTGCCCCCTCATGGAGTATCTTGTTCACGGCCATCGCACTCCCCGATAGGGGCTGGAACGGCCACAGTACCACATCGTGGACTTTGCTCAAGTAGCGAGGCAGCCGCTTCTCCAGTTGGTTGGTGCTTATTTGTCCTGTGAAGTAAAAAACACCTCATACGTTGAGGGTGGAAGTAACTTGTATGCTAAACTAACTTAAACTGCCCCGCCAGTTTTGGTAATTTTCAAAGCCGATACCGCCCTCGAATAAGCAGAATAGTCCAGGGATTTGTTTCGGGTAAGACGCAGGAGTGACAGTTGAGTCATCTTACATTTATAAGCACCGCTGCAGCCTGCACGGTCGTGAAGCACTTGCATCAACAACACAGCAGTGCTACTGATCAAACGCAAAGGAAACGCACCTGGTACCACCACCAGTGGTAACTGAGCAAAACAAAGCATGCATATTGTATGCTCGTAGCGGATACACGTGAGCGACGCATGCCACAGCAGAGGTGCACGATTTTCTTTATGAGGCTCCTTATTTTGGAGGAGCTCCGTGCCCCGCCCTTGAATTGACTTCAGCAAAAATCAAAGTGCAATGGTTGGTGAATATTTCCATGACCCATGTATACAACAAATTGATTTTTAAAACAAGGCTGACATTCCAACGATTTCGGGTGAAGGAGCCCCGTCACTCCGAAAGCATTTTAGCGGAAATGCGTTACCTCTGTCGTAGCACGCGTCAAGCCGGAAAGTGCACGTCGATCTGAATTTCAGGTGGTCCCCTACCCTCGCTTACCCAGCTTCTCTCGCACGGATGACAGATAACTCGATCTACGTATCGCTACTTTTGTTGGCACTACCGTACGTTCACACTGAGATCGGAAACGTATCAGTGTCTCCTGTCCTTGCAAGATTCTGACTATTTTGTATTCCGGAATGCTTTGGAATGCATATTGCAGGTTCAAGCATTACTCTGAAGGCGGCCTCTCATTTTGTGTCATTGCAGCTCGTCATGGTACGTGCAGTGGAGTGCGTGGCGTTGTATGATGAAACTTCGCAGCTGGTTGCGAGGCAAGCGTTGTAGCGTGTCCGCTCAAACCCTGACTGAACATCAATGCCCCATACTGCATGAATCCCGCTAAACAGCATTATCTGTTGCCTCACCGTGACATACATATTCCCCGGGTCGACCTGCCAAACGGAAACTGAAAGCCTTCAAGTCTGGCTCAGTACAGTGGACGCCGCATTGTTGACACGGTTGCGTCGAGGAAAACCGGCACAACACGTAACACACGCGATACCGTCACGGAACGTAGATTGAACGCCACCTGACTCGACGAGACATGGGGTCCGAATTTTAGACTTGACAGACTCCCCCAACTCCACTTCCTGTGGGGCGGAGACAATGCCCCACCGAATTAACTTGTGTTGAAACGAAAGAAACTTACAGATGGGTGAAGCTTACAGCGACGATCACATGTATCAAACGATCACTACCCTGGAGCTTGCACTATCTCAGTGCCGCTTTCCATAGGCTTGTACCAGGACAGAACTGACGACACGGTATACGTGTACCTGGTAGGTGTTAACGGTACGAATTTGCATCATTCCCTGTACAGAGAGAAACATATATATGACTAGAAAGCATCTTAACAGACACAATATATCCCGATCGACCCATCATACTACATTGTCCCTTCGACATACAACGGCGCCCGGTTCTGGTGATAATATTAACGATTGCGGCGCCCTTACACCCTCACGTCCCTCGTTTTCTCCTTTCCCCTCTTTTACTCCGTACTCTGTGTCCTCCCCTCTTTCCTCGTCGTCGGCTGTGTTCATGCTCTAGATGGTGCCCACAATGCTCGGCGCACCCGATCGTATCGAGATGGAGGCGTTAAAGAACGTCGTATGAATGTCTCTCGTCCAACAACTTACGTTTGACTGCAGGATCCGCCATGACTACAAATTACGGTCCGTTATATATTTTTGAGGCTGGACATTGTCTGGTGTCAAGGGCGGGGGGATTGTACCCTGCTAACCCAAGGCTCAAAACGAAACATTCCGACGCAAAACTCACAGTGGGAGGATAGGAGCGTGGTGACAAGCTTTGGTTGTTCTTCTGCGTATAACCTCGACCAAACGTTGTCGGAATTGAATGTGTTGTCACAGTCTCAGTGACTGTTGAAGTAACCTTTTTGAGGTTTTCGTGCAAGCGTGACACACCTGACGTGGCGGGGGGGCTGTCTACCGTCGGCTATGGTGGATCCATCCGTTGAAGGTGGTCAGGTGCCCTGCATGGCGAAACGGAGAGTGACACCGACTGTGATCTACGAAACCTGATTTTCATACTAGGCAGAGACAATCAACAAAAAATATCTACTACTGTGTGCGTAGTCCGTGGGTGTTGTAACCAGAGGCGTCCGTTCGCAGATGCGAAAATTTAGGGCAGAGTCAATTCTCAACAAGACGGGAAAAATACCTTACAGGCCCGAGACAAAACTGATCAAAGTGATCACCAAGACAAACACAACATAGTAGGGGAGGCAAGAAAGCCATCTCCGTTTTCGCCCTTGTTGTGGCAGACCTCCACGTACTCCGTTACCCCTGCCGTTGGGTTGTCCCCAGACGAGATCGAGTACAAACAAAGGCACATGAACGTGACTAGTGGAGGCAATAGAAACACCAAAGGGTGACCAGCTTTGTCGTGACGAAGCATCTGCAGACGAAACGAGATGTCTACGACCACACAGGAGATCACTGAAGCCGTCGGTGAGCGCACCGAAACTTCCCTCAATGTTCAGTCATCCAAGGGTACCTTGAAGCATCGCTGGTTCGGCAAACCAATAACACGCCGTCCTCTCAGGAAACACGACGTAGCTTAAGAAGGGTGCTGAGCAACATGCACAAATCCATGCGAAAAAAAACAAAACACCTCCAAAAGCCGACTCCGATTAAGAACCCATTCTACAGTTACATACTGTTCAACCCCACAAAACTGACTACGACCACTATCAGGTATACAAGGGGTCGGGCTGTTCGTCGTTGGCGGGCAAGGCTGCACTTCCTGATGGGAATAAAGTTCGGGTGTAGACACAACCCAACCCCTGACCCTATCGCTAACCCTAACCCCGATCTCAAACCGGACACACATTTCCTCTAGAAGGGGGAACACCGTTGCCCCGGCCCTTGGACTGTTCGTCCTGGCGAACCTACAGACCCCGAAATATCCTATCCGATGAAAAGTGAATACATTACTGCTGACGAACCTCTCAGACTTTATGTACTCCATCCCCAGCGGCCGCCTTAGACCATCGGAGGTTTCACATTCCGATCTCGCACCCGAAGTCCACTCTACACCTGCGCAGTCTTGGTCAGAGACATGGTCTGCGCAATCCACAAGTAAACTGATTGTTCTACACCAGTGTGGTCAGACATGCGACTCTTTGGTGCAAGATCGGTGAAAGCGCACCGGTACTACTGCACAAATATTCGACACATACCAGCTACATGCTGGACCAACAAGCAGCTACGCATGGGAAAACTGCCCCGCCACGTCAACATTTGGTCGGCTGCTAGTAGAGACAATGTCAGCGGAGGTAGAGCGGCTGCACCACGCCACTCGGCGTCAGACTGGACGCCACCAACGGTTCCGTCAGAGAGGAACTCCAAAGACAAGTGGGATCAGGCTACCGCTAAGGTACCATCGCCTTAAACAATTAATGACCCCGCGCGAGCTGTTAATGTGCATCACCACTTGTACAGACGTGATCACTGGTGCCGTAGAGATGCACGAGGCAATACAGCCTCATACGCGCAGTCGGCCCCGCGGGTCGAGAAAAGCACAACTGACTAACCTCCCCCCAAAACCCCGCCACATTTGAAAGACAAAAAATGTCACTGCAGCATCCCGATAAACGCAACAACTTCGAGACAGAAGGTTTCGACCCTGAGCCCCACGCACTAGCCTAACCTCTCGTGCGCTTCTGTTGACAGCGAGCGCACAGACATCGGTCAAGTGCAGCTCTCGCAATCGTTGAGGTAATAACAAGCAAGGACATTTCTAACGCAGTGGGCGTGCAACAAGCCGTTACGCAGCCCGGTTCGAAGAGGCATGTTTCGCCTCTAGAAAAAAAACACGGCCGCAAGGAAAAACTGTTTTCGGACTTCAACCGGGACAGTAAGGTGACGAAATCAAACGACGAATACAACACAGGGCTAAAAAACCAGTCGGGGCTGATTGCTAGGACATGCCTTTAGAATGACGAAGACTTCCGTTCAACGGCAGCCTAAGCATCTTGGAAGCACACGTTCTGGTCCGTGCTGGCACAACGAGTCCACCATTCGCAATACCTCGAATTTCCTGTGTTGTTGACCTTGCACCATCTTTCACAATGGGGAGTATGCCGTGATAGAATGCTGTGAGTAAAAAGCATCCCTCAAGGAAATTCCGTCCAGATGGTGAAGGCCATAAATATTATGGGTTTCGAACGAACTTTCGTCTGGGGGCCAAGCTAGCGGGCCTCTCGATTGCTTGTACGAATACGTGTGCGTATATATTGATTTTTTCAAAGAAGGGGGAAGTGACAGGTCGGGAGTGTAGTGCTTGAGTGAGTCGCTAATCGCAAGCCACGTCAGTGATGCCGGCCACACAACTCCCCCCATAGGTTGTTTAAACGATCTCCCGAACGTAAGTGATTTCAGATGGACAGGCCACGAAACTGTATTGATCGGCTGATCAAAATTGTCGCCAAAAACAAGCCGGTTTAGGGATGCTGGCCAAACAACCTGGGCGATTGGTTGATTGAAACGTTCGCCGATCACCAGCTGTAGCAAAGACGCGGGCCATACCGCATTCGCGATCGGCTGGTTGAATTCATCTCCCAAATATAGCTTCAGCAAATTACTGGGCCATGCTACACTCGTAATCGAACTGTTAAAGCCGTCCCGAAAAATCAGCTCCCGCAAAGAGTCTGGCCATACAACATCGACGATAGTTTTGTTGAAGGAAGCCCCGAAAGTCAGCTGAAGCAAGGAAGCGGGCCATACGACGTCGGCTATCTCCTGGGCGAAGCACCCCCCCAGCGTCAGATGTTTCAACGACGTCGGCCACGGAACCGAGTTGACCCGCTCATTAAAGAACCCCCCGAGAGCTAGGCGTTCCAGAGAATTTGGCAACGCTGTCCAGTCCACCTTTTCGTGCAAGATGCAGCCAAGTGACAACTCTCGAAGACCACACGGCCAACACAAGCTGACCCCGGAATCCATATCGATTGGGAGGGTTTTGCCGCTGAGAAAAGGTAGCATGGCGTCGAAATAGCTTCTAGGTGAATGCGCTCGTCGCGTAGCCGGCTGCGGAAAATTGTCCAAGCGAAATAGGCAGGGGCCGTTTGAGTCCAGGTGTCCACAATCCACACCTGTCAGATGCATCCACCTTGCCTCCCTAAGGAGCACCGCCTCCGCAAGTACAGGCACAAGCATGCCAGCCGGCATGCGCCACCATACACCAGCCGCTCGAAGAGCAGGCAGTCGTCGACTTGATGAGGCCATTGCGGAGTAGTCAAGGGAAGCATCGTCACCCCAGAGGCTGAGTGGCATACGTTTATCGACTCTGACTCGCAACGTCCGCACACTTCGACAGGCGACGCATGCAGCGAAAGATGCCAGCTGTAGCTCCAGCGTGCTCACGTACCACTTTCCTTGTGATGTCTGGCCGAGTGCGAACGTGAGGGCTTGGATCCAACGAATGCTCCCTGTAAATACAAGCCATTTGCAAGAACAAACCATATCAATAAGGCCCATCGGGGGGGAACATTGCGGCACCGGCTCTAAACAGATACACCAAGGCTGTTGAATGCGGGCTGTATTGAGCCTAAAACGCGGTTCAAACCACAGCGCCGTTGACAGGCAGGGCACAGAAAAGGTATCACGAGGCATCATCTTCGACTCCGAAGCGACGAGGCATGAAAAAGCGACAGGTCACGAGGCATCAACAGTTCAGGGGTCACGATGTCGGCTGGTGTACGATGGATTTAACACATACGTCGCCAATGCGTGGTCGGCCGGGGATCGTGCAAACAAGGCAAAGGAAGTGGCGAGAGGTCTTTCGGCGGTCAGTCTTTTCCCTCCGTTGCGTTTGAAAATCACCCCACTCGTGCTCGGTACTATTACGAGGAACCATAGTAAATAGGACGGTAATACAAAAACCTATACATTTACGTATTTTTACTAATAGTATTTGGTCCTATTTACTATGGTTCCTCGAAATAGCAAACTTTTACGCAATAGCAGTGTCCCGCAGTACCACCACATGCAGAATAGTGCAGCACCCATGTCTGAACAATATGAGACGATAGCATGAATCAGCACTTCCCAACGCTTCGACCGCACGGGAAAACCTCTCGTGTTGTAACGTGAACGTATTACTACCGGTTGCGGCGGGATCGATTGAGCGGGGCTGAAACATCATACCCTCCGTGAGTGATGTTTGATGGGAGTGTATGCTGATCGAGGGTGGGAGCCGACTACGGCTTCTCGCGCAAATTGAGCAGTCTCGTTAACACTAAGGGTTCCAACGTAGCAATGTCGAGCAAGTGCTCCGGAAGCACGTCTATGAGAAAAATACGCCTAGAGCCGAGGATTAGAGTACCTCAGTCTCTACTGTACGTACACGTCAACGTCCGTTGTATGTTACTTGCTTCTGTGCGAAACACGTATGTTTACATGTTTGCTGCCGAGTACGAATCCTGCCCGTGGAATATCTACGATCTATCAGTGCGCTTAGTGCACTGGTGGTAGAGTGTTTTACTTCCTCCGGTGTGTACCGAGCGAGGAACGTGCTGCAATGTTTGGGGTAATGATGTGAGGCTGACAGTTTTGGTAATGATATTGTCTTCAACTACAGACAAGCACTTGCGATCAGCGGGGAACGCTACCCTCCATCATGTATCATGCTGGTATAATATATGAGTCTATGCTCAACGTCGACATCACAATAAGCCGCGAGCTTTAACCCAGATAGGTGACATTAAACTGATGTTGCGCACTGCAGACTTCGAACGACCACGTTCGCGCGCAGTGTGACCCCGTGAAGAACAGAACGGCAGCTTAAAGGCTTGATTCGGGATACAGTTAGAGATATTTGTTGACGCAAGAAAATGAGAGTGGCTGCCAAGCTTACAAAGCGACCAGGTGCGCGGGAACACATCAAAGCGTGGATATTCTCAACGAAACGGGAAGCAGGCGCACAGGTGGTTGGGAAGGTCACGAGCAGCGGAGAAGGGAGGTACGGTAAAGCATCACTTGACTGAATGGAACGGCAGGGAGAAGCGAGGAACCTGGACTACCCTCTTCGACTGCTACGGAGACCGGTGTCGTCAGACGAAGGAATGCTCACAACTTTGAACTTTGCGTTTTATACAGTTTCTCCGATGCCCTGATTATTTCATACTGCTCGGTAGTGATGGTGTGATGGTACCCAAAGGGCTCTCCACCACCGTACCGGTTTCCGCGCCCGGTGTCGATTCTATCGTGTGCGCCACCGGACACCCCGCGGCACCGCGACCACGCCATTGCGGCCCCACACATGAGCCCTCGGTAACCCCGCCGAAAGAACGAAGTACGCCGTCCCATCGCTCTGGGCTGGTCCTATTCTTCTTTTGGTATGATGTGCTCCAATCTCGTTTGCAAGATGTCGGGATCTAGTTCAACCGTACTGTTTCGTTTGCTACAAACGGAACAGCAGATTTCTCTTACACGTGCGAGTCTGTATGATACTGATGTATGTGTATGTAAGTTTGAGCGTTTTAGGTCCCGTTTTGCAGTTTCCTTTGAGCGTTTCTCGTGTCCGTTTTAGTTTAGTTTTCTTGCTTATCTTTTTGCATGACGCGGACGATTTTCATCACTATAGTGCTACCGCTGTGAGGGCGGAATGGCCTCGTTTCCACTTGCAGTATTATCAAACCAATAAGAAAGATCCTACAAGAAAAAACTAAATATGCTTCACTTGTGCACCTTTTTTGGCTGCAGTCCCGTATTGGGGACAGACCCGTCAAATTCTCTCCAAACGGGCTGCCGCCCTGAAAGGGTTAAGAGGTCGTCTCTACGAACTAGGTCTCGTTTTGGCGACTCAGCTACCAGGTAGAAACTGGTGATGTAAGAGAGAGCAGCGCATACACCAGATGCAGATTGGGTGTTGGATGAAGTACGCACGAAAAAACAATGTGGATCAACCACTTTGTGCCTACCACTTTCCCTATGTGTGTTGAATGACCATCGACAGTGGAGCCCTCTGAAAAGCTACGCAGTGGGCTACTCGTGGCTTCTGGTAGCAATCTTCGTTTCAACTGCCAGGAACACTCGCCTTGGAACCCTTCCAGCAGGGGTCACCCTCTTAGAAGAACGCAAATCGATAAGAAGATGCACGGTCGAAATATAAGTATACAAATGTCGCGCTCCAACACCTTCGGGGGATAGGAAACCGAACACTGGAAAGCGATCTGGCATTGGGTCAACACTACTGTAGGGATTACGAAACTTATTCCAGATATGTGTGTCGTTTCTTATGGGTGGTCCTTTATAGTAGCGATAAACTTGATACCAGAGCAGTCATTATGCAATCTCGCTGTGAAAGAAAAATAGAAAAGAGTGGTTGGTAACAGGAAAGTACGTAGGAGTACGTCATGCCGGTAGGCGAGTGTGTCCGTCGTGACGTAGGATGTACCAGTCTATATGCAGTGCGGAAACTGCTTGCATCAGCCACCTGTAGTACGTACTAGACGTACCGATCATTCGCATTGCTCGCAGTTGCTAGCTACGGGACAACGCGGTGGCTTGTTTAATGGTATCACAGAGTAGATTACCTCTGCACGGGGTATCTGCTTGCTGTGGGACAATAATTATTCTCGCAATTGGTGAGTTACTCGATGGTGCACGAAAACTAAATTGCGACCCCCGCATTTCAATTTTTGTTTTCAGGAAAGCAAAGTTGGGGGGGAGTATTCATTTAGTGCGTGCCTTAGTCGTTTGACCAATGGCCATACACCCCTTTCGAGACGGAGCAAGGCGGGGTGGGACCCAATTAAATCTAAGCAGATCATCCGCAAAAACCGCCGGGCAATACAATTTTCTATTTGAAACAATCTCATACTAAAACCGATATATACGAAGAGTAGGCGATGTTGGTGAATCGTCCCCGCATTCTTAAACGGTGCGCACGGCCTTCCAGACATTACAACACCACCCAGCGTTTCTGCTTGTAGGTAAACACGGGGAACTAAGAGCATGGACACACGACCGAGATTGTGAGCGCTGTTGATGCCGACGGAGCAGGTATCGCAGAGCCGTTGACTGTTCAGGGTTGGCTGGATTGCTTCTGGAGGAAGAGCTCCAGGGACACTGGAAGTGGTGGGCACCACGTGTAGGTTTGTAGCTGCGGCTATGATTTCCGAGATAGATCGACACTTAACGTGACTACTGCTTGTCAGTAGTAGCAGTGCGGTCGCACTATGCAACGACGCTTCACCCGGCGCAATTTCTGGATAGGATTCAATATGCACGCACATGTGCTCCAGAGAATTTGGCGACTTATGTAGCACACTTTATCCGAATATGTCGTCCCTTAAAACGTTCATGTAGTCTGTGTAGTCAGTTCCGTTATTCTATCCTGATTCCTGAGAAGGCGAGAGACGGTCCTTTCAAGTGGACGTGGAATTTGTTGAAGACGCGCCAGTCGTCGACGTACCGCTATCGCTAGACCTTCGCCCTGGGCCCACGGTACACTACCCGTTGATAATGTTTGGGTGAGACCACCGCCCCCAGTCTAACGAAAAAAGTGAAGAATACAGCAAAAAAACGGGGCATGGATAAGACAACCGAATTGGGAAGGGGGCCTCGTCTGATCCCAATGACTATCGGAAGGGACCTCTCCGAGTAAGAAACAGAAGAGCACTCCAGCCTTTTGATCCAACTAATCCGTTTCGTGTATCCAACTAATCCGTTTCGTGTTTTAGTTGAAACACTATATGTGGTGGAATTTCCTACCTTAAACAACTCCCTACGCATTCATCACTTCTTTTTTCTAGTTGTAATGCCCAAGATCATCTCCCTCACGGCTGTGTTAAGAGAGCGAAGGCCGTATGCACTATTATTGTGTAAGGCACCGGACTGATCCGACGTCTTAAAAATTCACGAGAAGTGCCATTTACTTACACCCCACCCCCCGTACCTCCAACAAGGCAGGTACATGGTGAACCCATTGCTGGCTCTGGAAGTGGCCTCGCCAGAAATTAATCAATTCCTTGATGCTGTCATCCAAAAGCACGAAAAGCCGCCTCTAAAGGGTTCTTAGTAGGATGCAGCTCACCCTTCATGCGATTCGCCCAACACCTCACGGCGTTTCGTGCTTGGTACAAGCAATATCTGTCTGGTCGGTAAAAACCATACGTCTTGAGTCCCGGCATTGTAGGGATGCGAGGGTCCATGGTCATACGACTACGGATATGCATGATAATGAGTACACCCCCCTCGTACCTCTGCTACACATACTGTAAACAAAATTCAGAAAATGGAATGTTGTGCCTGAGATTTTTGTCTGCAACGTCGAGCACTATCAATAGCATGCAAACCTACCTCGGCTTCTAGCTCGACCATCCGTACCGTCCTACGCCGCCACAGCAGAGTGCAAATACCTATTAATACCAGGAGCTCCAGAATGACCAAATTTCTTGCTGATGAGCAAATTCGTTTCGTGATGCAACACAGCCCTGACTGGCTGCCCTCCTTGCAGATCCGAGGACCCTAATACCCCTATGTATCATAACGAACAAGCGATACGTTGGTCGGGAAATAGGCTGAGGCGTATTAACGAATCTATGCCGTGTTTCGTAAGGGATCGTGGTATGTCGTTATTCGACCAGAAATGGCATTGCTGCTGTAAAAAACATGCGACGTCTCTTACAGATCAAAGTGGCAAGTACATATTTTCGTCTTGATAGAAGGGGCCTCTTGAATGTTTAGGCAAGGCGCAGATGAATAATACAGCTGTAGTACAATCGGGATCGATCGCAACGGAGACCGCGAAAGCAAGAACGTGGCTCCATGAGTTGGGACCTTGATTCACTTTGATTCTGAGTGATCCTCAAGCCATTGTCCCCTTCTCTACCGTACCCAAAAGCCAGAGAACAGACGTTGTGGGCAAAGTACCGGCCATCCCACCCACCCAGCTTCGGCATGCAGTAGCTTCTGGGTTTACAGTGTGAACCAGCGATAATTCTGCTAGCCACTTGCCACCCCTTCTCTACCGTACCCAAAAGCCAGAGAACAGACGTTGTGGGCAAAGTACCGACCATCCCACCCACCCAGCTTCGGCATGCAGTAGCTTCTGGGTTTACAGTGTGAACCAGCGATAATTCTGCTAGCCACTTGCCACAGACAGGCGTAGCTCAGCGCGTAAACAAATCAGGGATTCATTCTGAATCTTTCCGACAACGGAACCAGTTGTTGGTTCCAATTTACTACTAATGGAGCTTGTCTGAGTTCACGTGCCGAAGTCACAAGGATGGCCTCAAGTATCTGCCGAACGGATGACAACAGGAGCAAGCCCAAACATATTAAAACACCCTAAACCACCCTATATGGAGGCGAGTTGTATGTGCTGTGATTTATTTTCTGGTATTGCTGCCGGTCTATGCAATAGGCGAGGAAGTATATTCCGGGTAAGGCCCAGCTGCTTTGCAGAAGCAAGGCGTATCTAATCCAATACATACTTGAAATGAAGGCCCCGAAGAATACAACAGGTATAAAAGAGAAGGGCTGCGTGTACCTCAATACTCTATTAATAGTTTGCTTTTATTATAGCACGGATACTTAACACGACAGGAGCAGACAATACAGCATTCATTGTGACGGAAATTCAACTACTCAGAAGCGATTGGGCCGTTTATTTCCGAGGCTTGTCGTGCGCCGATGGTCCGAGCCAGGCCGGGTCGGGCCGATGGTTTTGATAAATCGAGGGGCCCGTAAAATCACGTCGGCCGCTGCAAGGGCAGCGTAGACGTCGTAGTAACAGTAGCCGTAGCATGTGGTAGTACACCACATGCTTTGGGCCGCGACGCGGGACGGCCCTCCAGAACACGTGAGTTGCGTCATGGGCAGGGCGGAGCGGCCAATGTAGAGCCCAAATCTGATAGGCCGTATCCCGGCCCGGCCAGGGCTGTGGCCCATGGCATTAGGGGTGTACTACTGCTGCCAGGACGGCAGCCCATACTGATCTGCTGATCGCGGTCCTTGTAGAAAAGCGTGATCGAGACCTTGGTGCCATTGCGGCTGCTGTGCAGAGGACATTTCTTCCCATATCCGCCACCGAGGCAGCCTTTCGCGTTGTTCCCGCGGTTCGGCCGGGACGGGATCGCCGGTGAAAACTACTAGGTAGAGCACGCCCAGACACAGGACCAATACAGATCGAAAGTTTTGCCGCGACGTTAGCCTTTGTCTGTGTCTTTGTGGAACCGGCCATGATAGCAATTGGTGCTGCAGTTGGGTTTTCCTCTAAAATGATCACTGGCGGCGTGATATATGTCCCCGTCGGATGAAATATCGATATACACAGCACGTATTTTTGCAGGAGCGGGTACTATCGCAGCAGCATGTGTAAGCAGCATGTATGTGTAAAAAGCAGGTGGTGCTGGTGCTGGTGCTGCTGCCGCTGCTGCCGCCGCTGCTACTGCGGGCGCCGCAGTAGCAGACGGAGATGGTGGTCTACCAGTCAGGGAAGAATCCATCGGACTCGGGCATTGATGGAGAAAAAATTGTGTGGTTAGAGGGTACGCGTGCCTTGTGGGGGTAGAGGGTAGTGTGCCTAGCGGGTAGCATTTCGTGAGGGTAAAAGCAGCTGAACCATGGGATCCAACAGAAAAAAAAACACGAGAAAGAGAAGAGAAACGAAAACATAGCATGGAATTCGGAGGGCGTATACACGCGTGACCTTTAGGTTCGGGACAATACGTGGGTTGGCCAGTGTTCCGGCTCGTGGGCTATTGTTTTTGGATGGGCCGGCCCGTGTAGACCCCGGGTGTCATAGGCCTCGCCCAAAATGGCTGCCAATGCCATGAGCAAGGGCCAGGCCGGGCCGGGCCTCGGACAAAAAAAAAACGATACGCCGAGCCGGGCCGGGCCGACAATTAATTGACAATGTCCCGTACGTCACCGCCGTGTCACATCGGTACTTGCTCGTGGTTGGGGCCTGCGCCACACTGATGGTAAAGCACTGGCTCGGTACTTGGCGATCTGTGCCCGCTACACACTACCCGGTACACCAAATGCATGAACGATGATACAGCAACCCTTTCTCCGCGAGGATATGTTGCATGTAGATGTGTGGCGGCACTTGATGATGTCGAAGGCGACTGCTGTAGCTGTGGCTCGCCTGTGGCCGCAGGCGGTGGCGCGTTCGACACGCTCATCGCGGATCAAACCCGCACGACAGGAAGACAGCAGCGGGCACCGACCCTGGTACGTCCCTTTGTGTGTGCGTCGCGCTTCGTACTCGTAATCGTACGTACGTACCAGGTATAATAGGGCCGTTCTAATCGAAGCGTCAAAATTTCCAAATTTTCCAAATTCTTGATCTGGATTTCCTGAAAAATGCGATGGGTCTTCTTATCGAGGGCGGAGTTGTCTTGTCGTGATTTTCCATATTTTTTTGAAAACGACCCCCCACTACCACACAACACCAGCCGGCACTCTCGTCGTCACAGAGCAAGCATGAGCCAATCAACCCCAAGACCGCAGAGGAAAGCACCTAGGCCAAGTAGGTTTATGCAACCTAGCGATAACGGCGATGACAGGGCCACAACGGGCCCAAGCCGGGCGGTGATGCCTGGTTTTTCAGGTAGAACCAGCGGGGCGAGTTTGGCGCCAAGCAGTAGAAGTGAACACGACAGCAGTAACAACAGCTACGCAAGAACGAGCAACTCGGTAGCATGCCCACCTCTGAGGAAGGAGGAGGAAAAAGTGGGCTAGGATATGCTGTCGGGCGGCGGTGCTGGGAGCGCGGGGAGCTTGGCCGATAGCAGCAGCAGCAGCAGCAGCAGCAGCAGTAGTACAGCAGCAGCAGCAGCAGCAGCAGTACAGCAGCAGCACAGCAGCAGCAGCAGTTGGGAGGATCGATGGGCCGGGAGCAGAGATATACTACGTGGGTTTTTCGATCGCAATCAAGCAATAGCAACAGAAAGGATACTGGTGCACACCTTTACCAGCTTCAAAATCGTTCACTGCAGCAGCAGTACTCGTCCCATTTCCCGGTTTGCCACGGAAAATTGCTCTTGTATTGGCAAGCTAGATTTCTGTTGTAAAGCTGCTGCACATGCAGCTGCTAGAGCAGGTTCATTATTGTTGCTGCTAGCCACGTACGGGTTCTAACGCTGCTGTCGTACGAATACAGCTGGGTTCGAGCGACAGCGCGAAGGTTACACACAACTCACACACACCTGGTATACAGAAACGGGGTTTCATACCATGTGTACGTGTATCAGGTTTCACGACTTCTAGCTTTGCCGCACAACGTTTCACAGTGTCAGGTGGCGTGCACGGTGCTAGTGCGTCCAGATTGTATACAGCACCAGTTGCGGTGCAAGATACTAGAGACACCCAAACTACTACGCACGGAGACTATGCTAGATGAAAGTCGACCCAAGACAGCGATAACGACGATAACTGAGAGGTGAGCAAGAAGTGGCGCCAGCGCGCTACAAGGAAAGCACAACACACACACGAAACAGTATCACGCTCACGTCCATAGTGCTCGTCTTTTTCAAGGACTGGGCGGAGCAAGTCGGCGAGCTTCGCGAAACTCTCTTCAGGCATCCGAAAAGTCCTCCGGAAAGCTTTCCGGCGTCGGAGGTCTTCCCTCAGCTCTGCCCACGAGAGCCGGTACGGCTCATGGATCGGCGATCGTCTCCTGGGAACATGTGGTGTAGCTCCTGCTGTCATGAACATGCCCAGCACGACGAGAGCAACAGCGATCGCCTTCAGCATGTTTCTGCGCCTCGCTTCTGGAAAATTGTAGGGGTTGAATCGTTGTCTCGTACGACTCAATGACGAGTCCTCCGGAGACCCGGACCGCTTCCTTCCACCTTTCATAATATGTGACCTCCCTGGCCAACGTCTCAAGCTACCCGCTTGTCCCAGCGTCGAGCGACGGAGCGGGTTGGAACACTGCCTCGAATATCGTGAAAATCGTGAAAGGTGTGATTGGTTTTGCAAAATTTGGAACGGGAACACTTCGTGATTTTTCAGGGGCTGAAGAATTTCCAAAATTACGACAGAACGCCTCCGTATCTTTATACAGATTTCCAATATTTGGAAAATTTGGAAAAAAAAGACATCGATTAGAATGGCCCTTAATATACTACACGTATATTCCGCCCAAAATGTACGCCCGAAAGATGCAAGATATATCGTCAAGAGACGGGAAGTGGTCATATTATGCCACATATCGGATAGCTATATCACGTATTTCACCTCATTAAGGCCGATATATCATATCATCTTATATCACCTTATATAGGCCGACATATCCCTTCATAGCGGACGCATATATCATGCACCTAATATCCCATCACCTTTTAGTCACATCGTGCTGAAAGCCCCTATATATCGCGATGTAATACGATATGATATACAAGGCGCTTCGCTCCGCGGGCGGCCTACGCCGCCCGCTACGCTCGCTCAGGAAGGAAACATCAAATTATGCGAAGCGGACAGAGGTCCATGATTGAATAATGTTTTTTTTATGGCCCCTGTAGTTAGCTGCAAACTGGTGACTTGATAATGCCAAGAGTCTTGCCGCCATGCTTCAGGAGAAAACAGCTCGGACGCCACATATGCTTCGCGTCGCGGGCGGTTTTCCGCTACGCTCGCTCATACGTCGTACATACATACGTACATACCCCAGGTAGGGTACTTATTTTCTTCTTTCGATATGCTCTGTGTCTGTGTACTCGTATGTACGAAAGATAAAGCACAGAACGGCACAGCAACACAGCAAAAACAACGAAATTGAAACCGAAAATTTCTAAATGAAAAAAATCCCTGTCCCCTTTCGTGTAATAATTTACTACCTGAGTGGAACACCTTACACCACCAGTCAAAAAAAAAAAATGACGAAAAGAGAAAATCTTACAGCAGGAGCTTCTATCTCAGCCTCGTACGCCGCCCGCCCCTCTCGCGACCATCTCGCAATCGATTCAGTCCGGGTAAAGCTTCGCTCCCTCTATTCCACAGTGAGCCCCGTCGCCCGCCTCGCGTGAAGCCCGGTGCTCACCGTGGACCTCGACGCAAGCTCGACAATGTTGGTGCTCATTCGGGGTACCTCCCTCTTGTGACTCTCAGCCCGGTCGCGAAAATAAGCACCGCTTGAATATTATCTTACAATCTCGAACGACCCTTAAATTCTCGTACGTACTCTATCCAAAATCACAAATGGAGGCCAGACAGAGCCTATTGATGCATCCCTCGTGTCTCGAGGCACACGCGACGCCTAGGCACGAAAGCGGCGACCGCGCTCCTTGCAACTCCCCCTCTACTCGCCAGCATCCGCTGGCACCCGCGACGGTGCCGGGTTCGCCCGCGCAACCGTGCTTGGAGTACACGCACGCACACGAAACGAAAGAAGAAAAAAGGAAAGAAGGACTGAAAGTACGACGAGAAATGGAGAAAACAACGACTCGCTGGAACGGTCCGGCAAATAATAAAAGGAGGCGATTCCCAAGTGGGAGCTCTGAGAGGCCAGGGATGTACCAACCGAGCACGCTCAGAGATCGAGATATCTATAAGTAGTTCTATATCGCACGTCCCGGCGAAAAAAAAATAGTACTATGGAAATATCATATCGTATAGGGGGTAGCCCTATACTGATACCAGGCTCTAAAGGGCAGGCCGGGCCGCGGGCTGTCCTCTGAACATATTATGGGGCTGGGCGGGGCCTCGGCGCACCAAATGCAGATTTGATGAGCCGGGCTGGGTCACGGACCTGTATTTACTTGCAAAATCGATGGCCCAGGCTGGACTGGGTCGGCATAACCCCGGGCCGGCCCATCAGCGTCGCCCCATGACGCCCCCTGCTGGTAAGTATCGAAGAGCTTTACGTCCTCAGTTCCTTGGTTTCCGGACATCATACCTGGTGTTTTTCGCGCATATTTATTTCCTCCCAGATTTTCCGTTCTCTGAAATACGTGAATGCTTAAGGCTTCCTGATGTTTCGCCCTCTACACTACAGCAGTATATTTTCCTGAATAATTATGAAAATAACAAAAAAACAGTTTTTCTACGTAGTTTTTTTTTTTTGTTTTCCAAGAAAAGAAGTAAAATGAGGGAAGAGGTTACTGAAAAGATGACGGCCCGTTATTTTTTCACCTGCGCCTATTTCCTGTTTTTTCTGGTTTTATCCTGCAATAATATTTCGGGCAGCCTATTTTTTGGCTGCATATCTTCCCGTTTAACTCCAAATAAATACGCGAAAGCTACGTAGTAAACGTTCTTGAAGTTTTACCGTGTGTTATTTCTGCGTATTGGAAAATAATTCCCGCCCTTCGCATTAATTGCAGGCGCAGCTGGGCACAGGTCGTACGAATCCATGGCAAATAATGTCATATATAGAGAGTGTAGAGAAGTAGCTTCCCGCAGTGCTGTTGTATATATATAGGTTTTAAAGTCAAGTTTGTGCATTAATTATGTATACCCTGGTACAACGATAACAAACTTTCCGCATTTTATCATTATTATTATTTGTATATAGCAGTTAGAGTTCCAGTCATAAGCATGTTTTTTTTTTTTTTTTTTTCATCAGCATGTAGTTTCCACTGGCTCACAACACACGAGGGTATTGTACTATGTTAGGTGGGGCCAAGGGAGAAGCGATTGATACGAAATCCTCACCAAATTCGCTGGAGAGAGTTCGTCAAGTAGTTGGACAAAGACGTGCTTACGTACCTCGTGCCACCTACCAGATACGCTAAATAGTACGGAGGGGGGGGGGAAGAACTTGCTTGATGCCGCTCCGTGTTTGACTCACGACTGTCTAGGGGCGGCGCTGGAGACGGAGTCGAGGAGACAAAAAACAGACGAGAGGTCGACAAGAACAACAGTTGAACTACGTTGGACGTCGATTGGGCTCTTTCGAAGTTTGGCAGACGGTACAACACAAAGACTCTTCTTTCTGCTATGCTTCCCCCCATATACCTCCTGTTTTTTCCACAGAACGTATACTGTGCACTGGCAGTGGTGTAAGCGGAAGTGCTATAGTTTGAAGACTGCGGCACCTTCCTCCTCGTGTATATACGTTCAGTGTTTTTTAATTAATCTTCTCGTGGCCCGTTATAAACTCGATTGATTGCGTACGTTTGCGTATCGATTCCCCAAAAGATGGCAAAAGCAACCCTTCTGAAAATGCTTCCTGTGAGCTGCTTCTCTCCGAAATGGTCATTGAACAGATTCGTATAATCCTCTCTGATCTCAACTCAGCGGGGGGACCAGTATATCTAACCTCCAGTTTTCATTCATTAATACTTTGCTTTGTTGTGGTTGGGTATGACCCTTGCGCCCTACACCAGGCACTGGCTAACGTTCCTTGTGGTGAGTACGTTTGTTTTGGGTTGTATTTGTGTCACTATGGATATTATAATTCAACCGATTTTGTCGTGTGTCCGAACTTGGAGAATGTTAACACTTCATTTGCTTTAACGAGCAACGCTTTGTTGTATTTAATATGACTTCGTGGAAAATCTGACTTTGGGTTCTATCGAGAAATGACGCATTTTGTTAAAAAAAAACGAGTAATGAATGTCGACGGACGCCGGTTTCAATGTATGTACTGAATTCCAAAACCGCGCGCAGGGACGTATCGATGTTCTATTCTATTTGTTGCACACAAAGAACGTGTTTCGGAAAATACCGTCGGCACCTGCGATGTACGTCTAGCTACACCAGCGATAGAACTGAGCATGGTGATCGACTAAAAATGCTCGCTTTGCTCACTGCTCGTGATGCAACAAGAGTTCGCCGTTCAGATGTCGAGAGATCGACGATAGCTTTATGGATAGAGAGGTCTGACGTCAATAGGAGGGGTCAGCGCACCTACCCCTGTGTTTCACCGGAGTTGCACCGGAGTACCACGCACATCGGAGCACACGAACGCACAAGTTTCTGCACATGTGTCAGATAGATGCTCTATTATCGCATACTGTCAGCTGCAGTACAGCTACAACTATTCTAATAGATGGATCAGTATTGGTACCAGTGCAACGAAAAAAGGTGCTCACCTGGCTCAATACTTGTGCTACTCGCACAAGCACAGCCTGCTGGATCTGTGGCCGGGCACGGCGCTGGTTCAGTTACCGCGCAATCGATCAGACCTAGGTTGCCCAAAGCCCCTTCCAGCGTTGTGAGAGAGCTTTCTCCTGTCGCAGGCTCCATGATGGTACCGATGTGCAAGCCTGGTCTTTGCCTCTCTGGTGCCTGGTGCTGCGCGAGAGTTCTGTGTAGCACGGTTAAATGAAGTGAAAACAAACAAAAAATATTCGACGCGATGCTGGGGCGCGCACAATAATAGCTCGTGCGATCCGGAGGCTCAATTTGGCTGCTTATTACGCCTACGTTTTTGTTCTGACGACCGAACGAATGAAAAACTTCACACCTGGTCCTGCACGATATCGTCATACCCCGAATATTTATTAGGACGGATCTATTTGCAATTTGTTTTATTTTATTAATAGGTGGTTACACGACTGTTTACGGAGGCTTCGGGGTATCTGGTCCCATTTCAGAACAGGTTTGATCAAAATCGCGTCTTGCGGGGGCTGTCTGGTGGCAAAAATGTTCCTCCGAGATTTTATCACTCATCAAGTTCTAGCATCAAATGATTTTTTTTGGCAGCCTTTTCTGATCAGCAACCCAGAAAGTGATAAATTTTGCTTAAGCACAAGACCTCGGAGAGGCGTTGTACATTTTTGTATAGGTTATAGACTGGCCTCATGACGGGTCACGACGCTACATGCAAGGCTACGCTTGTACGCAGCTGGGCGCCAGCGCTCGTGCATCGGCCACCACGGCGAGGGAGGGCATCATCAGTACCTTGGCCACCATCGCGTGCCTTGGGGCCGCCCAGCTGCAGCTGCTCTATGCTAAACAACTTTGGAGACGAATAGGATGAGACTACTGCTGTAACAGCAGTATTACTGCATCAAAACAATCTAGCGGGCTTTTTTTCTGACTACGACCACCACAAGCAGCTCGTGTGCTCCGTGAGAGCGAGAGCTCCTTGCTGGTTCAGCGACTAGCAAACCCCTTACGCAGCTCCCCAGGAGGTTCCACATTCCGTTCCTTCCTTCGAGGAGCTGGTGGTGAAGGTTGAACGCCCAGCCCGGCGTGAATTACTCGTTCGTGTCGTGGAGTTCAAACTCTCATTTCGGTTCTGTTTTTTTTTTTTAATTCCGTCATGAAATAAAACCCAAATCACGATATAAGATGGCACGTTGAATAACGATGTGGTGGGATTTGTTGCCGGTGAAAAATCCGATTTCCTTCCGTTCTAAATCACCAAAATATTTTAGCTAATAATACACGTAATAAAAATTAAGGTCGTTCCCTGTAAGAAGTCGTCGCGGGGAGGATCAGGAACGTGACGGCAAGGGTGCACGCGCTTGCACGAGCTCCAAACCAGGACAAAGACAACATCTATAGGAAAACCACATGACATTTACTGAGGTAACAATATAGCTAAGCATTCCGGGCGGCCTTACGCTAGCTGCTTGGGGCGCTGGGAAGGCATGGGTCACAACGACGATATGCCATACTCGGATGTTAGTATCTGTGGTACTGACGGTGCGCAATCGTGATCGTGGCATCTCGCCCTACAGCAGTGTGTTCGCGTCATGATGCCGGTCACCCAAAAACACTCTGAATCCCGTCGAACCCGCGGACGTACAGCAGGCGGACGGGCTCGGTCGTTTACCTGCTGCGTCCTGCCATTTCAGCAAAAATGGCGTAGATGACATGGCAAGTCTCGCAGGTTGTGACCTACCACAGTCCCCCCGCCAAGCTCTCCAGTCCGGCGGCCACTCCCCCCTGCCAACGAAGTTCTATAGCACCCTTGGTCATCTACGCTACAATCTCCCGCAAGCTCTCGCCCCTTTATTTATTGTCCCGTACGTTTTTGGGAACTCCCATATCTTCACGAAGGAAATAAGCCATAGGGCGTCGCGGTTCCTCCCAATGAGACCCTTCCTTGTGAAACACCCACATTTCCATCGGCCAGCCTTCAGTTCGACCGTAAACATTGCAAGCACATCAATTCAGCCGAATCGTCTTGTCCTACGTCAGCCCCGGCAAGATCCCACTTTCTCCGAGCATATCCGCTTCGCCACCCGGTCGTTGCCATGGGGGTAGCTCGCGCGGGCAGGAATATTGTATAGTGTTCGGTGCTCCTCACTTGAGCAGCTAAGTGTCTCGCCGAAAACATTACTTCGACGAAGTTGGTTCCGGCAACGCGCACAGCTTTTCTGCGCTCTAGTCCTAAACAAAAAAAACGCGTTAAATTATCATACACTTACCTATAGTTTCTGAGTTTAAGAGCTCAAACGACCGATATGGAACTCCATTGTGGCCCTCTCACCGTGGCAATGCCCACTTAGCGTTTGAAATCGATCGAGCGGTGGTCGTGAACACCATGGGCTTCCAATTGCACCATTACCTGACTGAACAAACAATAGTTAGTGTAGACTAATCCAGAAGAAACGACTGCCAAAGTCTTCATCGCAAAATACGTTTGGCCTCTAGCGGGGAAATGTCAACATCTGCCTCCTCGTGGAGTCTCTCGTTCAAGGTCATCGTGCTCCCAGGTGAGGGCTGGAACGGCCACAGCACCACACCGTGGCCTTTGCTCCAGTAGTAGCGAAGAAGCCGCTTTTTTGGTCGAATGGAGCTTAACTGTCCTGTGAACTCGGAAACACACCGTACACGGGGGGTGGAAGTAACTTGGTACGCCAAGAAAATTTATTGACACACCCGTTCTCGATGAAACTGCTCCGCCAGTTTTCGCAATGTTGAAAGCCGATACAGCACTTGAAAAAGCGGACAAAGTAGTTAAGGGATTGGTCTGCGGCTTGGCAAGACGAATCAGTGACAGGTGGTTCATCCTAAGTTTCAAAGCACCGCTGCAACCGTCACGATCGCAAACCACCCCCACACACAACACCGATGGATGTGCTGCTAACCAAACGCAAACGAAATGCAATTGGTACCCCTACCAATGGAGGTTGAGCAAAACAAGACATACATGATGTATGCGCGCAGCGGTTCCGTGTAAGCGATGCATGCTACAGTACAGTAGAGGTGCACCATTCTGTTTTTGTTCAAGCGTTACTCTGAGGCGGACTTTGATGTTGTGTTGCTTCAGCTCGTTGAGCTACGTGTAGTAGTGTGGCGGGGGTTGTCAAATGAAAGTTCGCAACTGGTCACAGGACAAGAGTTGTAGCATGTCCGCTCAATGTCCGATTGAATTTCAAAGACGCCATGCTGTATGAACCCCGCTTATCGGTAGTTACTGTTGCCTCATTACGGTATATATGTATTTCCCCGGTAGATCTGCCAAAAATACATAGAAAGCCTTTCCCAGGTCTGGTTAAGTACAATGGACGTTGCAGTGACCACACGGTCGTAGCGGGGGAGACATGCACAACACGTAACGCACGCGTTGCCGCTGCCAACCGTAGATTGGTTGCCACCTGACTCGAGAAGACATAGACTCCGAATTCCAGACTCGACACCACACCCCCGCCTCCACTCGCTGGGGGACGAAGACAGTACCACTACACCAAAATTCAACTTTTGTTGAAACGAAAGAAACTTACATATGAGTTTAGCTTGCCGCAACGATTATCCTTGTCAAACGATCACTACCACAATCCTTGCACTACCTTGGTGCCGCTTTTCAACAGGTTTGTAGCAGGACCGCATCGATACGGTCTAATATGTACCTGGTAGGTGTTTGCCGTAGGGCTTCGCACTATTCCCTGTACTGAGAGAACGCAATGGTACGAAAACATCTGAATAGTCACGATATACCCCGATGAAGCCATCATACTACATTGGCCCCTCGACATGCAACGGCGCCCGGCTCTGGCGATATACGATTAACGACTGTGACGTCCCTGCACCCTGACCTCCTTCTCTTTTTTCCCCTTCTCCTTAGTATTCTTTACCCTTTGTCGTCCCCTCTCTTCTCGTTGCCGGTTGTACTCATGTTCTCGATGGTGTCCGCACCGGATCATATTGGGATTCAGGCGTTGAAGAATGGCGTATTGACATCTCTCGTCCTACACCATACCTCTGCGCGAAGTATATTCCATGAATACAGGTTACGGTCCGTTATATATTTCGGCTATAGGCTGGATATGGTCTGGGGTCAAGGGCCGGGGGGGTAAGTACTCTCGTCACCCCCCCTTATTTAGGAAGGCTCGATACGATAAGTTCCTATGCAAGACTCATAGTGAGAGGATAGGAACGGGATGACAAATGTTTGTTGTTCTTCCTCGCGTTCACCCTTGACCAAACGCTGTCGGAACCGAATGTGTTGCCACGGTCTCAGTGACTGTTGGGATTAACCTTTTTGAGGTTTTGATGCAAGCATGACACACCCGACATGGCGGGGTGCCTGTCGATCGTCGGCCATGGTGGATCCATCCGTTGAAGGTCCTGCAGGGCGAAACGGAGAGTGACACCGACTGTGATCTATGAAAACTGATTTTCTGTTAGGCACGATCAATAAACAGTATCTACTCCTGTGTGCGTAATCCGGGGGTGTCATAAACAGAGGCGTCCACAGATGGGAGGCTTTAGGGCAGAGTCCAATCTCAACAAGATGGGAAATGGACACCACACATTCGAGACAAAACTGATCAACGTTATCCTCAATACAGACATGACAACGTAGGAGAGGCACATAAGTCGTATGTAGCCTCGCCCTTGTTGTATCAGACCTCCTCGCACTCCGTTACCCCTGCCTCTAGATTTACCCCAGACCAGAACGAGTGCAAAAACAATGTACATGAGAGTGACTAGTTGAGACAATGTAAGCGATGAGGGGGCGCTAACCTTTTTCGTGACGAAGCATCCGCAGACGAGATGTCGGCGACGACACAAGAGATCACTGAACCCATCGGTGAGCGTCGCCGAAACTTCCCTCGATGTTTAAGGATCCAAGGGTACCTCGAGACATTGCTGGCTCGGTAACCAACAACACGCCACTCCCTCAGGAATCACGCCGAAGCTTAAGAGGGGTGCTGAGCAGCACGAATTTCAGCGTGAAGAGTATTCCCCAATAAATTCGAACTAATATTAACCTTCCAAAAAAAGCCGACCCGTCTTAAGATTCCGTTGTACGACTACACAATGTTCAACCTCACATGATTGACTAGGACCACGATCAGATCTCCAAGGGGTCGGGCTGTTTGTCGTTGGTGGGCAAGGAAACGCTTTCTGGTGGGATTAGGGTACCGGCGCAGACCCAACCCAACCCAACCCCATACCTTGACCCTAATCCTGCTCCCAGACCAGACACAAAACGCCTCGAAAATGGGCGAAAAACCTGGTTGCGCCGCCTTCGTTTAAGTATTCATCATTCTGAATCTGCGAACCACGATTTCCCCACTTCAAGTGTACCGGAGATTTCCCGGAAAATATCCTATGTGAAGAAATGTGAATATTTCCGCCGACAATCCTCTAAGGCATCATCTACACCATACCAAGCTACCGGGTTAGACCTTCGCGAGGTTTCTTGTTTCTATTTCGCACCCGAAACACCCTCTACTCCTGCGCGTTCTTCGCCAGAGATATGGTCTGCGTAATCCACAGGTAAACTGATTGTTCTTAACTACTGTAGTGCGGTCAGCCATGCGACTCGGCGGTGAACGACCGGTGATAACACACCGTTACTGCTGCAAATATGTTCAGCACATACCATCAGCTGCAAGTTGGACCCTACATGCAGTTACTCATACCAATACTGCTCGCCACGTCAACAATTGGTTGGCTGCTAGTGGAGACAAAGTCAGCGGAGGTAGGGCGGTCGCACCACGCCACTCGGCTAGAGACAGGACGCCACTAACGGTTCCGTCAGAGAGAAACACCAAAGACAACTGGGATCAGGCTGCCGCCAAGGTGCCGTCGCCTGGTAAAACTAGTGGCCTCGCGCGAAGTATTGCGCCGAACATCACCATTTGTACAGACGTAATGACTACAAACTGCAGAAATACATGAAGGAACGCGGCCGCGTACTTGCAGCTGACCTAGTGGTAATCATAACTTTCAATTTGCAGCTTAAGAACGTTTTACCCTCATCGATCTTCTGGAGAAAGTCGTGGTCACAGGTGTTATCTTTCCTCCCCCCCGGTTAGCGCCTGCTTTTTCTATCGCGCATGGGATTCAGCATTCCCACTGCTCGTCGATTTTCATCGAATGTTGCTAACTCACGCTTTCGCGCTTTTCGCAAATGAATTTTTGTGCAAAACAATGTATTTACGACTATGTACTTGGTGATACTCGAATCCACGAAATTGACCTTATTAAGAACGCGGGCCATCTACCAAGCCACCGGGGACGCCGGTTACTGTAATAGTACAGCCCACCAACCTCCCCCCACACCCCCATCACTCTTAGAACAAAAAAGCGTCACGGCAGCATCCCGACAAACGCAACAACGTCGAGACGGAAGGCTCCGACCCTGAACCCGACGCGTTGGCGTAAGCTTTCGCGCGCTTCTGTTGACAGCGAGTGCACGGACATCGGTCAAGTGTAGCTCTCGCAATCGTTAAGGCAATAACAAGCGAGGACATTACCAACGCAGCGGGCGCACCAACAAGCCTGTACGCAGCCCGGTTCGAAGCGGCGTGTTTCGCGTCTAGAAAAAACACGGCCTCAGCGCAAACGTTTTTTCGGACTTCAACCAGGACAGTCAGGTGACAAAATCAAACGACGAATACAACACAGCGCTGAAACACCCAGCCGCGGTTGTTATGCTAGGGCATGCTCATAGAACGACGAAGACTTCCGTTCAACGGCAGCCCACGCGTCATGGAAACATACGTCCTGGTTAGCGTTTGCACAACGACTCTACCACTGAAAATACCTCAATTTCCTTGTGTTGTTGATGCTGTACTATCTAGTACAATGGGGAGCATGCCGTGATGGAATGTTCAACGTAAAAAATATCCCTCGAGGAAATTCCATCAAGGTGTTGAAGGCCATAAATACTGTTCCTTTCAAACGAACTTACGTCGGGGGGCCATGCTAGCGGGCCTCTCGATCGCACGAGCGAATAAGTCTGCGTATTTGACGAGATTTCCACGGAAGGAGGAAATGACAGGTCGGACATGGAGCGTTTGAGAAAGCCGCTAATCGCAAGCCACGTCAGTGATGCCGGCCACACAACTTCCTCGATCGGTTTGCTATACGATGCCCCTAACGTAAGTGATTTTAGATGGACAGGCCACGAAACGGTGTCGATCGGTTGATTAAAAGCGCTGCTAAAAACAAGCCGGTTCAGGGATGCTGGCCAAATAACATTGGCGATTGGTTGATTGAAACGTTTCCCGAACACCAGCTGCAGCAAAGACGCGGGCCATACCACGTTCGCGATCGATTGGTTGAAAGCATCTCCAAAATAGAGCCTCAGCAAATTTCTGGGCCATGCTACACTCGTAATCGAAGCGTTAAAGCTGTCCCGGAAAATCAGTTCCCGCAAAGAGTCCGGCCATACAACGTCGACGATAGCTTGGTTGAAGCAAGCCCCGAGCGTAAGCTTATGCAAGGAAGCGGGCCATACGACGTCGGCTATCGGTTGGTCGAAGCGTCCCCCCCAGCGTCAGATGTTTCAACGACGCCGGCCACGGAACCGAGTTGACCGGCTCATTAAAGAACCCTCCGAGAGCTAGGCGTTCCAGAGAATTCGGCAACGCCGCCCAGCCCACCTTTTCGTGCAATATGCAGGCAAGTGACAGCTCCCGAAGACTACGCGGCCAACACAAGCTGGTCCGGGACTTCATGTCGATTGCGAGGGTTGCCTCGCTGAGAAACGGTACCATAGCGTCGAAATAGCTCCTAGGCGAATGCACTCGTCGCGTAGCCGGCTGGGGAAGATCGTCCAAGCGAAATAGGCAGGCGCCGTTTGAGTCCAGTTCTACACAATCCACACCTGTCAGATGCATCCATTTTGCCTCCCTTAGGAGCACCGCCTCCGCAAGTACAGGCACGAGCATGCCAGCCGGCATGCGCCACGCTACACCAGCCGCGCGGAGAGCAGGTGTTGGCCGACTTGATGAGGCCTTTGAGGAGTAATCAAGGGAAGCGTCGTCACCCCAGAGGCTGAGTGGCATACGTTTATCGACCCTGACTCGCAGCGTAGGCACACTTCGGCAGGCGACACATAGAGCAAACGATGTCAGCTGTAGCTCCAGCGTGCTCACGTACCACTTTCCTTGTGATGCCTGACCCAGGGCGAACGTGAAGGCTTGAAGCCAACGGATGCTTCCTGAATTTACAAAATATATGCAAGCAAGAACAAGATACGCAAGGGCGACGCGGGAACATTGCGGCGCCGACTTTGACCAGGTATACCAAGGCTACTGAATGCGGGCTGTATTGGGCCTAAAACGCGGTTCAAACCACAGCGCCGTTGACAGGCAAGTAATAGCAAATACATCACGAAGCATCTACAACTCCGAAGTGACGAGGCATGAAAAAGCGACAGCTCACGAGGCATCAATAATTAAGAAGTCACGATGTCGGCTGGTGTACGATGGACCAAACGCAAACTTCGCCATTGCGCTGTCGACCGGGGATCCTGCAAACAAAGTAAAGCAAGTAGTGAGACGTTCTTTTTCGATCAATCTTTACTCTCCGTTGCGTTTGAAACTCATCCCGCTCGAGCTCGGTACTATTACGGGGGGCCATAGCAAATAGAACCTACGGTACACACAAAAACATATTTTCCTATTTTTCCTAACAACATTTGGTTCTATTTACTATGGTCCCCCGGAATATCAAACATTCACGCAATGGCAGTGCCCCGCAGTACCATCACGTGCAGAATATTGCAGCAGCAATGTCCGAAATATGTAACAAGTCAGCATGAACCAATCGATGCTCCTCGATGCTTTGGATGCACGAAAAAAAAAAAGAAGGTTTTTCAAGTGAACTTACTACTAATACCACTAGTTGCGGCTTGATCGACTCAGTGGGGCTTACATCTTATACCCACCGTGTGTGATATTTGATTGGATCATTTACAGCTCGAAGATGGAAGCCGACCACGGCTTGCTGTTGTGCTTGACAAGTAGCCTCATTGTAGTCTAGGGTTGCAACGTAGAACTGTCGAGCAAGCGCTCCGGAAGTTTTTATGTGAGATCAACCGTGGAGTAGAGATGTAGATTAGAGATGTACCCCAGTCTCTGTTGTACGTACATGTCAAAGTCCGTTGTACTCTACTCGCTTCTCCACAACGCACGTTCGTTTACATATTTGTTGCTGAACATGAGTCCTGCACGTGAAATAAAAACAGTGCGTTTGGTGTACTGCAGTGTTGCAGGAGCGTTTCAGGTCCCCCTGCAGTAGCGAACTCGACATGTATGTGCTGTTATTTGTAGAGTAAGAATGTGAAGCTGAGAGGTTCGGTAGTGATCTAAACTGCGGGCAAGCCTTCGTGCCTAGCGAGGAACGCTACTCTCAATCCTGTCTCATAGTATTCATTAGTTTATGCTCAACGTCGACATCGTAATAAGCCGCGAGCCTTCACCTAGACAGGTGACTATACACTGCTGTTGCTACTGCGAAAGGCTATGTTCGTGCAGAGGGTGACGCCGTAATCCCGAACGACAACTTAAAGCCTTGCTTCGGGGAGGTATTTGGTGGCACAAGGGATACCTGGTAAGGCAGGATAATGAAAATGAGAGTGGCTGGCGTGCTTGCAAAGCCGCCAGGTGCACCGCAACACACCGAAGAGTGGACAGTCTCAACGAACAGGGAAGGGCGTGCATAGGGTTTTGGGAAGGTAATAAACAGCGGAGAAGGGAGATACGGCAAAGCATCACGTGACTGAATGGAACTGAATGGAGGAACGAAGAACCTGAAATAACCGCTTCGACCGTTACGGAGACCGGTGTCCGGTGGGTCGACGAAGGACTCGTCTAATCTACGCATATATGCAGGTAATCTGATGCCCCGGTTCGTTGGTGCTGCTCGGAAGCGGCGGTGGTGATGGTGCCCGAAAGACTTTTTCACGACTGTACCGGTTTCTATGCCTCGCTCGGCGTCGATTATATCGTGTGCGCCACCGGACACCCCGCGGCACCGCGACCACGCCATTGCCACCTCACACGTCAGCGCTCACTGACCTCGACGAAACAACGAAGGACGTCGTCCAATCGCTCTGGGCTGGTTCCATTTTAGTTCTGGTGTGGTGTGCTCCAACCTCGTTGGGAAGACTTCGGGATCGAGTTCAACCATCCTGTTTCGTTTGCTACAGCAAGCAGACGATTGCCATTACGCGTACGAGTCCGTACGACACTGATGTACGCGTATAAAAGGTTTCAGGTTTTTTGGTATCTGTATTACCGTTGCCCTCAAGCATTTCTCTTGCCAGTATACGTTTTCAAGCTTATCTTTGCATGACGCACACTACTGTAGTCACATCAATTTTGAGCCACGGCCGTGGGGGTGGGAGGGTCTCTTTTTCCCCTATCAGTACAATCCAACAAATAGGGAAAACCCTACAGGGATATCTAACCAGCCTCAATATTTGCATCGTTTAGGACTGGAGTCCCTTATTGACGAAGACAAAGCAGTCAGATCCGAAGTAGTTTGTCCCCAGAACGGAACTGCAGTAAGTACTATTACGGGGGTCCATAGTTAATAGGACCTATGGTACACACAAACACCTATATATTTACATATTCTTACTGACAAAATTCGGTCCCATTAACTTTGGACCCCCGTAATAAAAGGTTTTAAGAGGTCGTTTCTACGAAAGAGAGCTTGTTTTGTCGACGACGCAGGTAGAAACTAGTGATGCAAGAGCGAGCAGCACATACACCAGATGCAGATTGGGTGTTGGATGAAATACGCACGAAAAACAATGTGGATCGGCCACTTTGTGCCTACTTTTCCTACATGTGATGGAAGACCATCAGAGGTGGAGCCCTCTGAAGGCTACGTAGCCAGTTGCGCGTGGCTTCTGGCGGCAGTTTTCGTTTGAACCACCAGGAGCCCTCGCCTTGGGCCCCCCGCAGCAGGGGTCACCCACTCGGAACAACGCAAATCGGTAAGAAGATGCTCCGTCGAACTATGCGCGTAAAGATGTCGCGTTCGAATATCTCCGGGGCGTAGGAAACCAAACTTTGGAAAGCAATCTGGCGTTGGGCCAACAACCAAGAAATTGAGTATGAAGCTCATTCCAGACGTGTCCCACAGTGTAGCGATGCACTTGATACTAGACAAATCATCCCGAAATCCTGATGTGAAAACAATATGCAAAATAGTGGTTGGTAACAGGGATGTACGTAGGAGTACGTCATGCCGGTAGGTGAGTGCGGCCGTCGTGACGTAGGACATACCAGTATGCAGCACGGAACGGCTTGCATCGGTGACCTGTAGTACGTAATAGACGTACCGATCACTTGCATTGATCGCGTAACGTGGCGGCTTGCTTCATGCTATCACAGTAGACTGCCTCTGTACGGAGTATTCGCTTGCTGTGGGATGGAGGGACCCACTTAACTCAAAGCAGATCATCCGCAAACCGCCGTGCAATACAATTTCCTATTAGAAAAAATATCATTCCAAAACCGCTATAAACGAAGAGCAGGAGATGTTGGTGAATCGTCCCCGCATTCTTAAACCGTGCTCACGGCCTTCCTAAAATTACAACACCACCCAGCTTTTCTGCTTGTAGGTAAACGCGGAGAACTAAGAGCATGGACACGGCCGAGAGTATGAGCGCCGTTGATACCGACGGAGCAGGTATCGCAGATTCGTTTACTGTTCGGGGTTGGCTGGAGTGTTTCTGTAGGAAGATCTCCAGCGAAACTGGAAGTGGTGGGCACCACGTGTGGGTTTGTAGCTGCGGCTATGATTTCGGAGATAGACTGACGCTTAACGTGACTACTTCTTCTCAGAGTTAGCAGTGCATTCGCGTTATGTAACGACGCTCCACCGGGCGAAATAGCTAGATAGGCTTCAATCTGCAGGCACATGTCTTCCAGGGAATTTGGTGACCTATCAATACCTATGTGGAGAGTATGTAGCACACTATATCCAAGCACTTCGTCCTTAAAGACGTTCATGTAGTCGGTGTGGTCTGTTCCGTTGTTCTATTCTTGATAAAACGAGAGACGGTCCTTTCAAGCGGACGTGGGATTAGGTGAATACGGTTCAGTCGTCGACTTACCGCTATCGCCGGGCCTTCGCCCTGGGCACACCACAGTACATTACACGTAGATATGTTTGGGTGAGACCACCGACCCCAGTCTGGTCCACCGACCCCACCGTAAGAAATACAATGATGAGTACATGAAAACAACGGGACATCGATAGGACAACCGACTGGGGATGGAGGCCTCGTCTGATCCCAATAACTGCCTCAACGGGCCTCTTCGAGCAAGAAATCGAAGAGCACTGCACATTTTTATCCGTTTCGTGTTTCAGTTGAAATGCTGTCTGTGGTGTAATTTCGACTTTTAACGACTCCCTACGTATATAGCACTATGTTTTTCAAGTCGGAATGCTCATGACCATCTCACTCACGGCAGGTTTAAGAGAGCGAAGGTCATATGCAATATTATTGTGTCAGGCGCCGGACTGATCCGACGTCTTGAAAAGCCACGAAAATTGCCCTATACTTAAAACCCACCCCCCGTATCCCCAAAGAGGCAGATACATATTAATAATAAACCCATTACTGCTGTCTCTAGAAATTGCCACACCAGAAATTAAATCTATTCGTTGATGCTGTTAACCATATGTAAGAATATCCACCTCTAAAGCGGCTCCTAGTAGGATGCAGTTCATGCTTCAAGCACTCGCCCAACACCTCACGGCGCCTCGTGCATGGCGCAAGCAATGCCTGCCTGATCGGTGAAAACCCGACGTCATCTGTCCCGGCATTGTAGGGATGCTAGGGTCTACGGTCATACGACTACGGTCATACGTGACGATGAGTACACCCCCCCCGTACCTCCGCGACACATGGACGAATTAGAAAAAATGGAAGTTTCTCAGGCTTCTGAGACAACAGTAAGACTCAGACTTTCGTCGACAACGCCGAGCACTATCAATAGCATGCAAACCTACCCACGCCTCTAGGTCGACTATCCGTACCGTCCTACGCCACCACAGCAGAGCGCAAATACCTAACAGGAGCTCCGGAATGACAACCATTGTTGCTGATGAGCAGATTCGTTTCGTGATGCGAACACAGCACGGGCTGCCTTCCTATTACGGGGGTCCATAGTTAATGAGACCAAATTTTGTTAGTAAAAATAGGTACATACATAGGTTTTTATGTATACCATAGGTCCTGTTAACTATGTACCCCCGTAATAGCAGATCCGAGGACCCTAATACCTCCGATAGACCATGACGAACAAGCCATACGTCGGGCGGGAGATTGTCTGAGGCGTACTTCGTATTAACGAAGCTAGACTGTGTTCTGTAAGGGATCGTGTTCTGTCGTTATTCTACCAGAAATATTATAGATGAAAGTGGTAAGTACATTTTTTCGTATCGATCGAAGGGGTCTCTTGAATGTTCAGGGCAGGCGCAGAATGATGCTACGGCTGTAGTACAATCGGGATCGAACGCAACAGAGAACGCGAAAGCAAGGAGGTGGCTCCATGAGTTGGGCCCTTGATTCACGTTGGTTTTGAGTGGTCCTCAAACCATTATCCCGTTTTCTATCGTACCCAAAAGCCAGAGAACAGACGTTGTGGGCGAAGTACCGACCATCCCACCCACCCAGCTTCGGCATGCAGTAGCCTCTGGGTTTTCAGTGTGAAACAGCGAAAGTTCTGCTATTACGGGGGTCCATAGTTAACCGGACCTATGGTATACATAAAAAACTATATACTTACCTATTTTTACTAACGAAATTTGGTCCCGTTAACTATGGACCCCCGTAATAGCCACTTGCCACAGGCAGGCATGGCTCAGCGAGTAAGCAAACCAGGGTTCATTTCAGATCTACCCGAAATCGGAACAAGTTGTTGGTTCCAACAAGCTATACACATAGAGCTTGTCTGAGATCACGTACCGAATTCACAGGGATGGCCTTGGGTCTTTGCCGAACGGATGACAACGGGAGCAAGCCCGAAAATATTTTTAAAAAAAAACTAACCACCCTATATGGGGGCGAGTTGTATGTGCCGTGATTCTGTTTCCGGGATTGCTGCCGGCCCAGGTAGTAACCGAAGAGGTATATTCCGGGTGAGACCCATCTGCTGTAAAAAGCAGTATCTAATCCGATACATAAATAAAATAATCGGTGAAGACACCGAAGAATACTGCAGGTATGTTAAAAAAGAGAAGGGCGGCGCATGTACCGCAATACCCTGTTAATAGTCTACTGTTGTATATATCACGGATACTTACCACGACAGGAGCAGACAATACAGCATAGTGACGGAAATTCAACTACCCCAGAAACGACTGGGCCGTTTATTTCCGGGGCTTGTCATGCACCGATGGTCCGAGCCAGGCCGGGTCGGGCCGAGGGGTTTGAAAAATCGAGGGGCCGGGCCGGGATACGGCCCATGGGATTTGAGCTCTACGTAGGCCGCTCCGCCTTGCCCATGCCGTTTCCCACGTGTTCTGGCGGGCCATCCCCGGTCGCACAGCTCAAAACATGTGTTTTACTACGGCTACTACTATTAATAGTACGACGTGCACCCTGCCCTTGAAGCGACCTTCGTGATTTAACGGTCCGGCCGGGGCTACGGCCCATGGCATTGGGGGTGTATACTGCTGCTGTGTCGACGTCAGCCCATACTGATCTGCTCATCGCGCTCCTTGTGGATTGGCCTGATCAAGACCTTGGTGCCGTTGTGGCTGCTGTGCAGAGGACATTTCTTCCCATATCTGCCACCGAGGCCGCCTTTCGCGTTGTTCCCGCGGTTCGGCTTGGACGGAACCACCGGTGAAAACTAGGTGGAGTACGCCCAGTACGAGGAGAATTTTCAGATCGAAAGTCAACAAGTTGCAGCGACGTGGGCCTTTGTCTGTGTCATTGTGGAACCGGCCGTGATAACAACAACTGGTGCTGCATTCGGGGTTTTCTCTAAAAGGATCGCTGGTGGCGCGATCTATGTCCCCTTCGAAAGAAATATCGAAACCACGTGTTCTTCATGCAGGAGCGGGTATTACAGCAGCATTTGTAAGCAGCAGCTGCTGCAGCTGCTGCTGCTGCCGCTGCTTCTGCTGCTGCTGCTGCTGCTACTGCTGCTGCTGCTGTCGTTGCTGCTGCCGCTGCTGCTGCGGGCGTCGCAGCAGAAGGAGGTGGTGGTCTACCAATCCATCAGACTCAGCCGTTGATGGAGCAAAAATGGTGTGCGTAGAGGGTATGCGTGCCTTGTGGGGGTAGAGGGTAGACTATAGGGTGTCTAGTGGGTAGTACTTCGTGGGGGCGAAAGCAGCTGCTGAAGCATGGGATCCAACAAAAACCAACACGAAAAAGAGAAGAGAAACGAAAACATAACACGGAATTCGGAGGGGGTATGCACGCGTGACCTTTTGGTACGGGGAAATACTTGGGTTGGCCAGTGTTCCGGCCCGTGAGCCTATGTTTTTGGATGGGCCGGCCGGTGTAGACCTCTTGGGTGTCATAGGCCCCACCGCCAATGTCATGAGCAAGGCTGGGCCGGGCCGGGCCTCGGTTAAAAAAAGAACGATGCGCCGAGCCGGGCCGGACCGACAATTGACACTGTGATAGGCTCCGCCGGGCCGCGGCCTATCCTCTGAATATTTATTGGGGCGGGGCGGGGCCTAGGCGCACCAAATAAAAATTTGATGGGCCGGCCTGTGGGCCACGGCCCTCAATTTGAAAAATCGATGGGCCAGGCCGGGCCGGGTCGGCATGACCCCGGCCCGGCCCACCAGCGTCGCCCATCTCCGGCTAAATATCGAAGAGCTATATGTCCGCAGTTCCTTGGATTTCCTGAACTGTTTTTCGCTCATATTTCGTTTCTCCCAGATTTATTTCCCGTTCTCTGAAATATGTGAAAGCTCAAGTCTTTTTTCTGATATTTTTCGCCGTCTATAAGCTACCAGGTATGTTCCTGAATATTGAGAAGAACATAAAAGATCACCAGACTTTCTAGATTCAAAACAATGTCAAGTGAGGGGAGAGGTTATTAAAATATACCGGCCCGTTATTGTTCACCTGCGCAAATTTCATGATTTATCTATAATCATGTACTTCAATGTTGCTATGTTTCGCGCAGTTCATTTTGGGGGGGCAGATCTTCCCGCTTCGCTTCCAAATACGCGCAAGATTAAAACGTACAACAACAGCAGCGGTAGTTTGCGTTTCTGAAGTTTTACCGTGTGTGTTGTTTCTGCGTATTGAAAAATAATTCCCGCCCTTCGAAATTATTTGCAGTATGGCCTCTGCCAGATGATATCAGCAAGAGGGCTTCCAGCGAGGGACTCCACCAGTCTCGCTGGCCTCGCACTCAGTAAGTCTTGTTCTTAGAGCTTGTATTATCACGGAGTGATCCTCATCGGACCACGAGCCAGGTGGCTAGGGGACATCACACAGGATCCCCGGCCACTGCTCCACTCACACATGCGATTACACTGAAACCTCCACGGCTTGGTATCTTTTGGCTACAGCACCCCCAAAGCGAGTTCACTCGACACGAACGAGCTTGACAAAACCAAAAAACCAAGACGAAATCGCATGCGGCAAATCACAAATCAATGCTGAACTCTGAAGCAATTTTAATCTTGAGCGCACGGGTCATCCGTAATTTGCGCAATTCCTTCACGACGAATTCAGGCGCAGCAGAATAAATCGACCGCAAAGACTCCCACGTGCGCTCCTCTGCTTCGAAACCATCCCAATCGACCAAGACAATCACCTCGTTGGCATCATCTTCGGCCACATGCACCAAAGCATTCATGCGGCATTCACCCTGCGCAAAGGAATGTTGGAAAACATCCTTCAGATCAGCGGTGACGTTCAACGTCGCATCCGCATAAAATCGTAAACGAGCCACGTGAGCTTGATGCACCTTCCCAGAAACGATGTTCTGAACTGAGTACACATGATCATGATCAGCTGCTACCACACGCCACGGACCAGTCCATGTGGACAACAATTTCGCCACACCCCCCACCCCCCAACCAACGGTGTGACACCCTGCCGACGAACACGAGCATACAACACGAAATCACCAACCGCAAATTTTGGCAACACCACCTGGCCCTGAGCCTGTTTACGTTTGTTGTCGCGAGACACGGCAAACAGCTGCGCGAATATCGGCGCAAAATCTCTCCTGCTCTGCAACGACTTCACGGACGTTCGCACGCAACAAGTCAGCATTCATCACGTCAACATTCCACCTGCCATCAGACTCAGAAACGAGCGCCGAGAAATCGGTACGCGGAGCACGCCCAAACATCACGCTGTACGGAGTGCTTCGGTAACGTTCACGAAACGAAGTGTTCAAGGCCCACTGAGCGGCCGGCAAAACATCAACCCACTCCGAAACCTGACGACGCTGTTCTGACAGAATGGAACGCAGAGCACGTACCACCTCTTTTACCATGCGTTCACACGTACCGTTCGACCACGGCGTGTAAGCGACAGCAAAACGATGTTCGATGTGCAACGCGTCGCTCAACAAAGCAAGCACCCTGTTCTTGAAATGCGTGGCGGTATCACTCACCCACACACGCGGCACCCCCAAAGTCTTACACCAGGCTAGCAAATGCTTCGCTGTGACCTCGGCTGTACAAGCCTCGGCCGGTTCCAACGCCACGTAGTTGGACACATCATCCATGATGACCAAAACATATCGGAAACCATCCTCATCAGGCAGGCCATCGCTACCTTCGGGCCCGCTGTGGCCAACATACAAAAAAATCAAAGTGCACCACTTCTCCCGGAGCGGTACCATGCACCGTGTCTCCGTAGGGACGAGGAATGAGTGCACCTGCACGCGTGTCTACACAGTGCAAACACTGGCGAACGAATTCGCGAACCTGAGAATCCATGTGAGGCCAAACACAATATTCCTTCAGGCGAAACAAAGTCGGCGCCACACCACGGTGACCAGCCGAGCGCATGTGCGCGCACACCATCAAACGAGTTTGAAGAGCAAGATCATCCGGCGGAATCCACAAGACGTCACGCACCCCAACACGCACACGAAACAAACCATCATCGGCCAAGGTAGCTTGACCGAAGGTTGTCGAAAATTCATGAACACCAACGCCGATACGAGCGACAGACCTTTGTTGCGAGGCACGAATCACATCCAATGCGGGAAGCGAATCGTCAGCATTACATGGGCTGTGCACGGCAACCGAACGAACAGGCACCGTAGGAACTTTGACCCAACGAGACAACAGATCCCCCCAACAGTTTCGATCGCCAGGGATGTGTTCGATTGCATAGCGGTATTGTCCTAAAAACACCCTTCCAATTCTCTAGGCGTTGTGCCATGGTCTTTGTGACCGTCGTGACACACTTCTCCGGATTGAAAATGTACTGCAAGTTTCGATGATCAGTAAAGATATGAACACCACCCCAAAGCAGGTATTCGAGCCTCCGGAACGTATTAACGATCGCAAAACCTTCTTTGTCGACAGTCGCCCAGCGCAACTGCGAACCTGTGAACGAACCACTCAGAAATCCGAGAGGCTCGTGAGACATGCTTTCCAACGCCAATCCACTGCGAAATTCGTGTTCAGGCACTTGGGTGAGAAAACTACCCCAATGGAAATCAGAAGCGTCAGGAAACATCAAAACAACGCACCCGGGACGAGGATGATGAAGCGGCACTGCTTGCGCCACCAAACCCCGTGCGGCATTCCACGCCCGCACCCGATCCTCCGTCCACGCGGTATCCTTGATGACACGATTGCGCGCCACTCGCTTAGTCCGACGTGTAGCCCCAACAAGGAGCTCCTCCAAAAAATCACGTAACGGTGCTACCGTTTCCGCTAAACGTGGTAACGATGTACGCAACCAGTTGACAGCCTGCAAGAATTGCATTAGTTCTCCAGCGTTTTCGGGACGACGCATTTCACTTAAACCTTGCACTCGAGCGGGGTCATGGGACACGACACCATTGGAATACACCTTACCACACCAGACCAGTTCACGAGAGAAGAAGGTACACTTGTGGGCGGCGACAAACAGTCCAACATTCTCCAGGCGTTCAAGAATGTCATCAAGCAGCTGCAGAAGAGCTTCTTCGGTGTCTGCGAAAAAGAAAACGTCATCGACCCAAACTTTGCAATCCAAACCACGCAACACTTCAGTCATGACACCTTGGAAATAAGAAGTCGCATTCAAAACACCTTGGGGAACACGGGTAGGCGTGAACAAACCGTCGCTTGTCGCCATGGTGAAGACGTCTTGCGCCTCCGGAGCCAAAGGCATCTGCCAGTACCCTTGAAGTAGGTCCAGCTTGCCGAAGAAACGCGCCCCCAGCAGATCTCCCATGTCTTCATGGTTGGGCATGACGCCCGGGGACTTCTCCACCTGTGCGTTCACCGCCGAGTAGTCGCTCACCAAACGGAAAGAGTCCTTCTTGGGCACCGCCATCGCCGGACTCGCCCACACCGCCTGGATGTTGTGGTAGACAAAGCCAAAAAACACCAAAGCAGCAATGCACTTCGAGAGCCAGTCCCTTTTCGTCGGTTCGTACCGACGTGGCGTTGCCTTGACAGGCTTCGCCTGTTGCTTCAGCTGCACTCGCATCGGCTCCACTTGCGCTGGCGGATCACCACACAGCGCACGGCGAAAAGCACCCACGCGACGAGCCAAAATTTCGCGCAAACGGGTTGCTCCGCCGACGCTTAATCCACTCTGCTCTGCCTGCTGCACGCTGTCCTCCAACGCCCGTTCTCGGGCCGTCCGCTCCTCCTCCGGATCCATGAACATGTCTGGCCCCCGGTCGACCAAATGTTCCACCGCCTTGTCCTCCGGAGCATCCACCGTAGCCTCGGTCTGAAAAGCACGCACGGAAACCGTCACTCTGCGCGCCGCAAGGTAACTCGGAGTCTCCACACCGGTCGATACCGGCACTGCGCGAGGGCGAAGCTTCTCCAGAGCTTCACGGTAGACGTCGATGCCAAGAGCTTTCATGGTAGCCATGCCAAACAGAACGACGTTATCTGTACCAGGCATGACCGCGAAAGTGATGGGCTCCAATTTCACCGCTCCCCACGGCGTCCGTACACTCACGGCAATCGGCACCGTTTTGTGCGTGACCATCACTGAAACACCCGTAGCGGTTTTCGCCTGCTGCGGGCCATTTTCGAACGGAATTTGCAGATCGGCGCGCCGAAATGCGAAGACAGCTGCTGAAGTAAGCCGACACCGATGGACGTGAGCGCCGACCCCGAATCAAGGATCACACGCGCCATCAGCGAACCAACCGACCCTGGCAAAGAGAGATCAGCGCGTAAACACTCGGCGCTGCGATCGACAGGCACTTCACCTGCCGTTGAACTCTGGTCGGTACCAAGAGTCACCTGACGCCATGGCTGCCCTCCTACAGCCGGCGCCGAAGAAATAGAATCGGCGGTCCACCCCGACCAAGACGTCGAATATACAGACGGTTCCGGCGCTACCGCCCCTGCAGCAGCACCAGACACTGACTCCGCCCGCTCGGTGGATGGCGAAGTTCTCGCTCCAGCAGCACCCACCGATGTTCCAGCTCCTCCAACGTATACAGCTCGGCCGGCAACAGACGAACCAGATCCCGACCCAGCGGCTCCTGCCGCTGGCGCACCAGAAGTTGAAGAAGCAACAGCAGAAGTTCCACCGCCCGCTGTCAATTGATTGCCACCACGGCCACCGCGCCCGCGTCCATGGTTGAATCTGCCCCGGCCGCCATTGCGGCCCCCGCGATACCCTGACGACCCGCGCCCACCACTGCTGGGAGCTGTGCCGCCACCGCGAGCTTTTGGGCAATCAGAAACATAATGGTTGGGATCACCACACTCGAAACAGACGCGAACAAACGACTTTTTCGCGGACTGCTGCTGTTTCGGTTTCTGCTGCTGTTGGCGTCGCGGTTCAGCTGCCCCTGCAGCATCTTTCCGACCATACGCCTCGATGAATTTCCACTGTTCTGCAGCAGAAAAAATTTGGTCCATGACCAATGCCGGGTCCTTCTTCCACCCTGCAGCGTACGTTAGCTGACCTTTTACGTACTTTTTGAACTCGGACGGCCATAAGCCATCCACCAACGCCATGCTCACAAATTCCGCCGGTCCGGGCAACCACGAACGGTCCTGCGCGCGGTACATGGCATGCACCGCGTGATTCTCCGCAAAATACTTTTCCATAGCGGAGTTTACCATCATCGCGCGGTCTTTGACGGATGTTTCACCGCCCTGCTTTTCATCGCGCCTCATTGAGAGAACGCGACGCAAGTCCGCTGCCGCCCGCGAGGTGTCAAATCTGTTGCTGGTGGTTGTGTAACCAGCGTGCTGCCTAACAGCGTCCAACAACTCCGAGGCGGTCATCGTAGTCTGATGCTTGTAAAATCCCTCAAAACACCGATGAATGTAATTGGGGATAAGCTGGCCCATGCTCACTTTGGAGTGCTGAACCACCCCCTGAGCGTTGGCGAGCTGCAGCCGTTCCTCATAATCGAGGTACGCTGCGTAAAAAAACACGAGAGGCCTGCTCGGTCCACACCTCTCCGTATTTCGGTGGAGTCAGAGACTCCCCTACCACCAGCGGCGTGCTTGCCGTGTGCGCCATAATCCACAGCAGTCCACCTGGACTCTACTGTAATAACGGAGAAACTGCCGCCTGACCTGTGCGTCCTCCAGCTCCCGGAGCGTCCTCCCCTGCTGTGCGCTTCAAGCCGTTTCGATCCGTCCAACGGGCCAACTGCCTTCCCAGCTGTGACCCAATACTCCGCAGCCGAAAACTCCTCCAACAGAAGTTCCGCGAATATCTAGATATTATGGCCTCTGCCAGATGATATCAGCAAGAGGGCTTCCAGCGAGGGACTCCACCAGTCTCGCTGGCCTCGCACTCAGTAAGTCTTGTTCTTAGAGCTTGTATTATCACGGAGTGATCCTCATCGGACCACGAGCCAGGTGGCTAGGGGACATCACACAGGATCCCCGGCCACTGCTCCACTCACACATGCGATTACACTGAAACCTCCACGGCTTGGTATCTTTTGGCTACAGCAGGCAGGCGCAGTTGGCACAAATCCATGGCAACTAATGTCGTATATGAAGAAGAGTGTATAGAGAACCAACTTCCCGCAGTACTGCTATATATATAATGTTCAGTGTGGAGTTTGCGCATTTATTTTTAACTATATATATACCTGGTATACCTGGTAGACGGTACAACAACAACAAAAAAACAATTTTTCCTCATTATAGTATTAGTAATCATTTTATGGTGTTTGCGAAGTTCAGGTTATGGTTTGGTTTGGCCCCGATCCAAAGAACAAAAAAAAATCAACTTCCCAAAATAAGGACCCAAAATCGGCTGATGTGGCCCATATCTTCACAAAATTTTCGGATCGGGTTTGGCGTTTTGGGTTTTGATTAGGATCATGAAGTTATATTAGCCAATATAACCCCGAGTTGCCGTATTTAGGGGGAACACCATAATCGTCTACGTCATGTGTGGGTTCCAGGTTCTCGACCAGACCGTCACACGGGTATTTATCCCGCGGAGGTCCCAGCATTCGCCGAGGTCGTGGATATCCGTATATCTTACCGGTATTACACGACTGTGGTCACCCATATTCCTGGACTACCACTGTCTGTCGTCAGCAGATATCGTCAGCAGTGAAATTGTCCCGTGACAAGTAACAGCTGCAGATTGGAATGCGAGGCACAGCAGTGCCTTATATCAGGGGAGCCGCTGGCCTATATCTTTGACAAGGAATCACATATAGAATACGCGCGCTCGGTTTATCACAATAATTGTAAAATTAGGTAAAAATGGAATATAGACGAGGCGTATTACTCGTACGCAGCTTGCAAAGTTGAGTATCAACTATTTAATCAGTCGAACTCACAGCTGACGTATTTCAAAATTTATAAAAAAAAATAGGCCATCACTTATCGGAGGGTTTTGAAAACCGAAAAACTTACCCGAAACTGTGTTTTATACGTGCTTTCACGTATTTTACACCCGGAGTCCGACCGAATCAGGCTCGCTCTTCTCGGAATACTTGCAGTCTTTTGGGGAGACGTATCTAGACCCGTTTTTCTTTTCTCCAGGGGAGTCGTTCCAAGTTTTTACGATGTTGTCATTTTCCGACAAAAAAATCAACAAGGCATTTTCAGATATATATCGACGTTTCAGCCGAAAAAAGGGCCTCTTTTTCAGATGAATCGCATCCGAAACTGAAAAGAGGAAACTGGAGTGTATCCACATATTTTCAAACTGCTACCAGGAAGAAACGGCAAACGGCGTTGCATGCCTCTCGCAAAATGGCTGGAGGGATTCCAAGAAACGCGTGCCCGATTCGCCCGTTTCCCTGGTCAAACACGCCCGCGAAGGTGCTGAAACCTCGATTTCCAGAAATCAAACCGGTTTGATTATATTTGTTCTCCCCGAATCCGGAAAATAAATAAAAAAAGTCATAGGGGATTGCGGTCCTAAAAAAAACATTTACGTGAAGAAAAATATACTGAGATCGGCACGCACAATAGGTACATCGGGTTAAGAAACACAGCTCAACAGTGGAACCAACTGACTCTAAATCCTACCAGTATACATTTTCTAGTAATAAAAGAATTAGATCAATAATAGCAAGAAGTGCGAAGAAAATAGATAGGAAAAAAAAAAATGTCAAGCATACGCAAACATACGGCCCTGATCTGGCGAGTACGTGCAGCTGATAAATCCAGCTGACAGCCTAGACGCTACAGATTCAAGACACCGTAGTGGACAGTAAAACGTACATTCTCGGCCTACGGCTAAGATCATGTGTAGTATCAGTGTGAAAACTGATTGACACTCATCGAGTGTCATTTTCACACCTGTTCTTGAATTACACACACTCTTCCTCTCCCATCATCGTTGACAGTTATTTCGTGAGATCATTCGTACCGATCCTGTACCAAAACAAACTGGCGTGTCCTACATGCTACACCCTCTAAGAAAGGGAAGTAAGAAAGGGAAGTGCCATAGATGTCGAGTCGAACCTGGGGGACCTCCCCACACATGTACGCATACACACAGCGTACCCCAGCTGCCAGAAAGAGGGAGGGATGATACAGAGGTTGCCTCACACCACCAAGCTATCTAACCTAGCGCACGACGTACGTGGAGACATACGGATGCCCTATTTTAACCGCACGCAAACAAGGTAGGTGTTTCGAATAATGCCACCGGCAGCTGCAATGTACGCCTAGCTATACATCAGCGATACAAGTGAGCACGGTGATCTACTAAAAGCGCCTTGCTCGCTACTCGTGACGGAACAAGAGTTCATCGTTCAGATGTCGGGAGGTCGACGATAGCTGTACGAATAGAAAGGTCTGGCGTTAGTATGAGGGGTCAGCGGAGACCTAACCCTGTCTGTCTGTGTAGTTTCACCACGCGCATTGGAGCACACGAATACATACGTTTCTGCACGTATGTCAGATGTTCTCATCGAATACTTCCAGCGCTGCAGCAGTACAGCTGCATCTAGTTACAACTTGTTACTACCGATAGATGCGGCAGTAATATATTGGTACCACAGCAGTGCAACGAAAAAAGGTGCTCACCTGGCTCCATAGTAAGGGTGCTCACCTGGCTCAATACTTGTTGTACAAGCATAGCCTGCTGGATCTGTCTCCGGGCACGGCGCTGGTTCAGTTACAGCGCCATCGACCAAACCTAGATTGCTCAAAAACCTTCTCAGCTTCGTGAGAAGACTTCCTCCTGTCGCAGGCTCCATGGTGATACTGATGTAAAATAGGCCTGGTACGTACGTAGTTTCTGTTGCCTGTCTCGATCTGTGGTGTCTGGTGCTGCTGCGCACGTTTTGTGCAGCAGGGCTGATGACGTGTAAAATGAAGTTCGAAAAACGATCGGAAGAACGATCCGAGGACAACCGTTCAGCCTCGCCGCAGCAGCAACATTCTTGAAAAGGATAATAAAAGTTCGAAAAACGAACGGAGGAATGATCTAATACTAAAGCCTAATACATACTTGACAAAGCACAAGGTGAGGTTTTAGTATTACGGGGGGGCCATAGTAAAGGACCAAATATTGATAGTAAAAATAGGTAAATACATAGGTTTTTATGTACCAGGTATACCATTGGTCCTACTATTACGGGGGTCCGTAGTTAACGGGACCAATTTTTGTTTGTAAAAATAGGTAAATATATAGGTTTCTATGTATACCATAGGTCCTATTAACTATGTACTCCCGAAATAATAATTGGTGGTAATGAGTCGCGCGACCTCAGCAAATACCTCCTGCAGTATAGTCATATCTGCGATGCATCATGCTGGGCGAATGCGGATTATTCTGTTATCTGCTGAACCAACAACAACGAACATCTACTATACCTACTATTAATACCTTACCTATAAGCCGTCGTTGGTGAATCTCATAACCGTAAATATTCTTGGCCTCTCCTGCTCTTGATACATGAAAAACACAGACAGCACAGCAGTACGGACACACCTGTAACAAATACCAGGTACTGGATTTTGTCGTGTGTATCCTGGTATTTCCACCTCGAAATCCGGCATAATAAATTGGAGACGAAAAATATGTACTACTGCTGTGTGACCACAGAACTAATTACTCGTACGAATTCGTATCGTATCTCTCGGGAATTCAAGAATCGGCACGGACACTGACTGGTTGTGCTGGATGTCGACGGGTAGAAAGACCAAGAAATCTTGGAAAAATCCAAGAAAAAAAAGGCTCGCAAGCTCTGCGCGCTTCGCGCGCCTCATTTATTATTAACTATGGACCCCCGAAATAAAAGGAAATCAGCATAGGAACACATACCATACCACATACGTTGGTTTTCCCATATCCCCATATACCATACCACCATGCCCATATTCCCATATACCATATTCCCACATACCATACCAACATATCCCATGTACCATACCGAGTAGGGGAGACGTCTATACACCAGGCCAGATCTCTGCTACTGCTGTAGTGCCGTCTTGTTGTGCAAGGGTGGGGATGAATACAAGAGTTGGCTCAGACGCCCATACCGAGTTGGGGAGACGTCTATACACCAGAACGGGTGCCTGCTACTGTTGTAGTGTTGTCTTGTTGTGCAAGAGTGGCGATGAATACAAGAGTAAGAGTTGGCTCAGACGCTTGGGTCCCACGCTCAGTGCAGCGCATTGGCCGCTGGTGTGCACGACGGCGGTAAAATGCAAATTATATATTTATTTTCCGGATTCGGGGAGAACAAATACCTTGAAAGCTTACCTATTGGTAGCACATTTAAACAACAAATGTTACACGCAAGGTTCGAAAGCAAGACTTACTCCCTTTGACTTGAGCACATTTAAATGCTGAGCTATGCTCGTACACCGAAACTCACCGGGAAATCCTTTTGTACTAGAAACACACAGAATAAATCCCGCTGGACTGGTTTGGACGGGATTCGGGAAATCAAACTCCACATGTTTGCACAGCATGGGACACGGATTTCATGGGAATTGCCCTAATTTCACGGGACTAGTTCGCGCGGGATCAGTATTTCACAAAGAGCAAGGGACGGAATCGGGATCACGTACATTTCCACGGGATCCGTTTGGACGGGAACGGGATTTTCAAATTTCACGGAATGACGGTATTATCCCGTATCCCGTGGAATCCCGCGGTATTCACGACGGGAACAATCCTGACGAAAGCCCTGAATTTTTGGCGATCGCGTCCACCAGAAATCGCGAATGAATCGTGGTCTCGAAACGCGATTCACAACAGTGCCCTCGGGTGTTCGTTGACCCTTGTGCGTATTACAATTCGATTTTGCACTTTGCTTTCGAAGTTGTGTCTTATTATTGCGCACCCCCCCGCTCGGAGACAAGCGGAGCGGAGAGAAGGGCAAGCCCCTCAGGCTGCATCAAACAGCAAACCCACGCTCGCATCCGTAAGCTCGAGTCAACGTCCATCCCAACTGGCGATGTTGAACGCTCGACGCCAGCCTGTCTCAAGACTCGTGAACACGTGCAATACAAATGCCAACATCAACACACTCATACACCTGGCAACTGTGCACGGGCGTGTATATGCTAAAAACAAGTACGAATACATACACCATATCATACCGGATAGATGCACTTCACGGCCAACGTACAACTACGGGTATACCACCTCTCTCCTACGGTTTTAGATTGAGCCCAAATTCCGAGCAGCTGATGAATCAGCACCATTGCTTCCGCTTTAAAACCAAATCACACTGATATCTGCGCTATACAACAACGCAGGTCCCCGACAAGGAAACGCGTACCCCCAGCCTGAAGACATACGTATAAAGTCTCCATATTGAAGGAATTAAAGCATATTGCCCCTCTGCATCATCTAGTCAGCTAGCTGATGCACTACCGCGTTCAGTCCTAAACGTATAACAATAACTCCAAACGCACCCCTAAACTAAGGAGAGATATACGTATCTACTATCTATGACACAATGAAGCGGCATGCCGTGCATCATAACCTAAACACCAAAAGCGGCTAGCCACCGCCGCAACCCTGCGCAATCTACGACACCCGAACGCGTGCACAGCGTCCACTAGGTACGTCAAACAAACAGCAACAAACACACCACAACGTTTCTGCGACCGTTCAAGTTCCCCTCCACTGACTCCCTCAAAAGCTAGAGCGGGTGGGTGGGAACTAAATTAATCTGTATCACACCTTTACTCTTGTAGTTCTGACTCTGCTTGACAACGTGTTTAGCTCGCTGGTCAGCAACTATGAACTAGGTAAGGTGTGTCTCCAGGCTATCCAATTGCTACGTACAATGAACCCGCGTTAATCTGATTGGTTGCCCAAACTTCTTCCGTACGTGTATACCTCGCATTTTCTCGTGCCTCGATAATACTATGCTTTGCACTTTGCTTTCGAAGTTATATCATATTATTGCGCACACCCCCGCTCGGAGAAAAGGGGGGCGGAGAGAAGGGCAAGCCCCTCAGGCTGCACCAACAGCAACCCCACGCTAGCATCCGAAAACTCAAGTCAACTTCCATCCCAACTGGTATTGTCGAACGCTCGACGCCAGCCTCTAACAAATGGGATTGACTCGATTTACGAACCCATGCTAGCGCCCTCCCCCCCCCCTTGTTGCTATACCATGGGGAACGCATGATAACCCAACTCCTCCATACTCGTTTCACTTGGCACACACGGACACGCTGCATGACCGGAATATACATTTGGCTACGTCCGTCTGTCCAAATCATTTGGTGGATTCACCCGTTCCCACCCAGATCCGGCGGGATCCCATTGTCACGACCCTCCAGGGCCATTCCGTTTGCTACCCAGCTGGCGTCCTGCCTAGTGGCGAAATACGTCAATCGATCGCCGGGCGGCAACCCCTGTGGTCCAGCTCCCTCTTTCGACGAGTTCGTTGAACCTCCAATCCTCAGGGAGTGCCGAGCGTACTCCTCCGTGCGCACACTCCCGCCAACGCAACCACTCGTCGCTGGGTTGTCGGCCGTTGAGGCGGAGTCCACGTAGAGCACCCGTCGCTGTAGACGCAGCACATAACGAGGGGTCCGGTGAGGAAAAACAAAGGTAGTAACAAGACATACACGCGAACGTGCGAACGTAGCATCGCCACCGACGCAACGAACCCACACCCGAGCACACGTAGAAACTGCCCCTTTCCCAAGCAGGTCACCTCTCAACTCGCGAAACCGCACCTCAACGCGGGCTGTACTGCGCTGCAAGTTGAACGGTTCCGCGATTGAGGTCAACATCAGTCCGTCGCACACGGACGGGATAAACAGCCCAACTCGCGACACCCACGGGGAAAAAATAACCAGGTGAAAAAAAAGAACAACCACCTGGCAAAACAATTGCCCAAGAATACTCGCGAATCTCGACAGAAAATCACTGGCTGACTGAAATAGCATACCGTCCCCGCTTGTGGACGGGTGCTACGCATACGCACTGCAACAGCACACAATCCAACGTGTGTCTCATGCTTCCCCAGATGAACGACACATGAAACAAGGACGACGAAGTCAACACGATGTGAGACCTGCTTCGCTGAAGCATCCACACACACTGCAACGGCACACTGCCCGCTGTAGACGGCTGCTACGCATACGAAGAAACAAGTACCCACGCAGTCCGCTTCGGCGGAAATACGCGGCGCACCCACGGACACCACGAAGAGTATCGCGAACAATTTCCCCGAATGAGCGGCTGACGAACATGCGCGAGGAAGCCGACTAGTTGCAACACCTGCAGCGCTAAAGCCGACGCACTCACTGCAACAGCACACAGTCCAACGTGTGGCTCACGTATTCTCGGATGAACGCCACACGAAACATGGATGAGGAAGTCAAAGAGTTACGACACCTGCTTCGCTGAAGCAGACGCACACACGGCAACAGGACACCGCCTCCCCCTTTGGACAGGTGCTACGCAGCACACACGGGGACCACGAAGCGTCTCGCGAAAAAACTTCCCCGGATGAACGGCTAACGAACATGCGCGAGGAAGCCAACGAGTTGCGACACTGCCTCGCTGAAGCAGATGTACACACTGCAACAAGACGCTGCCTCCCCCTGCGGACGGGTGCTACGCATACGAAGAAACACCAAGATGCGACACCTGCTTCGCTGAGACAGACGCACACACTGCATCAGCACACCGTCCCCCCTTCAGACCGCTGTTACGCATACGAAGAAACAGGTACCCATGAAATCCGTGACGGCGGAGATACTGGGGTGCCCACGGACACCACGAAACGCCTAGCGAAAAAACTCCCCAAGATGAACAACACACGGACATGTGCGAGGAAGCCGACGAGTTGCGATGCCTGCGGCGCTGAACCAGATGCACACATTGCAACGTCACACAGTCCAATTAGTGACACATGCTTCCCCGGACGAACGGCAAACAAAACATGCACGAGGAAGCCGACGAGTTGCGACATCTGCGAAATATCTGACATGCAGCGCTGAAGCACACACACACTGCAACAGCACACGGTCCAACTTGTAGCACACCACACGAAACACGGACAAGGGCGCCAACAAAACGCGACACCGGCATCGCTGAAGCAGGCGCACACACTGCGACAGCACACCGTCCCCCTTGTAGACAGGTGCTACGCGCAGACGAAGAAACGAGAACCGACGCCATTCGCTTTGGCGGCGATACGCGGTGTGCTCGTGGAGTCACCAAACATATCGCGAAAACCTTCCCCCGGATGAAACATGCACGAGGAAGCCAACGAGTCGCGACATTTGTAGCGCTGGAGCAGATGCACATGCTGCTACAGTTCACAGTCCAACTGTGGCACATGCTTCCCCGGATAAACGGCACACGAAACATGGACGGGGGAGCCAAAAAGTTTCGACACCTGCTTCGCTGAAACAGACGTACGCACTACACTAGCACTCGGTCTAACTTGAGGCACACGCTCCCCCGAATGAACCGCACACGAAACATGGACGCGTAGCACTCGAGCAGATGCACATGCTGCATCAGCACACCGTCCAACTTGTGACACATGTTTCCAGGATGAACGGCACACAAAACATGGACGGGGAGCCAAAGAGTCGCGACACCTGCTTCGTTGAAACAGACGTACGCACTGCAATAGCACACGGTCCAACTTGTGGCACACGCTTCCCCGGATGAACGGCACACGAAACATGGGCAAGGAAGTTAACAAAATGCGACACCTGCTTCGCTGAAGCAGGCGCACACACTACGACAGCACCCCCCCCCCTGTGGACTGGTGCTACGCAGACGCAGAAACGGGAGCCGACGAAATCCGCTTCGGCGGCGATAGGTGGTGTACCCACGGAGGTCACGAGACCTCTCGTGAAAACACACACACACAAAAACAAAAAAATCCCCCGGATTAACGGCTAACGCAATATGCACGAGGAAGCCGACGAGTCGCGACACCTGTAGTAGTGCCGAAGCAGACGCACATGCTGCAACAGCGCACAGTCCAACTTGTGGCACATGCTTCTCCGGATGAACGGCGCACGAACGCGGCGCACCCATGGAGGTCCCTGACCGGCGCGACACAACTTCCCACGAATGAACGACACGGAACATACCGAGGGAAGCAACATACTAGCAGAACAGCAGTGGATGGGTCAATTTCGGTCCCTGCCCTGTGATTGACCTTTTGACGAACATCCGCGCGCGACCCCCCCGAAAAGCGACCAGCAAACTGTACCATCATATAGCAGTGGAGCAACCGGTACCAGTTAGACACTAAATCCACGTAATATAGCGAAGGACAATATATTACCAGTTGCCACCGCTACCAGATACATAGCCTGTATACCCTGATCATCTCATACCACCAAGCAACAATCAGAGAGCACCAGTAGCTCAGAGTACGCTCTACCAGATTACCGCACACGCCCCAATTCCCGGACAACGCCATGCCATACATTCGTGGCATGCCCCGGTACGAGCATTTGACGTATCGTACGTACAACCACTACTGCACGAACACTGCTATATACGCATGGCTGGACCAATCATACTCATAAAACATTTACTTTTCGAGATTGGTACACACAAATAAAAAGTCTCGCATGAGGTATGATATTTCCAGGATATTTCACATTGAAAGTATGCCCCGGTACGAGCACTTGAAAGATCGTACAACCACTGCTGCACGAACACTGCTGCTTCTGTATCCGCACCGCTACTGAACCCGTCATACTCATTTATCGTGCCTTTTCTCGAGTTTGGTACCAAGCAAAAGTATGAGAGTATGCATACTCGCGTCTGGTATAATATTCCCGCAAGCACACGCTACCGGCCCACTGCTGTACACATGTGTTTACAAGCAGCGAACATGATGATACCATAGAGGGTGCAACATCCGGGTAACGTCACACCGTGTTACACATCCCCGGTAACATCTCACTGCTGTGCTACGATATACCAGAGGTACCGATCTTGGCGATTCGCTCCTGTGTTGGCTTGTCCGGTCACGCTTGTCATGCCCTCCGACATGGTCCCCAAGGTTTTCCGTCCACACACGCAGCTAGCTGCTCTCGTCCACGTGCTCACAAGACACCACGAATAAGGCTCTCCAAGGAAGGTCTCTCGATCAAGAAAATAGTCTCGGAAAAATGTCTGGCTGGCGAAAACCCCTGCTTGCTCAGCATTCAAACAGATCATACCGAACGCTCAACACAGAGCCCTCTTCAACTCAAACTAATCTGTATCACACATTTACTCTTGCAGCTATGACTCTCCTTGACAACGTGCTTAGCTCGCTGGTCAGCAACTACGAACTAGACAAGGTGTATCCAATTGCTACGTACAATTAACCAGCGTTGACCTGATTGGTTGCCCAAACTTGTTCCGTACGTGTACAACTCGCTTTTTCTCGTGCCTCGATAATACTATGCATTTCAGCGAAATACGATATTACTCGGTAGCACCCGATGTCATTTCTTTCACGAAATTCCTATGACACTCATATGAAATTCAGCTTTTTTTACGTTCAATTATACAAAGAAACGTAGCTCGTTATAAAAAAAAAAAGTAGAAGATTGAACGGAAGAAATCTGGGGTTCGTGGAGAGGTATTGAAGTCAACAGAGGGGATGGGCAAGAGGTTAATAGAGATGCTGACGGGTGCAGTTGGTTGAACTAGGATGACAGACCGGGAAGGGTTGACACAGTGAGGAAGAAGACAATCTACCGAGGTTCTCTATTCGTGGGGGTACGAGCAGCAGGGGTTTGATATCATTAGAAGGTTGCCGAGCTGAAAGGAGAAGAAAGGAGAAGAAGGAGGGAGCCAAGAATGAGTCACCACGCGAGCGCACAAGAAGCAGCTGCAGCTGCTGTCAAAGCTTGGAAAAAGGCACATCCTGTAGGTGGCAGCGCAGTTGTTGGCCGCGCGGCACGGGAAGGGGAGTCGGGCAACGTGGGGGCGAGTGGAGGTGCGGCAGGTGCTGTTGCTATGGCGGCAGCAGCGGTCGCGGGGAACGATGATGTGATGGCAGCTGCCGCTGTAGACGCGGAGAATGCTGCTGCGGCAGCCGAGTCAGATGCCAACGTGGAGGCGGGAGAACGTTGCTGCTTTTGCTGCGGCTCCGGCCGGTGAGGACGTGGCGCTTGTTGGAGGTGAGGTCGAGGGGGATGGGAAGAGTGTAGCTATTGGAGAGGGTGCAGGACCTATTCAAGGTGGTATTGGGGGTCAGCAGTGTGAGGTCGCCGGTGAGGGTGTTGGGATACGATTACCGATACCAGCGGTAGGTCAGACCCACGAAAATTCCCTCCGCATACTACGATCTTTGAACAGCTCGTGGTTGCTCTTCCAAGATTTCAAGGGTTGGCTGGGCAAGTCAACGCCTTGCAACATAATCAACCTGGAGATGGAGAGAGGGCTCATTTGGCGGGTGGAGGGGGATCTCAGGAGGATGTGGTGGGTGTCGTGTCGAACCCCGATGAGGCAATAGAAGAAAAGGAGGCGGCGAAGCAACCAATAACGGAATGGAACAAGGACAATACCAAACGATTTTATGCGATGTCAGCAGTAGTGCAGTCGTTCACCAATGAGTGAATTCAAGAAATGCTCGAGGAAGATCTGGTAGTGAACGACGCCGTGTTGAAGATGTTGACAAGGTGCTCCGGGGTCCGTATCGATCAGTTCGCGCCGAAGAAGGGGGCCTGGGGGGGTTCGGTGGAAAACGGGATGTTGTCGGTAGTGAAGGTGATCGTTCAAGACCGTTTCGCAGCAATGACGAGGGCTTCGAGGTTGTTTTGGGGGAATACGCTCGGGCGGGCACTTTTCGTCAGGACGTGCGTGAGATTCGACACGTGTTCGCGTACGCAGCGTGATACCAAGACGTCTTCGCAGGAGAACTCGGGCTGCACATATCTGATGCGATTATCGCATCGATTGATCAGGATTTTGCAGACGTGTCACAAGAGGTCGTAGACGCAGCGGCCGCCATCAAGTCGTCGTTCCCGAACGGTCCGCCCATGCTGGGTTAGAGTGTTGCAGAATTGCCGTCGCCGGAATTTCCGAGGACTCCCTCAGCCACTGATCAAATTAGTGGGGTGCAGCAACAGGTAGTTTTGCAATCAGCGATGAGAAGGACGAAGATAAGGCGTGTGGAGAGAGAGGAGGAGGCCCGTTGGGGAAGAAGAAGGGCGCGCCAACCGGAGGAGTTATGTATCGGCGGCGGCCGGCACAGGCGACACAAGCACTTGGCGTTTCAACGAGAGTAAGATAACTTGGAAGCACCTGGATGCCCACGCGGTACGTGCATTTATTATTGGAAGAGTGAGGGATGTTCGTTGTGGCAGTCGTGTCGATTTAGACGCGACATGGAGGCAATGAACAGCAGCGCCAGGGATGGAGGGGCAGCATCGGGCGGTTTTTGTTCTGGGGGTGCTTTCGAACTAGGTGGAGGAGTAGCTGGAGGAGGAGGGAGCGGAAGGGAAGCGTGAGCGGGGGGGGGCGTCAGGGGGTTCCTTCGGTTCGGCTTCATTATCTGGGGGCGGGGGTGGTTGACGTGGCCGGGGGGGGCGGGGTGGTAACTATCAAGGATGACCAGGAGGAGATGTACTGCAGGGGGGGAGATGGGAACCAGCGTCGTGGACTACTAACTTGGACGGATCGTCTTGGTCGTTAGAACCCCAGGGTACGCCTCTCCCAGAGTCGGTTTCGTCGAGGGATGAGATGAGTGAGTGGAACAATAGGGCGACATGAATACTACGAGTATGTTACTTACAATAAATATACCAGGTACATATTTATAACGTCCTGGTAGTGAACGATGGTGGATTTTGTTCTGAATAGGTGGTGGTTTGGTTTGATTTTTGATTTTGTGCGGTCATATTTTTTTCATTTTGAACTACTTGGGGGGTTTTGGGTATTACGGAGTGCTTTATGTTTTGATTTTAGTTCGTGAGGGGATGGGGGGGGTGGCGCACGCTATCGATAGTGATGAGATTACGGAGAATATCATGAGGCATGCCGGGACTGACTAAAGCTAATAATGTGTAATAATGAAAATATTTATCCAGGAGGATCATAATATGAGGGGGATACTGAAGTGTTATGAAGGAAAATAAAACGGATGGACCATTATAGAAAGTTGGTTTTTATCAGGCATATAATATACCTCGACGAAATATTAGGAGGAGAATGGTGGACGATATAAAAAAAAACGTTGTACATCCTTCGAATTGTCATGTTATTATTCTCTCCGACGTCGGGGGGCGGGCTTCGTCTATGCCCAAAGCCAAGTCCACGATGTACGCGGGCGCTGTAGCGTGCCGAGCTACCTAGAGAAGCAGCTGCAGCAGCCGCAGCCACGTCCTTTAGCTCATGCGGTGTTCTACATGTTTGTGGACGTGCTGACTATTTTTCTACATGTTCGTGGACTTGCTGACTATTTTTGTATTTTGTTTATCTCATGTTCTTGTGGGCAAAACAAAACGATATTGAGTTAATATCGAGGGATTTTGGCGTGTACGAATATCGCGATATTGAATTCGGCGCAAAGAGTCTGAATATACCCGCTCTTCAGTTGTATTTATGGCCACGAGGAAAATAGTTGCTCACCTGGCTCAACACTTGTTGTGCCACTCGCACACGTATAACCGTCTGGACTCTTCGCCGGGCACGGCACTGGTTCAATTACCCGACCAAACCTAGATTGCTCAAAGACCCTTCCAGCGTTGCGAGAGAATTTTCTCCTGTCGTAGTCTCCATGATGATACCGATGTAAAATAGGCCTGGGTCTTTCTCTCTGGTGTTTGGTGCTGCGCGCGTTTTGCGAAGCACGGCTGAAGTGAAAACAATCATAGAAGGTTGAACGGAGAAAATCTGGGGTTTGTGGAGAGGTATTGAATCGTTGGCATGCTTGAATAGAGGGCATATGGCAAGAGGGTCATACAGTTGATGACGGGTGGAGTTCGTTGAACTGTGAAGACAGAGGCTTCGAAGGGTTGAAACTGTCAGGAAGAAGACCCTGTTGTTGTAGGTCAAGGGTGGATAGGGTCCAGCACATATGCTCAGTTTGTAAAACTGAGTCTCAGTTGCGGTAATTGCAAATCTGTCTGTCTGTCTGCCTGCCTGTCTGCCTGTCTGTCTGTCTGTTCGCATGGTTTATATTTTCGAACGGTTTCCAATGGTCGATATATAAGACCGTTACAGATGATATTCGTACGACAAGGCCAATTTAGACATATAATTCATCCACGACACCGCACCATCAACCGTAACACTAACATGCCATACCAGATACCGTATTTTTTCCATATACCATACCACCAACATACCATATCACAAACCATGGTTTTTCCATATATTTTATCAAACCGTAGTACCATCATACCATATACCAACATACGATACCACGCCAAGTACACGAGAAGAACATAGGTTGAAGGTGCGAGGGGTGATGAGGTGATAAGTGAGGTGAAGGTGTAAGGTGGTGAGGTGATATATGCGGAAGCGAAGGTACACAGGGAGAGCAATGTCACCAGGGAGCAGCAGCAGCCGCAAAGGCAACGGCAGCCACAGCAGCCACGTCCGCAACAGCAGCAGGACCACAGGAGCTTACGTTGAAGGTGCAAGGTGATGAAATGACATATGAGGAGGTGAAGTGCAAAGGGAGAGCGATGGCACCAGGGACGAGCAGCAGCCGCAACATCAACAACAACCCCAGCAGCCACGCCTGCAACAGAGGCAGCAGCAGGATCAAGTGGGACCGCTAAGCGATTGCGACGATCACCTCGAAGAACAACAGCGGCAACAAGTGCACAAGCGCATGCTGTACCAAAACGTTAGATATCGTACTGCTGTACCAAAACTCTTGTTGGGAGTCTCATATTATATGACAAACGATGGCAGAGCGTCGAGTGCACAAGCGCCTATGCCTTGAGGGCGGCAGAGCAGGAACGAGTGTAGATACTGAAGTACCAAAACGCTTGTTGGAGATATCTTACATGACGATCGACGGCAGAGCGTTAAGTGCACAAGAGCATAGTATGCCTTCAGGGCGACAGAGCAGGAACGAGTATCGATACCATACTGCTGTTCCAACACGACAAGTACACAAGAGCATGCGAGGGCGCGACGAGCAACAGGAGCATCCCTTGAGGGCGACAGAGCAGGAGGAGCTAAAGAAATCAATAACTTCGCAGGCAATTAATTTTTGCTTCGCATTCATTTTGCAATCCACGTCGTACGTTTCGGTACTCTCGTAAATAACCCCGCTGGTAAAAATACATGTCAATCTGTCGTTTGCGTAAACAACCGGCATGTTCTTCATTGGCCAACAGAGCGTCGTCAGCTCTCTGACCACTTGTTGGGGATCTATTATATTTCGCGGTCTGCGACCGAAGAGTTCACCGGGTGGATCACCATCGTGTGAGCGCTTGCTACCCGCCAGTTGATATTGTTTAATTGGGTTGGGCTTTGGAATTACGGCCTGTGTGCCGGGTTGTGCTGTGCAATGTGTGGGGGGTTTGTTGTGCGGCTTGTGCTCGATATAGTGTGGAAATATTGTGGTCGATCATTTCCAGTTACTACGAGAGGCTGTCGGTTGAGTCACGCGTGCTAGATCGGGGTGCCCCTCCACGCCGCCGACATTGCTGCTGTTGTAGGGTGATAGCTGCGAGTTCATATTACACCGAGAAGCGAGTTGTACTTGGGTTGGGGGTTTGGATCGTATGGCGGTGCTTTATTATGTACATCGTTGCTGCAGAGCTGTCGCTGCTCCTGCTGCATGCTGCGGCAGAGCTGTGCTGCGTGCTGTACGATGTGCTACACTATGATGATAAAACGCCCAGAAAAGCTTACTATCAACTAATATTATACGTACTTGATAGGAAAAGACCCCACATGTACTTATATTGGGAAAACCTTTATTTTACGCCTGTCGATATATATTTTGGCATCATGTAAGACTTGATAGGTGTTCTTTCTCTGACCTTCCCTAAATATAACACATATCGGTAGTCTTAAGTGTGCCTATTATAGTACGACCACGAGTAGTGTCGATTGCTTTGTAACCGTCTTCCGTACAAGCGCAATAAATGTCAAGAAACCCCGCTGCAGACCACTCTGCCGCTGTAGACCTGTCACTTTCGTCATTCCCCCTCTTCTACAGTAGTATTAGTAGGGTGTGAAAGAGGCTGGTGCATCACTAAAACCAACAACACGAAAATGTCTAATTCTCATTTATTTTTGTGATCCTCCATGTGGTGCAGATATCTTCTGTCTATGTTCGTTTGTCTGTCGATTATCTTGTAACTGCTTGTTGGGGACATTATACTTCGCATTTTTTATGCGATCCTCTGTGTAGTACAGACATGTTCTGTCTATTTTGTCTGTCGATTATTTTGTGACCGTCGTATATTTCGGTATTCGTTTATTTCGAGGTACAGAGATCTCTTGTCAATCTGTCACTTTCTTCGTAGTAAAGCACGCCGCAGCCGCAGTATCAACTTCAAGACGAAAAGTAGTTTGCTTTTGCTTCCAATCCTCTGTGTGGTACAGTCATGTATGTTCTGTCTAGTCGTCTGTCGATCACTTTGTTGCCGTCGTATATTTCGTCTCCCCGATTTCAGAAAATATATAACTTGTCAGTACTATTTCTTACAAGCTGTACCTACTGATCCACCACCGCCTGGACTCTACATGGCGTTATGACAACATGCTTCGTAAAAAGAGGGTGTCTTTCGGTGCGTAGGGACGGGTAGGCTTCCGGCTTCCATCGTCGCTCGGAATCGGTGCCGTGAGCCATGGGTTCTTCTTAGAGGCGAGGGGAGACATTCTGTGATATACAGATATCGGCAGACGTGGTTTCCCGTATGCACTACGGCCGTGTGGACCGGGCAAGCCACAACCTATTTATTGGTGGCTATTGGGGGGTGGGGCGTCTTGCTCCCGCCGCACTATCGTACGGCGGTACTCGCATACCACTCTGTCCCGTAATTAGTAACCGTTTGTATTTAACAATAAGGCGGGCGAGCGCGAAGCCTGAGTCTTTTTTTCCTTTGTTTTCCAAGGGAAAAAAACAGACGTTCAATCTGAGCCAAACCCCGCCTGCTGGGGTGCCGTCTGTGCCGGTGCCCTGCTCTCTCTCTCGTCACTCGCACTAACTCCAACTGCGACTTCACGAAACAAGACAAGCAAACCGTGAACAGCGCTCGAATGCATTTCATCGAGGGCAATAACATTTAATAGTAATTCCAGATTCATGAGCACAAAAAAAAACATTTTTCGACGCGATCCTTGGACAAATACACACACACACACCACGAGACGCTCCAAATCGTGTGCTATCCGAACCTTTTCCTGTTTTTGCCTACATTTTTGTTTTGAGGACCGAGCGAAAACAAAACTTCACACCTGGTCCTGCAGCATGTCTTCGTACCACGAATGTTAAATTTTGTTCCGCAGCCTCGCCTAAAATCATTCTTAAAAGGACATATTTCGAAAAACGGTCGGAGGAACGATCCGAGGCCAGATACGTGACGAACACAATGTGTTGTATTAAGCCTGTACTATATTTACATAGTGTCTGCTCATAGTATTTTTGGTTTCCTTAGAATATCCGTCGGAAAGATAAACATCATCGAAACCCTTCCGGCATGCGCATAGTCGGAGACGAAAAAATACTTCATACTGGGAAACACTAGCAGCAGCGGTATCGCTTGCAGGACCAACCGAGCTGAACAGAAGTCGCCAAAGCAGCAGTACCTACCTGCAGCGGCCGGCAGCAGCAGCAGCAGCAGCAACCTCCAGAAGCGGTAAGCAGCAGCAAGCACCAACAGGCAGAAGTGCGGTCTATCTGGGGCTCTTCGACACTCGCTGTACAAGCAACGCCGCCACGACGAGAAGATCGCCCTCCTTCTTCGCTGTTCTCTCTGCCGGGAAGGGGTCGTAGCGGCGAGGATCAGGAGCGTGACGGAAAGGGTGCAAGCGCTTGCACGAGCTCCAAACCAGGACCAAGACAACATCTATAGGAACACCACATGACACTTAGTGAGGTAACAATATAGCTAAGTATTCCAAGCGGCCTTACGCTAGCTGCTTGGGGCGCTGGGAAGGCATGCGTCACAACGACGATATGCTATACTCAGATGTCAGTATCGGTGGTGCTGACGGTGTGCAATCGTGGCATCTCGCTCTACAGCAGTGTGTTCGCGTCATGATGCCGGTTACCCAATAAAACTCTGAATCCCGTCGAACCCGCGGACGTACAACAGGCGGACGGGCTCGGTCGTTTACCTGCTGCGTCCTGCCATTTAAGCAAAAAAGGCGTAGATGTCATGGCAAGTCTCGCAGGTTGTGACCTACTACGGTCCCCCCGCCAAGCCCTCCAGTCGGGCGGCCAACCCCCCCTTGCCAACGAAGTTCTAGCACCCTTGGTCAACTACGCTACAGTCTCCCGCAAGATCTCGCCCCTTTATTTATTGTCCCGTACGTTTTTGGGAACTCCCATATCTTCACGAAGGAAATAAGCCATATAGCGTCGCGGTTCCTCCCAATGACCCTTGTGAAACACCGAGATTTCCATCAGCCAGGCATCAGTTCGACCCTAAACATTGCAAGCACATCAATTCAGCCGAATCGACTTGTCCTATGTCAAGATCCCACTTTCTCTGAGCATATCCGCTTCGCCACGCGGTCGTTACCAGGAGGGTAGCACCCATGGGCGGGAGTAATGTATGGTGTTCGGTGCTCCTCATTTGAGGAGCTAAGTGTCTCGCCGAAAACATGACTTCGACGCAGTTTGCTCCGGCAACGCGCACAGCTTTTCTACGATTCAGTCCTAAACAAAAAAAAAAAACGCGTTAAACTATCATACACTTACCTATAGTTTCTGAGTTTAAGAGCTCAAACGAGCAGTTATTGAGCTCCATCGTGGCCCTCTCACCGTGGCAGTGCTCACTCAGCGTTTCAAATCGATCGCGCAGTGGTCGTGGACGCCACGGGCCTCCAATCGCACCATTACCTGACTGAAAAAAACCATGGTTAGCTTAGACTAATCCAGAAGAAACGACTGTCAAAATCTTCATCGCAAAATACGTTTGACCTCCAGCGGGGAAATGTCAACATCTGTCTCCTCGTGGAGAGTCTCTCGTTCACGGTCATCGTGCTCCCCGGTGAGGGCTGGAACGGCCACAGCATCACACCGTGGCCTTTGCTGCTGTAGTAGCGAAGAAGCCGCGTCTTTGGTCGAATGGAGCTTAACTGTCCTGTGAAGTCGGAAACACACCGTACACGGAGGGTGGAGGTAACTCGGTACGCGAAGCGAACTTAATGACACACCCGTTCTCGATGAAACTGCTCCGCCAGTTTTCGCAATGTTGAAAGCCGATACAGCACTTGAAAAAGCGGACAAAGTAGTTAAGGGATTGGTCTGCGGCTTGGCAAGACGAAGCAGCGACAGGTCGTTCATCCTACGTTTCAAAGCACAGCTGCAGCCGTCACGATCGCAAACCGCCTGCACAAACAACACGGATTGATGTGCTGCTAACCAAACGCAAACGAAATGCAATTGGTATCCCTACCAATGGAGGTTGAGCAAAACAAGACATACATGATGTATGCGCGCAGCGGTTCCGCGTAAGCAGTGCATGCTACAGTACAGTAGAGGTGCACCATTCTGTTTTTGTTCAAGCGTTACTCTGAGGCGGACTTTGATGTTGTGTTGTTCCAGCTCGTTGAGCTACGTGTAGTAGTGTGGCGGGGGTTGTCAAATGAAAGTTCGCAACTGGTCACAGGACAAGAGTTGTAGCATGTCCGCTCAATGTCCGATTGAACTTCAAATGCCCTATGCTGTATGAACCCCGCTAAAGGTTATTGCTTCCTATTTACGATATATGTATTTCCCGGGTCGATCTGCCGAAGATATATAGAAAGCCTTTCCCAGGTCTGGTTTAGTACAATGGACGTTGCAGTGATCACACGGTCGTAGCGGGGGAGACATGCACAACACGTAACGCACGCGTTGCCGCTGCAAACCATAGATTGGTTGCCACCTGACTCGAGGAGACATAGACTCCGAATTCCAGACTCGACACCACCCCCCCGCCTCCACTCGCTGGGGGGCGGAGGCATTAACACTACACCCCAATTCAACTTTTGTTGAAACGAAAGAAACTTACATATGAATTTAGCTTGCCGCAACGATTATCCTTGTCAAACGATCACTACCACAATCCTTGCCCTACCTTGATGCCGCTCTTCAACAGGTTTGTAGCAGGACCGCATCGATACGGTACCTGGTAGGTGTTTGCCGTAGGGCTTCGCACTATTCCCTGTACTGAGAGAACGCAATGGTACGAAAACATCTGAATAGTCACGATATACCCCGATGAAGCCATCATACTACATTGGCCCCTCGACATGCAACGGCGCCCGGCTCTGGCGATATACGATTAACGACTGTGACGTCCCTGCACCCTGACCTCCTTCTCTTTTTTCCCCTTCTCCTTAGTATTATTTACTCTTTGTCGTCCCCTCTCTTCTCGTTGCCGGTTGTACTCATGTTCTCGATGGTGTCCGCACCGGATCGTATTGGGATGGGGGCGTTGGAGAATGGCGTATTGACGTCTCTCGTCCTACAACATATGTCTGCGCGCAGTAGTTTCCATAAACACATTTCACCGTTCGGTCTGTTATATACTACTATAGGCTGGATATTGCCTGGTGTCAAGGGCCGGGGGAGGTGGTACCCTCGACACCCCCTCTTCCAGGAAGGCTCAATACGATAAATTCCTACGCAAGACCCATAGTGAGAGGATAAGAGCGGGGTGACAAATGTTTGTTGTTCTTCGTCGTGTTCACCCTGGATCAAACGCTGTCGGAATCGAATGGGTCGCCACAGTCTCAGTGACTGTTGGGATTAACCTTTTTGAGGATTGCATGCAAACATGACACACCCGATATGGCGGGGCGTCTGTCGATCGTCGATCGTAGTGGGTCCATCCGTTGAAGGTGGCCAGGTGCCCTGCAGGGCGAAACGGAGAGTGACACCGACTGCGATTTACGAAACCTGATTTGCTGCTAGGCACGGTCAATAAGCAGTATCTACTACTGTGTGCGTATTCCGTGGGTGTTGTGACCAGAGGCGTCCGCAGATGCGAAAATTTAGGGCAGAGTCAATTCTCAACAAGACGGGAAAAGTATCTTGTAGACCCGAGAAAAAACTGATCAACATTGTCCTCAAGACAAACCCAACAAAGTAGGAGAGGCAACAAGGTCATCTCCGTTATCGCCCTTGTTGTATCAGACCTCCTCGCACTCCGTTACCCCTGCCGCTGGGTTTCCCCCACACCAGAACGAGTGCAACAAAATGTACATGAGCGTGCATGGTGGAGACAAATCAAGCGATCAGGTGGCGCTAGCCTTTTTCGTGACGAAGCATCCGCAGACGAGATATCGGCGACGACACAAGAGATCACAGAAGCCATCGGTAAGCGTCGCCGAAATTTCCCTCGATGTTCAAGCATCCAAGGGTACCTCGAAAAATTGCTGGTTCGGCAACCAGCAATACGCCATTCCCTCAGGAATCACGCCGAAGCTTAAGAGGGGTGCTGACCAACACGTAGTTTAGCGTTAAGAATATTCCTCAACTAGTGCGAGAAAACAACACGCCTCCGAAAGCCGACTCCTGTTGAAAACCCATTCTACAGTGACATAATCTTTAACCCCACACGACTGACTAGGACTACTATCAGATCTACAATGGGTCGGGCTGTTCGCAGTTGGCAGGCATGGAAACACTTCCTGGTGGAATTATTGTACGGGCGTAGACTCTACCCAACCCCTAGTCTTAACCCTAACCCTGATCCCAAACCGGACAAAAAACGCCTCCAACATGGGCGAAAAACGTGGCTACGCCACCTTTGCGTACTTGTGTGTTACTCCGAACCTGTGTACCACGATTTCGCCCTCTCACGCTATTAGTACCTGAGTTTTTCACCGGAGATTTCCCGCAAGTATCCTATCCGATGAACAGTGAATACAACTGATGACGAACCTCTCGGACGTCATCTACTCCATATCCAGCAACCGCGTAGATCTTCGATAGGTTCCACCTATCTCGCACCCGACGTCTACTCTATACTCCTGTGCAGTCTTCGCCAGAGACTAGTCTGCGCAATCCACAAGTACACTGATTTTCTAAAGCAGCGCGGTCAGACACGGGACTCGTCGGTGAACGACCGGTGAAAGCACACCGTTACTACTCCATAGATGTTCGACACATACCAGCTGCATGTTGGACCCCACGTGCATGCAAACATTGCCCCGCCACGTCAACAGCTGGTTGACCGCTAATACAGACACGATCGGTGAAGGTAGGGCGGCCGCACCACGCCACTCGGCTACAGACTGGACGCCACTAACGGTTCCATCAGAGAAGAACATCAACGACAACTGGGGTCAGAAAACCGCAAAGGTGCCAGTTCCTGACAAATCTAATGGCCAAGCGCGAGCTGTTGCACCTAACATCACCACTTATACAGACGTAAGCACTACCGCTGCAGAGATACATGAGACAACGCGGTCTCATGCTTGCAGCTGGCCCTGTGGGTTGGGATAAGCACCCCCTGCCCCCCCCCAATCGCCACTACTCAAAACATAAAACTGTCACTGCAATATTCCGACAAACTCATCAACCCCGAGACGGAAGTCTTTGATCCTGAGCCCCACGCGTTAGCCTGAGCTCTCGCGCGTGTTTGTTGACACCGAGTGTGCAGACATCGGCCAAGTGTAGCTCCCGCAATCAGTAACACAAAACCATACGAGCACGTCACCACGGCAGCAGACGTACAAACAAGGCTGAACGCAGCCCGGTTTGAAGAGGCGTGTTTTGCCTATAGGGAGAACATGGCCTCATGGCCAACCTTTTACGGACGTCAACCAGAACAGTTAGGTGACGAAACCCAACGACGAAAACAACACACGGCTATAAAACCCAGCCGGGCTGATCGCTAGGGTATATCTCCTGAAATGGCAAACAATTTCGTTCGACGGCGGCCTAATCGTCATGGAAACATACGTCCCGGTCCGCCTTGGCACACCACTTTTCACAATACCTCATATTTCCTGTGTTGTTGATGCTGTACAGTCTTTCACAATCGGTCGGATGCCGCGATACAGTGGTTAGCTTCAAAAGCATCCAGCAAGGAAATGTCGTCGAGTTGTCCAAGTGTATACACGTCTTTTCCCGGATGCCTATTTACGTCCTGGGGCCAAGCCAACGGGCCTCTCGATTGCTTGTACGAATACGTATGCGTATATATCGATTTTTTCAGAGAAGGGGGAAGTGACAGGTCGGGAGTGTAGCGGTTGAGCGAGGCGCCAATCGCAAGCCACGTCAGTGACGCCGGCCATACAACTTTCCCCATGGGGCTGATTAAACGATCTCCCGAACGTAAGGGATTTCAGATGGATAGGCCACGAAACTGTGGTGATCGGTTGATTAAAAGCGTCGCCAAAAACAAGCCGGTTTAGGGATGCTGGCCAAACAACATTGGCGATTGGTTGATTGAAACGTCTCCCGAACACCAGCTGCAGCAAAGAAGTTGGCCATACCACATTCGCGATCGGTTGGTTGAATTCATCTCCCAAATATAGCCTCAGCAAATTACTGGGCCATGCTACGCTCGTAATCGAACCGGTAAAACCGCCCCGGAAAATCAGTTCCCGCAAAGAGTCCGGCCATACAACATCATCGATAGCTTCGTTGAAGGAAACCCCGAAAGTCAGCTGGAACAAGGAAACGGGCCATACGACGTCGGCCATCGGCTGGGCAAAGCATCCCTCCAGACTTAGACATTTCAACGAGGCCGGCCACGGAACCGAGTTGACCGGCTCATTAAAGAACCCTCCGAGAACTAGGATTTCCAGGGAATTCGGCAACGCCGCCCAGTCCACCTTTTCGTTGAAGATGCAGTTTAGTGACAAGCTCCGAAGACCACATGGCCAACACAAGCTAGCCCTGGAATTCATCATATCGGTTGCGAGGGTTTCCCTGTTGATAACCGTTAGCATGGCGTTGAAATAGCTCCTAGGTGAATGCACTTGTTGCTTAGCCGGCGGCGGAAGATCGTCCCAGCGAAATTGCGTTGCGCCATTTGAGTCCAGGTGTCCACAATCCACACCTGTCAGATTCATATATTGTGCCTCCCTAAGAAGCGCCGCCTCCGCAAGTACAGGCACAAGCATGCCAGCCGGCATGCGCCACTCTACACCAATCGCTCGGACAGCAGGCAGTCGTCGACTTGATGAGTCCTTTGAGGAGTAATCAAGGGAAGCATCGTCACCCCAGAGGCTGAGTGGCATACGTTTGTCGACCCTGACTCGGAACGTGTGCACACTTCGGCAGGCGAAGCATACATCGAACGATGTCAGCTGTAGCCCCAGCGTGCTCACGTACCACTTTCCTTGTGACTTCTGACCGAGTGCGAACGTGAGGGCTTGGATCCAACGAATGCTGCCTGTAAATACAAGCCATGTGCAAAAACAAACAATATAAATAAGGCACGATGCGGGAACATTGCGGCACCGGTTCTAAACAGGTATACCCAGGCTATTGAATGCGGACTGTTTCGAGCCTAAAACGAAATTCAAAAGCCCACATTGCCGCTGACATGCAGGGCATAGAAAAAAACATCACGAGGCGTCTTCAATTCCGAAGCGACGAGGCATGAAAAAGCGACAGGTCACGAGGCATCAACAATTCGGCAATCACGATGTCGGCTGGTGTACGATGGATTACGCGAATCTCGTCATTGTGCGATTGACCGGGGAGCCTGCAAACAAGGCAAAGCAAGTGGTTAGAGGTCTTTCGGCGGTCAGTTCTTTGGTAAATACCAGGTAGGTATTTACTCTCCGTTGCGTTTGACAAGTATCCCACTGGTGGTCGGTACTGACAAACATTCACGCAATGGCAATGTCCCGCAGTACCACCACATGCAAAATATTGCAGCACCTATGTCTGAAAGATCCCACGAGTCGGCATGGACCAATGTTCCTCAACACTCCAACCGCGCGGGACAATCTATAGTTTTTTCACGTGAACTCACTACCAACAGTTGCGGCTTGATACGACTCAGTGGGTTTGATCGATGCAGTGGGGTTTAAATCTAATACCCACTGTGCCTTTTGTTCCGGGAGTGTATACTTGCTGGAGGGTACAAGACGACTCCGGCTTGTTGCGCTCAACAAGTAGCCTCATTATAGTCGAGGGTTGCAACATTGTATATATAGTAGAGCAAATGCTCCGGAACTTTTTCTGTGAGATTAACCATGGATAGAGCCGAGAATTAGAGATGTACCCCAGTCTCTGTTGTACGTACATGTCATAGTCCGTTGGACTTTACTCGCTTTTTCACAAAGCGCGTTCGTTTACATATTCGTTGCTGAGTACGAGTCCTGCACACGAAATATATACAGTTATCAGTGCGCTTAGTGTACAACTGTAGTGCAAGAGTGTTTTAGGTCCGGCCGTAGTACCAAACTCGACACGCGCTGCTAATTGTACAGTGAGAATGTGAGGATGAGAGGTTCGGTAATGATATAAACCACGCGTGCTCAGCGAGGAACGCTACTCTCAATCCTAGTACGTATGTGTCTATGCTCAACGTCGACACCACAAAAAGCCGCGAGCCTTCACCTAGACAGGTGGCTATACATTGCTGTAGCATATTGTAGACTGCGAAGGGCTATGTTCGCGCGGAGTGTGACTCGGTGAAGAACCGAAGGACAGCATGAAGCCTTGATTCGGGGAGGTATTCGGTGGCACAAGCGATACCTGGCAAGGCAGGATAGTGATTATGGAAGTGACTGGCGTGCTTGCAAAGCCGCCAGGTGCACCGCAACACACCGGAGGGGGAACAGTCTCAACGAACAGGGAAGCGCGCGCATAGGTGTTTGGGAAGGTCATAAGCAGCGGAGAAGGGAGATGCGGCAAAGCATCGGGTGACTGAATGGAACCGAATAGAGGAACGAGGAACCTGACATACCCGCGTCGACCGCTACCGAGACTGGTGTCCGGTGTGTCGACGAAGGACTGATCAAATCTATGTAATGTATGCAATTTATCTGATGCCCTGACTATTTAGTGCAGTGATGGTGGTAATGGTGCCCAAAAGACTTTTCACGACTGTACCGGTTTCTGTGCCTCGCTCGGGATCGGCTTTATCGTGCGCTACCGGACACCCCGCGGCACCGCGATCGCGCCATTGCCACCCCACACACCAGCGCTCGGTGACCCCGTCGCAAGAACGAAGGACGGCGTCCAATCGCTCTGGGATGGTCTTGTTCTGGCATGGTGTGCTCCAACCTCGTTGGCAAGACTTCACGATCGAGACGAACCCGTCAAATCCGAAGCAGCTTGTCCCCAAAACGTGACTGCGGTACTAAAAGGCTTTAAAAAGGTTGTTTCCACGAAAGAGGGCAAATTGTGTCGACGACGCAGGTAGAAAATAGTGGGAAAAGAGCGAGCAGCACATACACCAGGTGCGAATCGGGTGTTGGATGAAGTACAGGTAAAACAATTTAGACCGGTCACACTGCGTTGCTACTTTTCCGACATATGATGGAAGACCATCAGAGGTGGAGCCCCCTGAAAGTTAGCCGGTTGCGCGTGGCTTCTTGCGGCAATCTTCGTTTGAACCACCAGGACCCCTCGCCTTGGAGCCCCCACAGCAGGGGTCACCCTCTCGGAACAACGAAAATCGGTAAGAAGATGCTCGGTCGAAATATGCGCGTAAAGATGTCGCGTTCGAATATCTCCGGGGCGTAGGAAACCAAACGTTGGAAAGCAATCTGGCGTTGGGCCAACAACCTATAAATATGAAGCTCATTCCAGATGTGTGTACTGTTTCTTATGGGTGGTCCTGTGTCGTAGCGATGAACTTGGTACTAGAGAAATCATTCTGAAATCCTGCTGTGAAAACAATACGCAAAAGAGTGGTTGGTAACAGGGATGTACGTAGGAGTACGTCATGCCGGTAGGTGAGTGTGGCCGTCGTGGCGTAGGCCATACCAGTATGTTTGCAGTACGGAACGGCTTGCATCAGTGACCTGTAGTACGTAATAGACCTACCGATCATTTGCAATGATCGCGTAACGTGGCGGCTTGCTTCATGCTATCACAGTAGACTGCCGTAGACTGCCTCTGTGCGGAGTATTCGCTTGCTGTGGTATAGAGGGACCAGCAGACCAGCCGCAAACAGCCGTGCAATACAATCTCACTCACGACAGGTTGAAGAGAGCGAAGGTCATATGCAATATTATCGTGTCAGGCGCCGGACTGATCCGATGTCTTAAAAAGTCACGAAAATTGCCTTTTACTTAAACCCCCCGTATCTGCAACGAGGCAGATACGTAGTAAACCCACTGCTGTCTCTGGAAGTTGCCACACCATAAATGATATCATCTCACTAACGCTGTTATCCATACGCAAAAAAAAACGCCCCTAAAGCGGTTTATAGTAGGATGCAGCTCATCCTTCATGTGACTCGCCCAACACCTCTCGGCGCTTCGAGCATGGTGCAAGCAATGCCTGCCTGATCGGTGAAAACCCGACGTCATCTGTCCCGGCATTGTAGGGATGCAAGGGTCCATGGTCATACGACTACGGCCATGCATGATAGTGAGTACACCCCCCCCCCGTACCTCCGCTACACATAGACGAGTTTGAAAAAATGGAAGTTTCTCAGGCTGCTGATACTGTTGTGACTCAGACTTTCGTCGACAACGCCGAACACTATCAATAGCATGCAAACCTACCCAGGCCTCTAGTTCGACTATCCGTACCGTCCTACGCCACCACAGCAGAGTGTACATACCAAACAGGAGCTCCGGAATGACAACCATTGTTGCTGATGAGAAGATTCGTTTCGTGATGCAAACACAGCACTGGCTGCCTTCCTAGCAGATCCGAGGACCCTAATACCTCCGATAGACCATGACGAATAAGCCATACGTCGGGCGGGAGATTGTCTGAGGCGTACTAACGAATCTAGGCTGTGTTCTGTAAGGGGTCGTGTTCTGTCGTTATTCCACCAGAAATAGTATCGCTGCTGTAAAAAACACGGAACGCCTCTTATTGTAGATCAAAGTGGCAAGTACATTTTTCCGTCTTGATCTAAGGGGCCTCTTGAATTATTGGGGAAGGCGCAGATGAGTAATACGGCTGTAGTACAATCGGGATCGACCGCAACGGAGACCGCGAAAGCAAGGAGATGGCTCCATGAGTTGAGACCTTGATTCACGTTGATTCTGAGTGGTCCTCAAACCATTGTGCCCTTTTCTACCGTACCCAAACGCCAGAGAACAGACGTTGTGGGCGAAGTACCGCCTCTGGGTTTACAGTGTGACACAGCGAAAGTTCTGCTAGCCACTTGCCACAGACAGGCATGGCTCAGCTTGTAAGCAAGGCAGGGATTATTTCAGATCTTTCCGAAGTCGGAACAAGTTGTTGGTTCCAAGCTTGTCTGAGATCACGTGGCGAAGTCACAGGGATGGCCTTAAGTATCTGCCGAACGGATGAGAATAGGAGCAAGCCCAAATACATAAAAACACCCTAACCACCCTATATATGGGGTCGAGTTGTATGTGCCGTGATTTAATTTGGGGCATTGCTGCCGGTCTATGAAATATATTCCGGATAAGGCCCAGCTGCTTTGCGGCAGCAACCCGTATCTAACCCACTACATATTTGAAATGGAGGCCCCGAAGAATACTACAGGTAATTTAAAAAGAGAATGACTGCGTGTACCTCAATACCCCGTCCATAGTCTACTGTTGAATATAACACGGATTTTTACCACGACAGGAGCAGACAATACAGCATTGTGACGGAAATTTTATTACCCAGAAGCGATTGGGCCGTTTATTTCCGAGGCGTGTCATGCGCCGATGGTCCGAGCCAGGCCGGGTCGGGCCGAAGGTTTTGATAAGTCGAGGGGCCGGGCCGGGATACGGCCTATCAGATTTGGGCTCTACATAGGCCACTCCGCCCTGCCCATGACGTGATCCACGTGTTCTGGCGGGCTGTCCCGCGTCGCGACCCAAAGCATATGGTGTACTACGGCTACTACATTTACGACGTCCACCCTGCCCTTGAAGCGGCCCACGTGATTTTTACCGGCCGACCAGGGCCGCGGCCCATGGCATTAGGTGTGTATACTGCTGCTGTGTCGACGTCAGCCCATACTGATCTGCTCATCGCGCTCCTTGTGGATTGGCCTGATTAAGACCTTGATGCCATTGCGGCTGCTGTGCAGAGAGCATTTCTTCCTATATCCACCACCGAGACCGCCTTTCGCGTTGTTCCCGCGGTTCGGCTTGGACGGGACCACCGGTGAAAACCAGGTGGAGTACGCCCAGAAAGAGGACCATTCCATATCTAAAGTTGCAGCGATGTTCGCCTTTGTCTGTGTCGTTGTGGAACCGGCCATGATAACAACAACGGGTGCTGCAGGAGCTTCCCGGTGGCTTGGTAGGTGGTCGGCGTGCCTATCAAGTTCATTTTTTCGTGGGTTCGAGTGTCGCCGAGTGCATGCTCGTAGGGACTTTTTCTTGCTCAAGAAAATTATAAGCGGAAAGCGCGAGAGCGTGAGTTAGCTACATTCGATGAAAATCGACGAGCAGTGGGAATGCTGAACCCCATGCGCGACAAACAATAAAAGCACGTACCGGGGGGAGAAGGGACGACACCTGTGACCACGGTTTGTCCAGAAGATAGCTCAGGTTAAAACCTCCTACGGCTGTAAAGTAAAAGTGAACATTAGAAAAAAGGAAAGTCGGGGTTTCCTGCCAAAGGATCGCTGGCGGCGTGATCTATGTCCCTGTCGGATGAAATTTCGATACCACGTGTTCTTGCAGGAGCGGGTACTACAGCAGCAGCAGCACTTGTTAGCAGAAGGTGTAAGCAGCATGTGTAAGAAGCAGGTGCTGCAGGTGCTGCTGCTGCTGCGCTGCTGCTGTTGCTGCTGCTGCTGCCGCCGCTGATGCGGGCGTCACAGTAGCAGAAGGAGGTGGTGGTCTACCAGTCGAGAGCGAATCCATCGGGCTCTGTTTTGATGGAGCAAAGATGGTGTGGATAGAGGGCATGCGTGCCTTGTGGGGGTAGAGAGTAGTGTGCCTAGTGGGTAGCAATTCGTGGGGGCAAAAGCAGCTGCTGGAGCATGGGATACAATAGAAACCAACACGAAAAAGAGAAGAGCAACGAATACATAACACCGGAGGGCGTATGCACGCGTGAGCTTTTCGTATGGGGCAATACATGGGTTGGCCCGTGTTCCGGCCCGTGAGCTAATCTTTTAGGATGGGCCGACCCGTGTCGACCCCGGGCCTCCCGGGCACCACCGCCAATGTCATGGGCAAGGCCAGGCCGGGCCGGGCCTCGGATGAAAGCAAAACTATGCGCCGAGCCGGGCCGGGCCGTCAATTGACAATATGATAGGCTGGCCCGGGCCGCGGCCTATCCTCTGAATATTTGATGGGGCTGGGCCGGGCCTCGGCGCACTAGTTTTACATGTGATGGGCCGGGCCGGAGCCGCGGCCCGCCAAATGAAGATTTGATGGGCCGGGTTGGGTCACGGCCCTTCATTTGCAAAATCTATGGGCCGGGCCGGGTCGGCGCAACCCCGGGCCGGCCCGTCAGCGTCGCCCCATGACATCCCCTGGTAATTACCGAAGAGCTATGTGTCCTCAGTTCCTTGGTTTTCTTGCATTGCTTTCCGCGCATATTTCTTTTCTCCCAGATTTTCAATTCTCTGAAATTGTGAAAGCTCAAGCCTTCTTGATACTTCGCCCCACAAGCTGAATTCCTGAATTATGAGAACAAAAAACAGTCTTTCTATATTCAAAACAAACTGAAATTAGTGGAGAGGTTATTGAAAGGTGACAGCCAGTTAGTTTTCACCTGCGCAAGTTTCCTAGTTTATTATACCAGGTATCCTGCAAAAATATTTCGCGCACTTTATTTTGGAGGGGCAGATCTTCTCGTTTTACTTCCAAATACGTGCAAGCTACGTAGTAGACGTTCCCGAAGTTTTACGGGGTGTTATTTCTGCGTATTGGAAAATAATTCCTGCCCTTCGAAAATGATTGCAGGCGTAGTTGGGATGATCCACACGTCGTACAATAATCTATGGCAAATAATGTTATATACATATAGAGTGTAGAGAACCAATTTCCCGCAGTACTGCTCTATATAGTTTTTAGAGTAATTTTTGCGCATTAAAAATAACAAATCAAATAAAATTTGTAGACGGTTACAACAAAAAGCAAACTTTCCGCATTCTTCTCTTCATTATTTGTATATAGCAGTTAGAGTTCTTGTCATCAGCACGAAGGTTCCAGGCACACGAGTGTATGTGCGCGGGGCGGGGGGGAAAGCGAACGCTCCTCACTAAACTCGCTGAAGAGGGTTCAGTCGGACAAAGACGTTCATACGTGCCTCGTACCACCTACCAGTACACGCTAAATAGTATGAGGGGAGAAGAACTTACTTGCTCCATGCCACTCCGTGTTTGACTCACGACTCTGTCTGTGTAGGCTGGAGATGGAGTTGAGCAGACAAAAAATCGATGAGAGGCCGACAACAACTACCCTAGAAGTCGATTGGGTTGTCTGTGTATACGTTCAGTGTTTTTCAATTCAGAATGCAAAACCTAATCCAATTTTCCGTCGTTTTGTGGCTCGTTAAAGTCTAACGATTGCGTACGTTTTGCGTATCGATTGCCCAAAAGGTAGCAAGCGGCATTTCTAAAGAAGTTTCCTGAGGTGCTTCTCTCCGAAACGGTCATTGCACAAATTTGCGTAATCCCGATCCAAACTCGGTGGATGGTGTAGCTACCATGCAGTTTACATCAGTGCTTTTGTCGGATATGATCCCATGCACCCTATATCAGGCATAGGCCCTGGCCTTTAAGGCTTGCCTTAAAATTTGCCTTAACGCCCTTTTCTGAAAAGGGCGTGCCTTAAGAGGTGTTTCGAGCCTTACCAGCCTTACTGGGTTAAGGCTCGTTGCCTGACGCTGAAATAGGCCTCTCAGAGGCTCTAAAGGCACGTTTTTGGTGATTCTCGCGTACAAAAAAACGCCGTTAGACTGAAACTCCCAAAAATAGGGGGCAGGGGCCGTTAGACTGGAACTCCTAAAAATAGGGGACAGGGGGGTTAATATTCGGGTTATCAGCGCACTACTGTGTGGTGCACACAAGCCAGGACGCCAGCACGCCAGCTCGCCGGGTACCAGGTACTCTTGCAACCACGAAGATACTACCCGTCACCTGCCACCTACAACCTACACCTTCGGAGCGGCGTTATGTCTAGCCAACAAGGGAGCCCCGCGCCCCCAGGAAGTAGCGATCCTGCCCGAGATCGCTCTGGATCTGCTCAGGCCGGATGTTCGCGCGGTGATACCTCGGCTCCTGCTGCGGCTGCTGCAGCACCAGCTTCAGCACCAGGACAAGCACCGGCGGCAGCCGGAGGCCAGCCTGGCAGGTTCCAGCCGGAATCGCTCACGGCAGCAGGGCAGGGGACGCTCACTACATTGACAGTCGACAAGAAGAGCGACCTAGCTATCAACACATTCCTGGCCTCGAACGCGTTGTTTCCCTGCCCTCATGAACGTACGATAGCTCTAGGGATCATCGTAGTGTGCAGTTGATGGATGCACACCATGCACGGTGTTTCGTGAACGGCTGCGCGTGGTTCTGTAGTACATCAAGCGTCGCAGTTATGCTCAGCAAGACCATACTACTAGTACACACTGCGCCACACTTGGCAGGCAACCAGGTACCTTTCGTGTTTGCTGCTTGGGTGGGGATGTACTGTTGTCGTTGGGGCCGATGCTGAAAATACAATGTCAACACCAAAAATATGTTCAATCGGCGGCAGTAATATACTACTAATATTTTTAGTAGTCTACCGCTGCAGCGCTTGGTTTTTTTCTTGCGTGTGCGTGCATCAACAGCGAGGTCTACCGCGGCATAATACAAGCCTAGGTGATGAAAACGCGAGACTTTACTTGGTAGCTACGAGTAAGGCTCGTGCGCAAGGAATACATGGACTTTATTGCTTCTTGTTCACGCTATGTGCACACATATTTGCCTTGTGGTTCAAGGGTACGCCCATTGAGTTATGTGGCAATAATATCAGTCAACACTACCGCTATGTACACTACCGCCAAGAAGTATGATCTACGTCACGAACCCGGCACTTCCCTCTCTATTATAGGCATGTTCAGGCGAGATAATCGTTAAGGCTCACTTAAGGCGTTTTTTAAGGCTCGTGCCTAACTGGTTAAGGCCCGTCAAGGCTCGTTAAGGCCATTAAGGCTTTTGCCTTAAAACGTGCCTTAACCCCAATTTTTTTCTTTGCCTTAACGGCCCTAAAAGCGAGCCTTAAAGGCCAGGGCCTAAGCAGGCACCACTGGCTAACGTTCCTTCTGGTGGGTGCGTTTGCTCGATTAAAAACTTGCTTTTTGTGTCACTATGATCATCATTCAACCGTTTTTTTTTTTCGTGTGCCCGAACTCGGAAAAGCAGAATATTCTCGGAAGAACAAGAGAATATGAGTTTAGTACGTACGTAATAATTTTAGCCAATGAGACGAACGCAGTGATACATGTTAGCATGAACCGTAGCCCTTGGCACACGCACCTTATCCGGTACGTGGCCGCAACCTACACGTGATAGCGCAGGCAGAGCTAGAGGTCCAAGGTGTGATACAGACTAGTTTTGAACATTTATTTTGGGCCTGGATTACAGCAACGAGCAACGCTTTGTTGTAATTATTATGATTCCGTGGAAAATCTGCTTTGGGGTCCTACCGAGAAATGGCGCATTTTGTTGAAAAAAACAAATAACGCACGAAGGTCGACGGACGCCCGTGTCAATGTGATGGATTCCAAGATCGCACGCGCGGACATGTCGATGCCCTACTTTAGCCGCACGCAAACAAGGTGTTTCGAGTAATACCGTCGGCAGCTGCGATGTACGTCTAGCTACACCAGCGACACAACCGCGCACGGTGGTCGATTAAGAAGGCACTACAGGGTGCTCGCCTTGCTCACTACTCGTGATGCAACAAGTCTTAGAGTTCGCCGTTCAAATGTCGGGAGGTCGACGGCAGATGTATGAATGTATGCATAGACAGGTCTGAGGGTTCAGCGTAGACCTACCCCTCTGTGTTTCACCGTGGTTTCACAGTAGGACCACGCTTATTGGAGCACACGAATGCACAAGTTTCTGCACATACATGTGCCAGATGCTCTCTTATCGCATACTGCCAGCTGCGGTACAGCTACAACTATTTATGGATTGATCAGTATCGGTACCAGTGTAACGAAGAAAGGCGCTCACCTGGCTCTATACTTGTTGTTGTGCTACTCGCACAAGCATAGCCTGCTGGACCTGTCGCCGGGCTCGGCGCTGGTTCAGTTACCGCGCCATCGATCAAACCTAGGTTGCTCAAAGCCCCTTCAAGCGTTGTGAGAGAACTTTCTCCTGTCGCAGGTTCCATGATGATACTGGTGTGTAGGCCTGGTCTTTGCCTCTCTGGTGCCTGGTGCTGCGCGAGTTTTGGGGAGCACGGCTAGAGTAGAAACAAACAAACATGTCGACGAGATGCTGGATCGAACAAATAGTTTGTTCGATTCGAACCTTTTATTCCTATTTTCGCCTACGTTTTTGTGATGACGACCGAGCGAATAAACCACTTCACACCTCGTCCAGCAGCACCTTTTTTTTTCTTGTTTTTTATCCATCACTTTTACTTCCCAGCCCACTCGTAGGAGGTTGGGGCACCGCGACTGCTACGCAATTTTCAAGTCAAAAACACCCTTAAAGATCCTAGCTCATAGACTGTAAAACCTACTAAAATAATAGTCGTGTTGGATATCGCGGAAAACTTGTTCTTTTCCGCAGCCTCGCCACAAATAATTCTTGAAAAAAAGGATAAGGTTCGAAAAACGATCGGAAGCACGATCCGAACGTTTCCATCTAACCAGGAAATTTCTCGATTGCGGACGACGACTCCGAACTGCAGACCGCGCTTCGCAATTTTTATGTCTAAAACACCCCTAACGATCCTTTCTCCCAGATTGCTAAACCTACTCGTTCCGCCTCGCCGCAGCAGCAAATCATTCTTGAATCGGATAAAGTTCGAAACACGGTCGGAGAAACGATGAATAAGTTTAGCAATCTGGCAGAAAGGATCTTTATTTTATTTTTTTAGGGGTGTTTTAGATCCAAGCCCAAATACGTACCTGGTATCACCGTTGATCAATCAAAACATTCCTGAAAGAAGAAATACCCGGACACAAAGGAAACCTATTCACAAGGTTCTATCTGTCTTCTGTGTCTACTTTTTATGCTTTATCTACGATACTATATGTGTTGTTGTATTTACTCCTTCATAGATATACTTACTTAGATCTCGATCTCTGAGCGTGCTTGGTTGGTACATCCCTGGCCTCTCAGAGCTCCCACTTGGGAATCGCCTCGTTTTAATCTCTGAGCGTGCTCGGTTGGTACATCCCTGGCCTCTCAGAGCTCCCGCTTGGGAATCGCCTCCCTTTTATTACTTGCCGGACCGTTCCAGCGGGTCTTTGTTTTCTCCATTTCTCGTCGTACTTTCAGTCCTTCTTTCCTATATTTTTATTTCGTTTCGTGTGCGTGCGTGTACTCCGAGCACGGTTGCGCGGGCGAACCCGGCACCGTCGCGGGTGTCAGCGGATGATGGCGGGAAGAGGGGGAGTTGCAAGGAGCGCGGTCGCCGCTTTCGTACCTAGGCGTCGCGTGTGCCTCGAGACACGAGGGATGCATCAATAGGCTCTGTCTGGTCTCCATTTGTGATTTTGGATAGAGTACGTACGAGTATTTAAGGGTCGTTCGGGATTGTAAGATAATACTCAAGCGGTGCTTATTTTTGCGACCGGGCTGAGAGTCACAAGAGGGAGGTACCCCGAATGAGCACCAACATTGTCGAGCTTGCGTCGAATTCTACGGTGAGCACCGGGCTTCACGCGAGGCGTGCGACGGGGCTCACTGTGGAAGAGAGGAAGGGAAGCTTGACCCGTACTGAATCGGTGGCGAGATGGTCGCGAGAGGGGCGGTCGGCGTACGAGGCTGAGAGAGCAGCTCTGCTGTAAGATTTTTCCTTTTTTTTTTTTTTTTTTCTTTTTTTGACTGGTGTAAGGTGTTCCACTCAGGTAGTAAATTCTTACACGAAAGGGGACGGGGATTTTTTTTCTTTTCGAAATGTTCGGTTTCATTTTCATTGTTTTTGCTGTGTTGCTGTGCCGTTCTGTGTTTTTTCTTGCGTACATACGACGAGTACACAGACACAGAGCATATCGAAAGAAGAAAATAAGTACCCTACCTGGGGTATGTACGTACGTACGACCTGTGAGCGAGCGTAGCGGAAAACCGCCCGCGACGCGAAGCATGTGTGGCGTCCGAGCTGTTTTCTCCTGAAGCATGGCGGCGGGACTCTTGGCATTATCAAGTCGCCAGCTTGCAGCTAACTACAGGGGCCATAATAAAAAAACAATCATGGACCTCTGTCCGCTTCGCATAATTTGATGTTTCGTTCCTGAGCGAGCGTAGCGGGCGGCGTAGGCCGCCCGCGGAGCGAAGCGCCTTGTATATCTTACCTTGTACTCGCTACTTTCTATTTTTGAATTTTAAGCCGCATTCAAGCTCCATCCTTCGCCATCGGTGTTGGTCTGTCATCTCCCCACCCTCTGCTCCTTCTCGATTCCTGTCGACCCCTAAGCTGGAGTCTAAATCACGATACCCTCCTCGAAATGGCGACCTGTGTAGTCACCGAGACGATTTGGGGTAGGCGTTCCTTTACTAATGCTTTCCTTCCCGTCGACCCACCATCCCTCCCCCACGACACTAGCTGTCAGCTGGTCGATGAACTTACTGCCCTCTACCCCGAGACGCCCAAAGTTTTCCGCTGCTAAAGTGGCAAGTTTGTGACTCCGTTCGTTAAAGGACACATGTCCCGGACGAGCGTAGTGTTGGCGCTTGCGTACCTCGGAGGCAAAGGCAGTTGATCCATCGTGATCGGCACTGCCTCGTCGCAGGTGTATCTTCGCTTAGGGGTCAGGTGGGTGATGTCCAGCAGGATGGATTTCTCCCGATACTCCGTGCTAGGAGCATCCCGTAGACCTCTTCTCCTGATGACAACGTCCATTCGCAGATTTCAGTTGCAGTGAACGGTTCGCCGCTTTCCACTTGGTGTGGAATTCCCAGCCGTTTCAAAGCACGGGACACCGCGTGGACGAGCGGTTGGTGCTGATTTACTTGCGCCCCTGCTCTGGGACAGATGCGCGCGTGGTGAGTGTCCAGGTCAACTGCATCGCAGCAGGGGCAAGTCACTGCCACATGTTCCTCTATCCCAATGAACCGCCTTCCCATGCCCACAAGCTCTTCTGCGGGCATGACCCGGAGTGAGTCCGTTGGTCTCGCCCGAAGTCATGCCGTGGCTCTTGCTCCCTGTAGGCTCCTATAGCGAGTCTCGGCGAGGGCTTTGGTTTCGGTTGCCCCCATCCGGTCGCCCGGTCCGGGGGGGCGTGCTGTGTCCGGGAGCTCCTCCAGCGACGCAGCAGCGTGGGCTGCGTGCCGACGTTGGTTTACCAGCTTGCCCAACTTCTGTTAGACTTTGCGTGAGTTCGTGGTTTGGCGTCGTGTGCAGCCAGCATGTCAGCCTCTCGCGGTCTTGGGGCCAGGTCCCCCTCTGAGCCTAGACCCCACTCTAACCAAGATTCGGGGACGATGCCCGCTATCGCTTCCTGTGACACCCCCCATGTTTTCCTAGTGTCCCACAGGCTATCTCCCAGATGAACAATGAAGCTCGATTATGGGAGCCCCCTCTTCAACTTATCGCCTAACGGGCCTGTCGGGTCTGCTAGCACCTCCGGCAAGGTCTCCACCCTGCTTCCGATGGATGCCGGCATTCTCCTTGCTTCTGTAGACGGCAGCCCCAACCCTCCCGCTCCCGTAGAAAGGCGTGCTTGGGCTTGCTGGTAAGGTTTGAGAGTCAATCGACTATCAGGGCACCCCTCCTGGAACAAAGGTTGTACCTCCGCTGCTCCCGGTAGTTCGAGGATTTTCTCTTAGGCCCACTGCACTCCGTTGTCTGCTCTTTTACATGTTCCGAGGGACGACCCCGGGTCCAGAAATCTTTCGAGGTGACTCTTCCGTTGCCCGAGAGATTCGACGGTGATGAGGGCCGTCGCTTGTTTGTCGGGCATGGTAGCGAGGCAGCGCGCAAGGTGGTCCGCGCCCCCATCCCTCACTACCTCCGTTGCTCTCCCCCGCACGTATTCTTTCCGTGCCGATCGGGACACCCACCACCGTCACCCCTCCTTCGTCTGCGATGCGGACCTCAACGTTTTCAAAGAGCGAAATCTCCTCCATCGTCGGGGCGTGCCCTCTTGGTGGTAGTGCCACGGTTTAGGCGGCGTTGACCACAATGCCGATGTCATCTAGCTCTCGTTGGAGGAAGGCGAATGCTCTAATCGTGTTGGCCGTGATCCCTGTAAGGCCGAGAGAGACATTTTCCATGTACGCGAAGGCTTCCACTCCCTATCTCTCGAATTCCTGCCGGAGTCGCTTCAGCCCCGGTCGCAACGCCATGCAGAAGATTGCTGGTCCCATGGGGTCCCCTTGCTGGACACCGCTGGATCAAGCGATCGTGCTGGTCTCTCCTGAGTCCATCCGGAAAAAAACGCGTTGGCTGGTCTAGTGCCGTAGTACTTGGCCACTAAAGGCGTGAGCGTTGGCACGCATTTTGCCACATCTTCTACCACCTCCGTCCTTTTCACGGTGTTGAAGGCGTGGGAGCAGTCCCTGAGAACAAGCCAGTTGCGTGTCTCGTGTAGCATCCTAGCCCTCAATCCCAAATGCTCCACTCCCCCGGGTACGGCGACCCCAAACTGCCTCACCTCTCGGTTTACCTCCTCCAACCGCGCGGTCGCCACTGTGGCATAGCCCCTGCGGTGATGAGCCTCCTCCATGTCATATCCACGCAAACCGGCCGGCACTTTTCCCCCAACGCAGGAACGCTCGACTGCAGGAATAGCTGTCAGAACTCTGGCGGGAACGCGTCCGGCTCGTCGACGATTCTCCACCAGAAGGCTGTCATACCACTTCCGAACTTCTCTCGGCCGATATCGGTTTGAATAATGGATTGTCGATGAGCAAATCGTTGGCATTCGTTTCCGGGGCCTGCGAGGGCGCTCCGGGAGTTGATGACGTCGACGAGCACCTCGGAGGCGTACTCATCGTCAGGGCGCCACGGGGCGACGTTTCCATCTTCCACCTCGGTGGCGCTGGCCAGCACTGCGGCTGCCGCCCCCGCGGACACGGCGGCGTGGTCTTCGGGGGAGAACTTGGCCACAAATGTGTTGCACGTTTCCTCGTTCCCCGCTGATTGGTGGTTCAGCCGGAAGATTGCGTGCTGCCACTTGACCCGTCCCGCGTGGCGACACGCCGACGACGCTCGTTCAAGTTTCGCCTCTTCCGAAGCTTCCTGGGGATATCCCGTTGTCTCGAGCCCTCTCTCCTGGTGTACGCTTTCAGCCATGGGAGCAGGAGCACTATGCCCCCTCTCTCCACCCGCGCCAACCTCTGCCGCCTCTTTTTCCGGCCGTCCGGTGACTGGAGCAGGGCTGGCATGAGGTATCATTACTTTATCGTCCGCAGGATGGAGCTCGGTGTCGCCGAGTCCCGGTTCGTCCGGTGCTGTCCCATAGCGTGGTTGAGGATGCCAAGGGCGTGAACGCTCAGGCGCGCATGTGCTCCTGCCAGCTGCGGCCGTACTGTCTTCTCGGTTGCGAAACGTTGCCCCAGGTCCTCCAAGAAAACAGCATCGAGTGGTGGCCCTATGCTCAGACTGTTTTGGTCCCATCTGTACGAAAGCCTCCCGCTGCGTAGGTCCTCGTCCCCTATGGCCCCCCCTCCCATCCGCGTCGCCCGATTGCGAAAGCCCGGGTCTGTTTGGACCGCTGCCTCGAGTGCGTCCCGTCTGGGATGTGCCGGGCTCCGTGGTCGGCGATTGGACAGCGGAGTGGTGCCGGTGCCGTGTCTCTCGCTATGGATTCAACCACACAGCGGGCGTGGAGCACGTCTCGCCCTTGCCCACATGGAGAACGTACCGCCCGGTGCCCTAGCTGAAGTATTACACCACAGACCCTGCATGCCACTCTACCTGCGGTGTCGCCAATGAAGGCCCGGGGGTGCGTCCTGTTCCCGGTTCTCCTTCCCTGCGTCCTGGAAGATTCCCCTGCCGGGGGCCTCGCCGTTTGGTGTCCGATGCCCCCTGTCGTTCTCTCCTCTCTCTCCACTTCTTTGGCTCGCTCCTCTCCCTACGCTTCCCTCTCCACCACTAGTTTTCGTTCCTCCGGTTTCCTCTTCTCCTCCAACTTCCCTATACCTCCCCCCCCTCTCCGCTAGCTTCGCTCCTTGTACCCGCCCCCGCCTCTCCCGTCCTCTCCGTCCCTCCCGATCCCTCGGTCTGCCTTGCTCTCTCCGCTCCCCACTCTGTCCACAGTCCTCCCGCTCCCCTTGTTCTCTCAACTACTTGCACACCTCCCGCTGCCCCCTCTCCCGTCGTTCCCCCTGCTTCTCCTGCCTCCCCCGTCCTCCCTGTCCCCCTCTCCCTCCCCCAACCTGCTAGCGGGGGCGCCGCCCTATCTCCTCCCGTCGTTTCCCCCGCTTCAGCTGCCCCCTCCACTCCCTGCGCTCCCCCCGCGCTCCTCCCACTCCCCCTGGCCCCCCTGTTCCACATTATTTTTGTTGTATAATTGATTGAATAGAAAGAAGCTGAACTCCGTATGTTTTTCGTGAAAAAAAGTACTTCGGGGTGCTCTCGAGGAATAAAGCGTATTTCGCTGCAAAACCGAAATACGCACAAGGAGGGTCAACGAACACCCGAGGGGAGTTTTTTTAACACCGTTTTGAGATCACGATTTAATCGCGATTTCTGGTGGTCGTGATCGCAAACAATTCAAGGATTTCCTCGGTATTTTTTTCCGTTGTGAAATCCCGCGGGATTCCACGGGATACAGGATAAATCCGTCATCCCTTGGAATATTAAATATCCCTTTCCCGTCCATACCGATCCCGTGGAAATGTGTACGATCCCGATCCCGTCCCGTGCTTTTTGTGAAATACCGATCCCGTGCGAACTAGTCCCGTGGAAGTTGGGCAAATTCCATGAAATCCGTGTCCCATCCTGTGCAAACATGTGAAGTTTGAGATTTCCCGAATCCCGTCCAAACAAGTCCCGTGGGGTTTCGTGATCTCGCGGGATTTTATTCCGAGTTTTCTGATACAACAGGATTTTCCAGGGATTTCTCGTGTACAGCTCAGCAGTCAAACGTGCTCAAGTCAGAGGGAGTAAGTCTTGCTTTCGAACCTTGCGCGTAACACTTGTTTTTTAAACGTGGTACCAACAGGAAAACTTCCAAGATATTTCTTATCTATGCTGATTTCCTACGACTCATTTTTTTTTTTTTTTCCACGTATAAATAACGTTTTTTATGGGGTTTTTTTGTTCGAAAGATAAAAATGCAGTGCGATCGAAAACGACACGAATGCGCCCGTGTAAGGGAGTGATACCCACTGAGCTATAGGGGTAAAGGATCGATCGATTACCCAGCAGCCAAGGGTAATCCTTGTATCACTCTCCCCCCCTGTGAACGGCGGGATCTTTGGGGCGTCGGAACCGTTCGTATACGTCTGCACGCCGACCTAGCCGCTTCGTTCCATTGCCTGGGACACCATGGTATCCCTGCAGGGAGAGATGTGTGTGTGTGTGTTTTTAGGGTTGCACGCGCAAGCGTTTCTGTAAAAGAAACGTTCGGAGTGAGGTTCGAACCTGTTACCTGGACGACGCCAAAACGTGTGTGACGGTGTTACCTACTGAGCTATAGCGGTAAGAGATCGATCGATTACTAAGCGAGGATAATCCTTATAACACCCCCCGGTGAGACACGCCGGCCATACAATATGAAACAAGCGCGCCACGATGAACGACTACAATTTGACGAATATGCCATTATATTCGGTTGTGTTCGCGTATGATCAGTACTAACAGCGCAATCGTAGCCCAAGTATACGAAAAAAGTCTTTTTTCGAAACAAGATTGGCATTCCGACGATTTTGGGTTAAGCAACCCCGTCATTCAGAAAAAAAAATAGCGGAAATGTGCCACCTCTCTCGTAGAACAGGTCAATATCATACGAAACTCTGCGCTTGCTGTGTACCGTATAAATACCGCGTAAAATCGTTTTTACGTACCGTCCCGTGGAATACCGTGCTTCTTTCGTCCCGTTAAATCATATCCCGTAAACTCCGTAGTATATCAATCCCGTCTCGCCGTGCAATCCCGTGAAAGCCCAATCCCGTCCACGTTTTCCCTTTCAATCCCGTGAGGGTTCAATCTCGTCCTGTGCCGTCCCGTGCTTTAAATACTTCTTCATTTTACGTCCCGTGCAATCCGGGGATATCTCGATCCCGCGGGATCCCGTCCCGAGACATGTCGGTGGCGAGGAAAGCCCTGAAGAAATTGACCCGCGAACGTGCTGCGAACACGATCGCGCGCGGCGGCTGCTTCGGTGGCCCTCTCTCTCGGGAATGGTAGATATCGCCTGTGAAGCAGTCGACGACACGTCTCAAATTTGCGTGGCTTGCTTCGGTTTCAGCCGCATGCCACGTCAAGTCGGACTCACTCTCCAGATTGGATCAAACAAAGAGAAAACCGTTGTCCAAAAGACATCTTGTCGGGTTCTTTTTTTTGTTCAAATCTCAATTCAAAACGCCCCTCCACGGTGATTCACTTTTCGATCAAATCCGATGTAAATCAAGTCACAAAGCCAACAAACAATTTTCGAAATCAAATTAGCAAAAATACAGTCAAAACAAGCCCATATATGAAGCGTACTGCTGTGTCACTGATTCGCGTACCGGTATACTTCACCGGCAGTACTCCTGTACGCAAAAATAGTGTGCGTGGGCACTCGTAGGGCCCGTTGTCCCCGGTGGGGGTTGTATGAGGCAGGTTGACCGCCAGGATCGAGGAGCGGGAACGACGGGAGTTGTTGGGAGAGTACGTGCATCAGCGTACCATCGGGCCATTCACGCCCCTGATCGACGACGAGGAGAAGAAGGGCGAATATGTGGATAAACTCTACTACGCAATTGGGCTCCCTCGCCGCCCCCTATCCTGTCATCAGAGCTCCAGCTCATACTCAACTCTCCGCGGCTAAAGATGGTGACTGTTCTGCTGTTGAAGCGTGTGTGTAATGAAGACGGTTTTGCCGAGTGGCGTGATGACGAGAAGCATAGCATTGGGACGTGCAATGATTTGCATGGAGATGTGTTGGGCCGCCCTCGCGTGGCGACCGGGAGCAGAGTGAGCTACGTGGCGTCCCGGAGTTGGTCAAGCCTCAAGGGGGAGGCGCGTCTCCCCTTCGCCAACGACAGTAACCGCACCGTGATAGCCGTTGAGATCCATACGTATCTATCTATGTTCATCTGCAGTCACTACGCACGAATACGAGTTAACGAGTACCAGGTATCATAATTTGGGTATTGGGGTAAATACAAGAACAGGTCACCCCGGTCATCTAGGGACGCCCACGAATGCCACCAAGTGTTGGTGGTGCTGGAGTTCGAATCCCTCCTGGGTCGAACGTTTGAGTTAATCCGCAAAACGAAGTACAGAACGGAATTAACTGCTGAGGGCGCCTTCTGACAGTAGCGTGGGTATGCGTAATTTATTTGCGAGTCAATGATGGAAGAGAGGGCCGAAGTTTTTTTTCGCAGAAAAAGCAAAAGGCAGGAAACCGGCGGAAGGAGAGGGGCCTAATGTTGTGAGCCTGTGGATCTGTCTTACGACTAAGAAGAGTGAGAAGAGAAGAGCGAATATAGTAAATGGGATTGGGGAAACAAAATAAATACACAGCATAACAACTACGCGGATAGTATATGCGAGCAAGGCAGACTCCAAATATATCCGCATGTTCTGCATTCACCCGATTGTCTCAACGAAGGTACTCGTTTGCTCGATTCCGTGCGCATGACTGAGTATCAAAACAGATACGTGTGGATCCCAACGGCCCTATGCTAATAGTACGCTCCCGCGGTGGAAGTTGATGGACGGCGATCGCTGAAACAACGCTGATTCCGACTGTGTTCCGCCATGTATCCGTTGCGTTTTACGCACGATAGACGCGTCCTACGGAAGAAGCAGCACATTTCCGTTAAACTGTTTCCTGAATGACGGGGTTCCTGAACCCAATTTCGTCGGGATGCCAACCTTGTTTATTACGGGGGTTCATAGTTAATAGGACCTATGGTATACATAAAACCTATATATTTACCTATTTTTACTAACAAAATTTGGTCCCGTTAACTATGGACCCCCGTAATAGGAAAAAACATTGTTTCTGTACTTGAGGCCATGGAATTATTCACCGGTATGCAATTTGATTTTTCTTGAAGTCGTTTTCGGGTGAGGTAAAGAGCTCCTTAGGTGAGGAGCCTCAGAAAAAATACGGTGAACCTCTATCGTGGAACGCCTCGGTAGCCGATGGAAGCTTTTTCGTCGGGTTAGAAGCAAATTGTTTCTCGAAGTAAAAATCTTTTTGGTGGGTGAGGTCTACTGCTCTACATGACCTGAAGGCGGAGACGAAACACTGTAGGGAGATATCCGCTCTGTTGTAGGTGTACAATCAGTCCCCGCGTTCGGTTGAAGGCTATTTTTGCGTTCGAGTGGTGTGGGGCTGAGCTTCATACGGGGTACATCGTATATGAGTGAGACGCCCGCCCTTTTCGGGCCCAAGTATCCCGACCAGGACTAAAACAGGAGCGTTGTATTGATGTCCTCCTTGAAAAGCCACGCCGGGCAGCACTGGCATCCGCATACTGGGTGCGCCTCGTGCCGCTTATTGTGTTGTAGTTCGAGCACATCCCCTGCTTCAGCAGCATCATGACTCAGACTGCTTCGTACCAGGTACTGCTGATGTCGTCACCGTCACCCTACTCGTTTGTCTGTAGACTTCTCTTAGGGGTTAACAAACGTTCATTTTGACCGGAGTCTACATTTGACGGGCCACACGAGCTTCAGGGGGAAGGGGGTCCTTTTGTTGCTAGTGAAGTGCGCCCAAACCCCTTGACAGGCGTTTCTTTGTCTTGTGGTGGCGCAGAAATAGGATTTCACGTGTTCTTTGACTCACGCTGCGGAAAGGGAGGTACCACTTTTTTCCCCAGGCTCCCTGGGATGAGGAGCTCGGTAACGCGCACAAAAACGAACTTTCCCTCAGAAAGGTGCTGAGCGTCCCATAACCACTAGAACTCAACTCATAACACACATGGCACTGTGGATATATTGGTAGTGAGTTCGTTCCTCACTTACAACGCGGTTGGTGAGGGAGCCCCTTCAGCCTGGATTATGTTTGCCCAAAACGACCCCCGTCTTCCTCCGCATGTATGGTTGTTTTTATTTATGACGTTCTCGATAAACTATGTCGCAGTTTGGGCAGACCCCCTTCAGTATCTCGGAGCCTGCCCGGGGTGTTCCTTATCGCCCGGGCTGTAGTCGCCAGGTTGGTTCGCCTTTGGGGTCGGTCGCAAGGGTCACAGGGTCTAACAGAGTGCGTTTGAACCTGTCTGCATCGGCTGGGTCACACGCGCTCGAGCTATTTCCTTTTCGTTGCGAATAGGAGTGCGCCCGAATCCCCAGACAGCCTGGTCTAACCTCGTCGTGACTAAACCGTTGGAGCTGTCGGCGTCGAAATTATATCGTATGTGTTGCTCTCCTCGTATATGACGTCATCGACCGGATCGCAGGGGGGTGTGAACTGTTGTTGGCGAAGCTGCGGACGGTCCATTCGTCGTCGTTTGGTTCACGCTATGTTGACGTTTTCGACACAATTGAGGTGGTTCAAGTCGTTGTGTATCGCCCAGGACATCAGTTGTCCGAAATGTTAGAGCTTAAATATGTACCGTGCGTGGTAGACAACAACGACCCTTGCGTTCAGGTGTAGAGTGGTATGTATGCCTTTACTCCAATCCACAATGTCGACGATAATATGGCGGTTACATCACCGTCTGTCTGCTGCTGTAGAGTGGGAAAATGGTAAGAGTTGGTGTGAAAGCTGCTGCGCAGATGGTGCGGACGGACACGAGCGGGGACATTGAGCCCGTAAAACATTCTAACCTGGTCATGCTTTGTATAAGACGGGCTGGTGTGAGGATTGATCCGGCAGCCAGAGGCGCAAAATTGTGAGTTAAGGGTTTTTTGTTTCAGCGGACGTTCACCCCGTCGATTCCTACTGCCGTTAGTTCTCTCCGGGCAGTTTTTTTTTTTGTCCCGGTTGCAGGGAGGTGGTAAAGACTGCGAAAAACATGCCTAGATCGTGCGGGTGGAAACGCAGACAGAAAATGTGCCGGCGAAAGCCTATGAAACACATGTGGTATGCCCCCCCCTGCCTTGCACCTTGCAGGCGGTACCAAATCCTCGTGGAGGCAGTTATCAATGTTGTACACCGTTCTTCGTACCGATCTGAGGGGTTATCGACACCTTGTAGGGTTTGGTCCATTCTTGAATGTATCCCCAAGGATTTTTTCTCGCCGAAATCGCTGCCGTGGGGGATTCCGCAAACTATTGTTTCGGGGAACCATAGTAAATAGGACCAAATATTGTTAGTAAAAAAAGGTAAATATATAGGTTTTTGTGTTCACCGTAGGTCCTTTTTACTATGGTCTCCCTAAATCATATGATGCGAACGTTGACTGGGTATTCGGAGACCAAAAATAGCGGGTTGATCCCTAGTGTAAATGCCCAATAGTGCACGTGTGTAACGCCAGCCGCACACTAGTAAAACATGCTTCTGCTCACCCGTCGGTGCATGCTGTGCTCGGTAGCGTTTGGTTTTGAGATCGTTTGGATAAAAACGCATGATTTTGGTGGACCAGGTCGGCACGATCAGCATGGTTGGAGCCTTCTGCCGGCGACACATTAAAGCCCCGGCTCACTTTCGGTCCAGAACTAGTTGTCGGGATGGAATTAAGCTGACAGGCCGGAGCAGGGGGGTGCACTAATTTGATTTTGTTTCCTCCGCGTTGTATCTATACGGTAGGTGTTGCCCACGTGTGCATACGGGGCCTGCTTTGAAGTTGCGTTGACGATTGTTCCTTGGTTGAAGTTGTTCACACAATCGTTTTTGTGCCGAAGCATTCAAAAGGAAACACTCGACAACACGAAGAGTATGCTCCAAGTGGATGCCAAAGGAGTTGCTGCACCTGTGGCGTTATGCATCATACACTTCAGACAAGTAAGCATGCGCGAACCACCACACGTTTCGACCGTATACGTGCACACAGGCAAGTTTTACAACGGACCCGAGGAGGCCTCATACGAAAGAGCGACCACGGATTGAATGAAACCAGATCATAAAAATGAACCGCAGATATAAACGTGGAAATCTGTTGATATGCTAAGTCGTAGGCAGGCATGCAAGCAGGAACAGGGGGGGGGGTGGCGACAAAACAAAACAAAAACACAATCCACCATCGAAGGTAGCTAGGTGCTAATGCGCACGCAGGTACGAAATAACCAATAGATAAAAAAGCAAGAAAAAATATGAGAAAATTGAACTATAAGACACACTGAATGGCAGGCACTGAGTCAGGCGTCCAGGACAGTCAGGACGTTCGGGTAGCCCAACGCTTACTACTTGCGATCATGAGAATACACGCATCGTGTTGATGATAGATCATCTCCAGACGTCAGTATTTTGTGCGGGAAGGTCCTCCCTGGCGCATTGGTGCCGACGGTCTGCAAACGTTTTGCCTCCGTGCGCTTTTCCGCATCGTGATTCCCTTGGTGCCACGCCTGGTATACCGTCGAGCAAGGCGGGTGAACAGAAGACGGACGACCTGGGTTGGATAGCTGCCGCGTAACGATAGTTTTAAATAAAATCGTTCACCCCGTCGCTCGGCCCAACGAGACAATATGCTGGCCTTCTGCGGTGCCGCAGCCCCCCCTTCGGACTTGGTGCCGAAATTTTTGACGTTCTACTCGAGTCTCCCCGTCCATCACGTGTTAATCCTGAGGAGCAGTCTTTACCCCCGACGATGTACAGAACACCGCTTTGTCGCCAAGCGCTTTTCTCCCATGCGTGCCAAAAAGGACGATAAATGTTATCTCTATTAAAGATAGCTACGTTGTTACGCAACAGCAGCGTTGGCAGTAGTCAGTTGCTACACAACAACAATAACAATAGTCAGTAGCCTATCGGTTCGCTGTCGGGACATAGCTAGTCATCTGTTGATATAGTTCGTAGAGTCCAACAGTACACTGAGCTGTCATACGAGTAGCAGTTTGTTCAGAATGCGGGATTACTTGTTACGGTTCAGTACGCGGTGGAACTGTAGAACCCCGAAAAACAGGCTGAGTTCTCCCGAGTTTTGCTTGTTTTAGTTTTGAGGTTACACTGCATTTCGAGGGTCCGGGGTCCCTCTGCAGTATTTTTGTTTTGAGTTATAGATCGAGATGCGACACACGTGCACAACGCACACTCGCCCACTCTCCTTCTCTCCCCACCTGTCTCCTCGGCGAGACCGCAATAATCAACGACAAGGCCTTGGAGTGCCATCTCTTTCATCATCAGCTCTTTCGAGCTCGAAGCTCATGCTTTACCAGTCGGTTAACATCGATTGAAGTGCTTGCCTCTGCCACATGCAAGGATAATCCTCAATAGGTTATGACCCTCGACGTTCAAGCACAATAGCAGAGCTGCGGGCCGCGAGGTACGCCAAGTACAAGGCTGCGCTTCAGGACCCCGAGCTGCTGCTTCCGCTACGAGCTTCACGAGAGAGCTGCCAGGGCCATCCTCTACCTGGAGTTACTACGAGCTGCAACAACTAGCACTGCTGCTGCGAGCGACTACAACATCGTACGAGTACAACGTCGCTGACTGCTGTGAGAATGGACAACATGACGGGCAACAGCGCGAACAACAGTCTGATCAACGCTGTGCGAGGAATCAAGTCATACACTGGAGAGAAGCCTGAAGATTTCGCTGACTGGCACAGGAAGGCTGGCTTCATCATCAGCATGCAACGACCTGACATTTTTGCCGTTATGGAAGGTCAAGCGAGGCTCATAACCTATTAGGTATGGCGATTGGCGTGTATACCAGCTCGTAGCTGGTGTGTACGCCTAGACTCGTTTGCCGATGGCCGGTCAATACACAGTCAAAATAAATGTTCGAGGCAAACGTGTAGCCACTGTTAGGTGACTTGTACGAGAAGCTTCAATAGAAGAGAAGAAGATGTGGTGACCCCAACCCACAGTGTCTCTACTTTTGCTCACCATCAGCTTCCAGCTGAGCAAATGAACCAACACTGTGGCTTGGGGTCACCACATCTTCTTCTCTTCTATTGAAGCTTCTCGTACAAGTCACCTAACAGTGGCTATACGTTTGCCTCGAACATTTATTTTGACAGTGTATTGACCGGCCATCGGCAATCGAGTCTAGGCGTACACACCAGCTACGAGCTGGTATACACGCCAATCGCCATACCTAGTAATCTCTAGAGGCGTTCTACGATAGAGGTTAACCAAAATATTTCTGAGGCTCCTGACCTTAAGGAGCTCCATTCCTCACCCGAAAACTGACTTCAGCAAAAGTCAACTTGCTTCCCGATGAATAATCCGATGGCCCAAGTACACAATTACGTCATTTTCAAAAACAAGATTGACATCCCGACGATTTTGGGTTAAGGAGCCCCGTCATCCAGAAAACATTTTAGCGGAAATGTGATACCTCTATCGTAGAACGCGTATATCTCTAGTCAGCTTACCGTTGCCGGAACTGCTCAGTTTCAGGAGGATGTCTTGGCAAGAGCGTCGATGCGGCATAGAGTGACGTATTCACGCTGTAGCTTCGGTATCCGCCAGCCGAGGCACCGGCGGAGTATTGTGTGATGAAGCTGGTGCAGCTTGTCGCAATCAGCCAGTTTCATGCTCGACGTGACCTAGCTTTGCATCATTGAGTGTCCCGAGTCCCTCAGGTTTCAGTATGTCTGCCCCTGCAACCGCAATCAAGCGCACGTTCCGGTGTATGCATGGCTGAATCCCGAACAGCTCGAAGCATGCCCGTTCCTTGTGGAGTCGGCAACACGTGCTGCTGTGGTGCTACTTTGCCTATCTGTCACTAATCTAAGCAGCACCTTATGACGCTACAGCAGGCCGGAGGAAGCAAACCTCGGAGATTCCAATCGCCTATAGCCCAATGTTGGCAACGCGAGCATATATAGAAGAAAATCACCAGAAATGCTACCGCTTGGCAAGCCACACTGTGGGGCATCCATCGAGGATCCCATATCAGCTTCTAGGTGTGCTCTGCCAACCTTTGACCGAGACCTTCAAGCGAGCAGAATGCGAAGCATTGTTTCGGACGTAGAGCTGGAGAGCTTAGTATTTCAGTGCTTACATGCGACGAGTACCTGATACACGACTGAAAACATTGAAAGAAAGCAGGGGGGGGGGGGAAAACGCCTCGACAAGAAACGGCCCTTTCGTACAGGCTGGTTCGAGCTGTAAAACACGCCTTGCGTCAACCAACGCCTCGACAAGAAACGGCCCTTTCGTACAGGCTGGTTCGAGCTGTAAAACACGCCTTGCGTCAACCACAAATAAACTCGTTACGACCCTCTCGCCAGATTGAGTGCCTAACATCTGATTGAGTGTCAACCATATAACCCCTTTGGTACCGCAGTCCCGATTTGGGGACAAACCAGTCTAATTCCGAGTGATTTGTCCCCAAAACGGCACTACTGCACTACTAAAAAGGGTTAAAGTGCCGCGTGCAATGACTATTTCGTTGTCACAGATTAGGTATCACACCTTCCGCAGAGCGATCACCGGAACTGTGTGATATAGCTCGTTTGTTCTGATAAAAAGGGTTGGAGCCAAGGCGAAACCGCGTCCCGACCACCCACAGCCCTTAAAATAGGATAGTATAGTCAAGTGATTCGCCATTAACTGGAATAAGTCATTTAATCTCGTCTTGCTTCTCACCAAACAGCTTCCAGGTACCCCAGGGCCAAATATTTTCGAAATATTTTGCGCAAACATCCGAATAAATGCTTGCGGAAGACAAGTATCGAGTCATATTTTACACCCGAACGTGATATTATACTGAAAACCTACGAGGCGTTCTACGATAGAGATTCCCCCTATTTTTTTCCGAGGCTCTTCACTTGACCTTAAGGAGCGCCACACCTCACCCGAAAACTGATTACTAGCAAAAAAACAAATTGCATCTCGATGAATAATCCCATGGCCCCAGTATACCAATACGTCGTTTTTCGAAGCAAGATTGGCATTCCAAAGATTTAGGGTTGAAGAGCCCCGTCAGCCCCGTCATTCAGAGAATAAACATTAGCGAAAATGTGCTACTTCTATAGTAGAACGCGTCCTACTGCTGTACGTATTGCTATGGCAATGCACTTTAATTCGCAGTTATTTTGGACAACATTGTCAACGTCCACGCTGTGATTTGCACACGGGTTTTGTGAGCCCCTGACGGGCCGTTCGCGAAATGTCCTATTTACCATTTCTTGATGTGTTCGCCGGAAATTTTGTATCTCCTAATCCAAAGGTCCCAAAAACAAACTTAGTGGTCGAAACAACAACACAAAAAAACAAGGTGGAAGATTGAACGGAGGAAATGTGGGGTTTGTGGAGAGGTACTGAATCGTTGAAAAGAGGGAATGCGCAAGAGGCAAGAGAGTCATAGAGTTGACGACGGGTTCGGTTGAGATAGAAACGAAGACAACAATGGAGTACGGAGCTCAACTCGTGGGTGGGTGTGGACAAGATGGGTTCTGGCGCTGGGTAGGAGGTCGGCGAGTTAAAAGAAGAGATTCCGTATTAAGTACGGATACCGGGATAGCAGGACTTCGTGAAAAGCGTAGGGCAAAGTTCGGACTCGATATAAAAAAACGGCGTGGACATGGGCTGCGTACGGACTTTGGGGGGTGGTGAGCGTTTGAACTAGGGAACAGTCGTAGCTCGTAAATAAGGCAGAAAATTATGTAGAGGTGCCTCCAAGTTTATAGAATTGAATGAATACAACATCTCATGGACAAGCAAAACAATGACGGCAATGCACCCCGAGCTCTAATGATGCATGAGTGCCGTGGACATGGCGGCTTCTACTGGGTTGGCGGAGTGTGTCCATCTATTCACGAGTGTGATGGATACGTTCTCGAATGCGTATGCGTAGGGTGCAACGTTGGCCACTGCTCGCCGATCCCCGTCGACTTTGGTCGCCCGAACTACACCCACCAGGGGCAACATTGCGTTGTCTACTCCGCGTATTGCATAATAACAAAAAGGTGACATCTCTGTGACGTAGCTTAGTGACAACAAACAGTTCTCCATAGCTGAAGAATCGGTACGGACACTGCACTGGTTGTGTTGTGGATGTCGACGGGTAGAAAGAACGGTTTCCTATAAAAAGCGCACACACATTGTCAACACCAACCAGTACACGTGAGGGTCCCACCCGTCGTGAACCCTTACTATTCTTTTAGGACTGCGGTCCCGTTTGGGGAAAAACCTCTCAAATTCCAAGTAGTTTGTCCCCAAAACAGGACCATGGTCCTAAGAAGGTGCAAACAAAAAGACTTAATTGCGGATCTTCCACGGGTCCGGCTGTTCTGTGGTGCATCCGGATACCTGGACATGCATAAAGAAAATCCAGGTCCTCTCGTGTTACGATCCCGAACAAAGTGTGTTACCTGTGGTGTATGGTTTCACTTTATTGTACCTCTATTTAATACCGTCTGTTATTCATACCTGGTGAGCATACTGTACCTAGGTGATCGTTTCTATATACCAGGTACGTACTTTGTCTGCAGTGAATCTCGCCAAGGCCACAGCAGCACTCGTGCGTTGTCTCTCTCGCGCAGGACAAGAGACCTCCAACTCTTCTCAGCTCCTACCTGCAAGAGAGTCTCACTCCTAGTCGCCCGTGACGTAACAGGCACGAAGCATTCACCTCCGTACAACCATGGGATCTGCCATAGGCAAACGATGCCTTACCACGATGGAGGGTTCTTCGGCGGACGATGTATGTGTATCAAACCATCTGACGACTGAACCAGGATGCACGACGAGTGACAAAGGTGAGCACTGCAGGTGTAGTGCCGCGGTTCGAGAGTCACATGCATTTTGGAGTGCCCCTAGAGGTGGTGATTCAGCGAACGACACACACGAACGGGGCGTTACGACCTTGATACCTTTTGTATACCCGTTATCATTTTGTACAAACACCCGATTGCGTGTGCGCGTTCGTACATGTAATGCATCCTACCGACCTCGACGTTTGCCGAAAGCAACGACAACAGGCAAACATATCGCGTTTCCCGGAAAAAAATCGATGCCCACGACCAACTTGGTTGCACTTGGTCAAAGATTCCGGTAACATTCTATTCAAATACGTGCTGTGAATTCGATTTTATTTTTCCTTTTGCTTGCTCCTACATATACGCGGGACGCAGCTTGGGTATCTGTGTGTGTGTGTGTTCTTCACATTAAACCGTTCTTCTACTCGTCGACATCCAGCAAGCCCAGTGTCCGTGCTGATTCTTCACCCTAGAAAGATACGAGCTCTGTGGTCACAGACTACGACACAGAGATAACACACCGTAATGCATTAATAGCCTACGCAATACGATGCCTTCGCACTAGGTGCGGCCGACACAACATACATACATACGCGGTGATGATGAATGTAGGGTGCTCGGAGCATACGGACGAGATGTTCGTAGTGATAACGGCAAACGGCTTTTGTCGTTCGCTACCAGTTGTAAGCTAGCGCTCACCAACACATTTTTCAGCACGCGCAAGGGCGGAATATCGCATACATACAACGGCACCAGCCTGAATGATCGTAAGCGAATCGACTACATCCTAACTCGTCAAGTCCACCGACCTAGAGTACATAATGTTACAGTCGTCCCACAGCCCCCACCACCTGCTAAGGCTGATTCAGACCATAACATCGTGTACATCAAGGCCCGACTTAGTGGTCACTTTTCGTCTAACCGAAGATTGCTGAAACCCCCAAAACGCCGAGAATTCGACAGGCAGCTTTTCTTATCCGATGGAGAGCGTCGACACCGAATAGTCGAGAGGGTCGTTTCCACTCTTAACCAACCTACCCAGCCTCGTAACACGTCTGGCGTGGTTGAGTTTTTCACCACAACTGTCATGAATGCTGTTGAGAAAGAGGTGCCACCTCCACCACGTCGCCACCACCGAAACGGTTGGTGTGAGACCCCCGAAACGGTGGCCGCTTTCAAAGTAGCATGGACAGCGAGGGAGGATGCGAGACAGCTCCTGCGTGTCTACCCCCGAGATAGTACAGCGTGGAAGAAGTTGAGATCCGCCTGTGCGAATCTGCAGGAAGTGGTCGCCGCAGGAGTCAATGCGTATTTTGAAGAGTACCTCGCTGAAACCGAGAAATTCCTCGCGAGTTCCGATCAACGAGGGTTCTACAAGCACCTGAAGAGTACGGTAGGGTTGCAAGGTACGAAAGCGAGGAGTGAACAGTTTATCATGGACGAGGATGGCACGCTGTTGCGAGATCAAGCGCGAATTCGTGAAAGATGGGCGGGGCACTACCACAAACTATTGAACACGAAATCGCTGAAACTTGACCCCACGATCATCGACCTAGTGCCACCACGACCGCTGAAACTATCCCTTGGAAATGAACCATCCATTGACGAGATGATGGAAGCAGTGAAGGGTATGTCAAACTGGAAAGCCGTTGGACCAGATGGTCTCCCGGTCGAAGTACTGAAACTTGACCACCCCGCTTTCGTGCAGTATTTTCACAGTATCCTTGTTAACGTTTGGGTAACGGGAGAAGTCCCCCAGCAATGGAAAGATGCGATCATAAAAACCCTTCATAAAAAGAAGGATAGAACTGATTGCAACAACTACAGAGGTATTTCGCTTGTTGCTCACGCAGGCAAGGTGTTGCTGAAAATCGTTGCGTCCCGTCTAAGCAGCTACTGCGAGACCGAGCATATACTCCCTGAAGAACAGTGTGGCTTCCGCCCCGCACGGTCAACAGTCGATATGCTGTTTGTCGTGCGCCGGTTGCAGCAGCTCGGGCGGCAGAAGAAAATCCCCCTGTACATGTGCTTTATCGACTTGCAGAAAGCGTACGACTCTGTCGACCGAGAACTGTTGTGGGAGGTACTCACACGCCTTGGTGTACCAACCAAGATGCTCACAATCATTCGCAATTTTCACGAAGGCATGCGGGCTCGCGTGCGTGCGGATGACGGTGAACACTCGGACTGGTTCAATGTATCCCAGGGACTGCGGCAAGGCTGCGTACTATCGCCGTTACTGTTCAACGTGTTCTTCGCCGCTGCGATACACATCGTGCTGGTACGCTTCAGCAAAGACGAATGCATCGTAAGGGATTTGGTTCATCTCGAAGAGGACAGGGTTGTCGGAAAAGAGGAACCGTTGGCATGCGTGCAAAGGGCTGTGTGGGGCATGTTGTATGCAGACGATGCAGGAATAGTCTCGAAGTCGGCGGAAGGCCTTGCGAGAATGATGACAGTCATCGTGACTGTCTTCGAAGCAGTAGGTCTCACGGTATCCGAGAAGAAGACAGAGACGATGCTCCTACGAACACCGGATCAGACGTTTACCACCTCACCGCTCGCGATCGAAGCTGCAGGCCAAAAGTATAAACAGACGACCCAGTTTTTGTACCTAGGAGGCATTATCCACGAGAACGCTGACCTCTCCTTCGAAATCGAGCGACGAATCCGTCTGATGCGGGCATGCCTCAAACGGTATGGTCCGGAACTGTACGATAGGACGAACGCACCGCTTAGTCTGAAAGTCCGGATGCTGAAGGCCGAGGTGATTGAGACCTTGCTGTACGGTTGCGTGACGTGGACCCTCAATGCGGACCACTTCGCCAAGCTTCGATCAGCCCACCACGAAGTCCTTCTGCGAGTCATTGGTTTCCAGCGCCGACTACGCACCGACCACACCACCCTCTCGTATGCGAAGGCGCTCAGGATAACACGATGCGAAAGTATCGAAACGACCATCCGTAAACGGCGACTCTTCTTTGCGGGGGCTGTGGTGCGGCAACACGAGGGGCGATTGCCCAGTCGGTTGATGTTCGGGACGATCGCTGGTGGGGGGAGCCCGAAACCAGGCGGGCAGCCTAAGACTTGGCCTAGGGCAATTGCTGAGGACCTTAGAGTGTTCAAAGCCTCAGAGGGATCAACGGAAGACTCCCCCTTAGTCTTTGGAGTTGGGACCGCACTGTGGCCCACTGCAGCAAAACAGACGGGAAAGTGGTACCGGGGAATCCTCGAAGCAGCTGAACAGTTCATGGGCAGGTGGCACGAGGCTGAGGCAAAGCTGAGTAGACAGCGTCGTGCATCCGCTGCAGGTAGTGTTAGAGGGAATGGGGGGAGGGGTAACAGCAGGAGGGGTAGAGGGAACACCGTACAAGTGTATAGGGGCAGGGGGGGGAACAGGAGGAGTAGAAGGGAAACCGCGGTAGAAGAGAGTAGCAGAGAGACCGCAGATAGGGTAGCAAGGTACCAGGCCGACTAATAGGTTGGACGTTTCTTTGCTACTCGTACCGCCAACTGCTGCGGCCGTTCGGTATGCATTTTGATTTTTTTCCCTTCTTATCCTTATGAAAGAAGTACTACATAGTGGGTGGGTGACGAGCGTATTTTGGCCCACTCACTATTGCTCTTTTTACTTAGTTAAGTGTTCACCGGGATGCATAGTCCCCTTTTTCCTTCTCGTATCTTTCCCCTTGCACGTCCCTTTTGGCTCATGCTCGGGGTAAGTATGTATGTGTCTGAGCTTTGGCTTCCCATTTTATTTATTTATTTGGGATTCTTCTCCTTTTCTTTTTCTTTTTCTTGTTCTTTTTCGGTTTGGTTTTTTCGTTGCTTCTCTTTCTTTATGGTGTATTTTGGTTGCTGGCGTATGTATGTATGTTGTGTCGGCCGCACCTAGTGCGAAGGCATGGTATTACGTAGGCTATTAATGCATTACGGTGTGTTATCTCTGTGTCGTAGTCTGTGACCACAGAGCTCGTATCTTTCTAGGGTGAAGAATCAGCACGGACACTGGGCTTGCTGGATGTCGACGAGTAGAAGAACGGTTTAATGTGAAGAACACACACACACACACGCCAGCAACCAAAATACACCATAAAGAAAGAGAAGCAACGAAAAAACCAAACCGAAAAAGAACAAGAAAAAGAAAAAGAAAAGGAGAAGAATCCCAAATAAATAAATAAAATGGGAAGCCAAAGCTCAGACACATACATACTTACCCCGAGCATGAGCCAAAAGGGACGTGCAAGGGGAAAGATACGAGAAGGAAAAAGGGGACTATGCATCCCGGTGAACACTTAACTAAGTAAAAAGAGCAATAGTGAGTGGGCCAAAATACGCTCGTCACCCACCCACTATGTAGTACTTCTTTCATAAGGATAAGAAGGGAAAAAATCAAAATGCATACCGAACGGCCGCAGCAGTTGGCGGTACGAGTAGCAAAGAAACGTCCAACCTATTAGTCGGCCTGGTACCTTGCTACCCTATCTGCGGTCTCTCTGCTACTCTCTTCTACCGCGGTTTCCCTTCTACTCCTCCTGTTCCCCCCCCTGCCCCTATACACTTGTACGGTGTTCCCTCTACCCCTCCTGCTGTTACCCCTCCCCCCATTCCCTCTAACACTACCTGCAGCGGATGCACGGCGCTGTCTACTCAGCTTTGCCTCAGCCTCGTGCCACCTGCCCATGAACTGTTCAGCTGCTTCGAGGATTCCCCGGTACCACTTTCCCGTCTGTTTTGCTGCAGTGGGCCACAGTGCGGTCCCAACTCCAAAGACTAAGGGGGAGTCTTCCGTTGATCCCTCTGAGGCTTTGAACACTCTAAGGTCCTCAGCAATTGCCCTAGGCCAAGTCTTGGGCTGCCCGCCTGGTTTCGGGCTCCCCCCACCAGCGATCGTCCTGAACATCAACCGACTGGGCAATCGCCCCTCGTGTTGCCGCACCACAGCCCCCGCAAAGAAGAGTCGCCGTTTACGGATGGTCGTTTCGATACTTTCGCATCGTGTTATCCTGAGCGCCTTCGCATACGAGAGGGTGGTGTGGTCGGTGCGTAGTCGGCGCTGGAAACCAATGACTCGCAGAAGGACTTCGTGGTGGGCTGATCGAAGCTTGGCGAAGTGGTCCGCATTGAGGGTCCACGTCACGCAACCGTACAGCAAGGTCTCAATCACCTCGGCCTTCAGCATCCGGACTTTCAGACTAAGCGGTGCGTTCGTCCTATCGTACAGTTCCGGACCATACCGTTTGAGGCATGCCCGCATCAGACGGATTCGTCGCTCGATTTCGAAGGAGAGGTCAGCGTTCTCGTGGATAATGCCTCCTAGGTACAAAAACTGGGTCGTCTGTTTATACTTTTGGCCTGCAGCTTCGATCGCGAGCGGTGAGGTGGTAAACGTCTGATCCGGTGTTCGTAGGAGCATCGTCTCTGTCTTCTTCTCGGATACCGTGAGACCTACTGCTTCGAAGACAGTCACGATGACTGTCATCATTCTCGCAAGGCCTTCCGCCGACTTCGAGACTATTCCTGCATCGTCTGCATACAACATGCCCCACACAGCCCTTTGCACGCATGCCAACGGTTCCTCTTTGCCGACAACCCTGTCCTCTTCGAGATGAACCAAATCCCTTACGATGCATTCGTCTTTGCTGAAGCGTACCAGCACGATGTGTATCGCAGCGGCGAAGAACACGTTGAACAGTAACGGCGATAGTACGCAGCCTTGCCGCAGTCCCTGGGTTACATTGAACCAGTCCGAGTGTTCACCGTCATCCGCACGCACGCGAGCCCGCATCTACTTGCTATTGAATGCTACAAGAGGGGTCACGTTTGTCGGTTCTTCTATTCCTGCTGCACCTGAGGAAGTTTCGCCTTCACCGGCTCACAGGCCGCGGCCTTCTACCCCCTGGTCTACCATTTTTCTAACAGCACCTACCTACCACTTTGTAGGAAAACTTCCTGGGAACGGTCTACAACAGGAGAATAAGTTGTGCAACACACCTGGTAGTCGTGTTCAAAGTTTCCACTGGGTGGGCGATTTTCAAAGAATACCTTACTGCCAACTCGTGCACTCGAGGTTTAGACGGAGAGGTAAAGTACCCAGCAAAGCTCCTGGTGCAGTATCCCTACAAAACACGCCGATTTTCCACGCCAACCGCACCCGTCAACTATTGTATCATATTTCTCCTTTGGGGCCCCGAGTTAGAGTGTGAAGCGATGGTTGACAGCTTCGGGGTTTATCAACCGTCTATCGTACGAGCAGGGTGGTCCTCCTTCAGAAAGACGGACACGGTCATATCGCATCCGCACCGTACGACCCCCTTCGTTGTAACTCGGGCACCAAATTGCATCGCATGTTGCCCCCCAATTACGCAGCAAGTGGCGTTGCTGAATTCGTCTCATTTTCCCCGCCAATTTTCAACCATTGAAATCCCAAGAGAGTGAGCGGTTTTGTGTGTGTGTATTCTTCACATTAAACCGTTATTTCGTTCTTTCTACCCGTCGACATCCAGCACAACCCGTGTCCATGCCGAGTCTTCAATCCTGTCCTAAAGAGAAAGAGATACGAGTTCTGAAATGTGGTCACAAAACTACCCCACAGAGATACTACGTTGCTACCTATGCGGTAAGCACAGGACAACGCAATGACATATATATATTATGTCATCATACTGGATACGATTGGCACGACAAACACATACACATTCTATGAATAGAGAAACGAAAGAAAACAAAGGAAAACAAAAACGAAGAAGGAGCACGAGTAATTGTATTTGTTCGCATGGCTATTAATAGTGTAATAGATCATCTTGCAGGCGTCGCAAGTGACTTTTGTATCTGCGTCCAGAGTACCAAACGGGTAAGGTCATCCCAAATCCCGAATTTGAATTGTTTGGGCATTTCGCGAAGTTTATATTGTGCCAAAAATATCTGAATCTTGACCAATAGTGTACCAAACCATTACATTAACACATTCTCCAAGACAACACAAGGTAAGTACGTACGGACAAAGCTGTAATTCGGCAAATAAAATAAAATACTTGACACCTGACGATGATGTACAACATTTATAAAATAGAAACAACAGCTGTGAGATCGAGGGTTTCGTCGAAGTGGAAGATTGAACGGAGCAAATCTGGGGTTGGTGGAGACGTATTGAATCGTTGGCATGCTTGAACAGAGGGGATGGGCAAGTGGGTCATATAATTGATGACCGGTGTAGATGATTGAACTAGGAAGACAGAGGCTAGGAAGGGTTGAAACGGTGAGGAAGACGATCTTCACTCATGGGTGCGTACCAGCAGGGGTCTGGGGTTCGGCAGGATGTCGGCGAGTTGAAAGCAGAAACCTGTGTGTAATACCAAGCTGTGGGGCTTATGTCTTACCAGTATTAGGCAAGCATAATAAACTCGCTTTTTAGCGTCAGGAGGAAAACCGCGGTCCGCAGTTCGTAAATCGTATTCCACAGATCGAAAGAGTACGTGAAAAAACGAAGCGGCGTGCAGCCGAGTACCTGGTCCGTTTTGGGACCAGGTCGGTTACAGCGTTAGGGGTTCGGTCTACCCCCGTGCCTCGATCCCACCATCAGAAGTGCTTCTCAGCCCGAGAAAGGCGAACAATCAGCAGCCCGACCCCCACTCGAAAGTGGTTGTCACGCAACCTGCTGGCGTACTCAACAATGCGTATTGTAGGCGCTATCGTACACGCAGATATCGACGCGCATAGTTGCGTCGTAGGATACAACTTGTTAAGGTCGGGTTTTTTTTGCAGTTGTTGTTGTTCTTTTGCTTTTCTTGCCGGAAGTTTTGTTTTTCGTGTGTTCGCCATCCGAGAACGTGCAGCATGACGTGAGCTTTCTGCCCTGTATGACTGCAGTCCTGTATTTTACAAATTCTGAAATACGTCAGCTGTGAGTTCGACTGATTAAATAGTTGATGCTCAACTTTGCTAGCTGCGTAATACGCCTCGTCTGTATTCCATGTGTAAAAAAAAAAAAAACACTCAAATTTCTAAGCAGCTTGTCCCCAAAACGGGACTGCGATCTTAAGTAGTTTGTCCACATTGATTGACCGTTTCTTCTTCTCAACGAAAACGGTACGTCCATCCCGACCCCTTCATCCTCGAGAGATGCCTGGTATACATTGCAGTAGACGTATAGTAGGTCACACAAAGAGAGAGAGGGAGAAAAAAAAAATCAAGTTACGCAAACGATAAGTAAAGTGCTTATTTTCCGGTCGGACTGATCCTGGATGATCTCGGCCAGAAATCGTCCCGAGCATCTTCCGGCGAGTTAGGCGCTCATTTGTTCGTCCCTTGCGCGGTCCCCGCGGGGAATATACATGCTCGCTTTGTGGATGGATTTCTCGACACTACCCACCGCACCTTCCGAAGAGGTCAGCGTGGGCTGCCGGGTAGGGGAGTTGATGTTCCGTGAAGTATGAGGGGTGAGGGGTTAACCCTTTTAGGACAGCAGTCCCGGTCTGAGGACAAACTGCTCAAACGTTGAGTGGTTTTTTTCCATCAAACGGCACTGCAGTCTCAAAGGGGTTATCCTACATTCTATGAGGCTCTTCAAGAGCAATGGTCGTTGGGGTGGCGGTTTATTATCTCAGCTGCTCACAAGAGGAACTTAATATACCTCCCGAACCATGATTTTGAATGCGTTTGTTAACGTAATCCGACAACATCTTCCATGCGCTTGTTGTTATGGTCTCAGTCGGAAACCCATTGTGGTTTTCACGCGTAGGTTCATGTCCTGCCGCCAACGCCATTTGTTAAGGTCTCTGTCCGTTGGGCTACTGGTAAAAGGTTTACCAATCGCCTACCCAATCTAAGCCTCATAGCATAGCCCTAAAAAAAACAAATAGTAATAAAAGTGACATACGCCAACCGTATAACTAATCGCAGCGAAACTGTGGAGTTCATTCGGTCAGACAAAAATGAGCCAGAAACACGCAGCCCCTGCCGTGGGATGAGTCTCACGCGAGGGAGCTCTGTACCGCTCTCACCCTAGCGTTGACTTCGACTAAAACGTGCATGCTTTAATCGACAGACAAAAACCCGCGACCTGCTGTAGGCACACACCGACAAAAAATTGTACAAACCGAGTAGGATAGTTGATGAGTCGATGAGGCCCCGACAGCCGAAATTTATTACTTCAAACAATGCCAGCGCCTACCTACTGACGCACACACGTCCACACAACATATGCCGGTAAGTGGCACGTTGGGGCACCCGAAGGTTTCCTTGAAGTTGCGCTGACGCAACGGCTTGGTCGGAATTGCGCTTTGGCACAACAGATGACGGATGGATGCTGTGTGTTTCGCGCGGTCGGAAGTTTAGTTGTTTTGGCATCAAACACCGGATGCAACACGTGTTTCGGCGTGCGCAACTCAATTCGCGGCAGGAAGAAAACATGTTGCGGGCGTGTTTTCTTGCAGCGAGCTTAAAGCGAGTTTGAAGTTTTGTCGAAGCAGGCGAAAAACACGTCGCGGGTGTATTTTCTACCCTGGGCCAAAAATCTGTTTGAGGCCCAACCGTTGTGTTTGCCGTTCGCGAACGCTCGGTTTAGGCGTCTAAAAGCTCTTCATAAAGTCATTGTGCTGTCGTTTGTGTGTGTTACCCCCACGTTATACCGTTAGTTTTACCTGAATATACCAGTACATTTGGAGGCCGTCCTGATTGTTTATCTTTGAGCGATACTGATCATGTGGTCGTGGACTATGAGTCGTAGAATTGTCGGGAGAATATTGATGAAAATGACGCATTCGTTTGCCTCCTGTGGCGTCTAGACGGGGGCCGATCTCCAGCAAACCTTCATAGGTCTTCTGGGGCCCTTGTGACTGGTGAACACGTCTGATCGCTGCCCGTGTACACCTCCGCCCCAACAACCTGCCGCTCGTGTTGAACTTGACCAGACAAAACGCCGTACGTAGCCCTGCTCTATGCCCTCTGGGCACCGAAATAGTCCAAAACCAAGCTTATGCCAGGTATGACACAAATATATATATATATATATATGTGTAGCCTATAGAAGGATCAGTCAAAAGTGTGCCATACATATTCACGAGATACAGGTCAAATATGCGCGTAGGCGTTTTTTTTTTGTTTTTAAGTATCGCAACGCTTTAACGAAAAACGACGTGGGCTTTGTTAGCGCAGCCGACACAGTATCCATGTGTTGCGGACGGTTAGCACGTGTCACCCCTGCGATCACGAGCTACGTTTTTTACACCTCAGGTTTAGGTGCTGCACAAACCATCCAAACGCGAACGACATTGCGACAAAGAGGCAATACATGCACCAACCTATGATGACTCCCATCGAAGACACCACAGCCAGACCCGACGACAAACAAGTAACGGGCTGCACATGCAAGGTACAGTCGACTGGACAGCTTCCCAGTGCAGGAGCCCCGCCCAACAGGTAGTAGCGGGCACGCAAGCAGCCCCCCCTACCGTCCGATGCTTTTCCGTTATACTTGATCAGCCGCAGTCTTTCGTACAGGAACGAAATGGCCGTCGATTGGAGGCTATCTGACTCCGACCGCGATGGCGAGTGATCAGTTCACGCTGTGCTACCAAACGGCAGCTGTGATTCCTCGGTGATATCATGGGGGCGTTCTGATGAACTTGACACCGTGCATGTAAACCGTATAGACTTTGAGTTGCAGACAAAATTTGATATCGCGCACGTCATCCCACTACTCTGACTTCCTAAAAGGTATTTTATGCCAAGTATGACTGCGCAAGTCGAACGTATTGAGTAGCATACTAACCCATGTATAAGTTGACTTGCGCAAGGAGGGTTTCCTTTTTTTGTTCTTGCGAGGCCTACGCAAACAGAGCTTCTTTTTGGTTCGTTTCTTGGTACTGTTTGTTTGTTTTTTTTGCAGGACGAGATCTTTGGCTTGACATACTGACGATCGCGCTCGGCCAAGCAACAGAAGGAGGGTGGTACGCGAGTACGCTACAGCTGCAGCTCGTTTCGTTCGAGGCCTGCGTTGCCTGCCGAGGAGTGCGTACGTTGCTCGTTACAGTCGACACGCATATGCCCCTCACCCTCTGGGGTAACGATGACTCTGTAGACGACCCGCTCAAGGCACAAGCTAAGAGACGGCGTCTGCCTGCCCTGCGAGCGGCTGGCGCATTGTGGACGCTGCCCTCTTCCATGTTTGCCCCTATTCTCTTGCAGGCGGCACTCCTTAAGGACGTAGAATGGATGCAGAAAACCGGCGTCAACTACGTGCGCTCGCACTCAAAGGTCGACGCCCTATCTCGTGGGGGTGATTCTCTGCATTTGGTCTCGCGAGTGCTGGGTTCACCTAGAATCTTTTTCGAGACGATGCTGACTTTAATAATTAGCAAGGAACACGACGCAGGCACCGATACGCAGAGCTCGCCTAGGGTATTTTGGCCCACTGCACTCCGGCAATTGTCGATTGGCTGCACATCCACGGAGCGCGTGGACTGGCTGGCGTTGCCGAACTCCCTGGAGAGGTTGGCTCTCGGGGGTTATTTTGACCAGCCCATCGAGTCGGTTGCCTGGCCGGCTTCGCTGAAGCAACTGACGTTGGGGGGCTGTTTCGACCAGCCAATCGCCGACGTCGTATGGCCCGCTTCTCTGCTGCAGCTGACATTCGGGGTTAGCTTCAACCAGCCGATTCCTCACGTCAATTGGCCTGCCTCGTTGCTGCACCTAACGTTTGAGGGTAGATTCGACCAACCGATCGCCGACGTTGTGTGGCCGACATTCCTAGAACATCTAGCTTTCGGATATAGCTTCAACCAGCCCATCGCAGATGTAGTGTGGCCCTCTACTTTGCAAAAGCTGGCCTTCGGAGGTAGCTTCGATCAACCTATAGCTGGGGTTGTGTGGCCGGCCTCTCTGAACCGACTGGTGTTTGGGGATGACTTCAACCACTCGATCAACAGGGTGGCGTGGCCGAGCGCTCTGCAATACCTCTCGTTCGGGACAGGATTCGTTCAGCCTATTGAGGGGACGGTGTGGCCGCCATCTTTGAGGTGCCTCGCGTTTAGCAACGAGTTCCTCTCAAGCATTACCGCCCTGGCGTGGCCTCCTTTCCAGAAACCCCTGATATGTACGAGTTGTGATGCCCTCGGCCAACCCGTAGAGCCGTTTGATTGGCCGCCAGGTATAGACCTGTTTGACCAACCAAACATGATGTGGGTAGTAAATCTTTAAAGTCTGTGCGTTTCGAGCTGCGTTCTACAAATAGGCGTTTTTTTTGCAGGGTGTATCAACAGTGGCATTCAACAGAAACGCCCACGTGCGGGCGTTTCGTTTGATCGTGCGATTAGTCGCGGCCCTTGCTGCCACCCGTGTGCGAAAGCTCTATATGTCGCGTTTCGTATTGTATCACATCGGTCCCTGTGAGGTTGTTTGTTCGCGCGCATTGTGTTTCTTGATTGCGCCCGGCGCTCGGTCCGACTTCGGGCCCTTAAAGGCGGCACCACTCCGTCACCCTATCGGAAGTTGCATATGGGGGCTAGGGCTTGTCGGTCATCATCAGGGAAATATGGGGGGTGCGTGCGTCCCGCCGCCGGGACGTTAACTTGATGTCATGGCCTACCACGCACTCGGTGTCATAGGACGGACTACAGTTTGTGTCGGCCATCTCGTTGATAATGACTGGGCGAAAAAGTACGATTTTTGTGTCCTTCGGAGAAAATCACTCTCGCGTAAAGGATCAAGCACGTAGGGTGGGATGGAAGATATTGAACTGATCGATTTCCAGCATACGCTGCTTTTGATATGATTTACTGCTGTATTTCGCTGGTATTTGTTTGGCGAGGGGCGGAAAAAATCAAGGATAAACGGTAGTTTTACACAGGAGCCTGTTTGGAGTGGGAGGCTTGTGTAGCATGTGGTGCACACTTCGAAATTGAGGTAGACACGAATATTTTTTGTTCAGCCAGATTGATACTGATCAAACCTTGGAAGATACTTACCTACGGATACACCTTAGCGATATGTCTTAGGTCTCCCGAGCCTCGGTATGACGGAGCCTGAAAAAGAGCACAATCTTTTCAATGCATGCCATCACGACTGACACTTAACATTGCTCTCTGCGGGAGGGGTGCACCAACAATTTGCGGACGCTTCTCGCTGAAGAACCGGTAAATTCGTCAAACAAAAACAAGCTTGGCAAGAAAGAAATGATAGACACATGGTAAGTTCAACAACCTCTCGGCCTGACAACACAGTGAATACCTTTGTGAAACCGAAATGGTATTCCAACCATGCCTGTATAGTTCCTCGGTTCAGCTCAGGGGGCCCGCACGTCAGAAATGTGTTGGCTACGACCTGCTACCCATACGTACATCTTTGCTTTTTAAAATTGATGTTGCACATGAGCTAACAGAAGTTCGACTTTTTCTGTCAACATCGAGGTAAGATATCGCCTTCCACACAAATCCGGCATTCCACGGGACTGCCTCCTACTGTGTAGATGGCTCAATATTTTAATTATCCACCAGGACCCATCGTCGATTATTTTGGCGGGAAGGAAAAATGCATATGCCATGAGTACATTGCTGGATGACTGTAATAGACGCGCGCCTTCAATCTCATTGCGTAGCATTATCGGGGGGGGTTGTACAATGTTGAGGTTAGCGTTTATCTCAGTCAGATTTCCCGTAGTTCGTTCGAGAAAACCTTGATCTTGACAAACAATCGGTTGGATTAACTTTTATCACGCATCTCAATACCTAGGTGGGGTGTTTCATAAAACTCTGCGAAATGTTGCCTCGATGACGTGCAGATACTTACAATATTGCTTGTCTGCACAGCTATGTATGTGGGACAGCCGGAAATTGTCCCAACTGTTGAGGGCCTACAGAGGCGCTGTTAAGGTGTCTATACTGGGGGTAGCCCATCCAATTCAGCAATCAAACAAAACTTTGTTGCACACGAAGCTTCCCTGAGAGTCTCAGACAGCAGTAAGTTCCCCTAAACACGCCGCATTGAGCATATATGTAAAAGCTACAGGAGTAAACTTTTGCTTATCCCAACATCATGTAGACGGATTTACGCTCTGCGCGACGAAACAGCAGAAACACACCTACTATTGCAAGGGTACACGACAAAAAAAAAAAAACAGAAACCCTGCTCCTTGATAGAGTCCTGGACAGGGAGGGGGAGAGTGACTATGATCAAGTAAAGCAAACCCGAAACACAGACATGTTTTTTCAAACGTTTTTGACGAAAAACAAATCCCAACATTCGCTCGTGTTCAATTCCGACATGGTGGTGAGTTTGGCTCCGTTTTCTCATTTTTTTTTTTTCGTCTACATATTACACCGCTGACTGAAGCAGCCTGTCTGTGTAGGTGTAACCACCTCATTACAGCAGAAATGGCTGCGTGGGTACCAATCCTGCTACGGTGTAGGAGCACCTGCAACTGTCTGAAATGTCCATACTTGATGAGCTCTGTGTGCCAGGCGACAACGGATGTCATGAAAAAGCGTGTACGGCTTAACCCGATGACTAAGCCCATGGGAGAGGTCTACACATCGAAAACATAAGCCAAACGCAAGAACACGTTGGTACAGTTTCTTCAGTTGAGAAGCCCCATCAGTCTGAGATGATAAATCAACGTCCCAAGTATGAAGTTGGAAGTTGGGTGTGGATTTATGAAGATAAGAGTACTATTTCTGGAGGCGGACAAGATATTCTAAAAGCGAGTGAGGCTGAGTATCGAAGTCGGAAATGTGCTCTGACTGCAACGTTAGCTCCGTGTTGGACAGGACCCTATAAAATATTGTTTGTTGGTCCCACGAGCGATGGGAAAAGGGTTGGCCATAGCATGTTATTGGTGGAAGTTCGGAAGGACGAACCAGGCCGGGAAATCAATGCAAGAGTGCGTAAGTATAGGTGTAAGAAGTGCTACAATCCACATGAGGGAGAGGAAGGACCGAAATTCCTGCCATGGGCCATGAGCAGCTATGTCTTGAATACGTATTCGAAACGTTCACATCCTTTTCAACTCACCGCCGAGGATGTTAGTATATAATTGGATCACTCTCGTGTCGCACCCACCCTCACAAGAAAACACCGAATTTCGAAGGGTTTGGGAGGGAAAAATGCAGTCCAGTATTGTACATGCTGGGATGAGGATACCGTAAAACCTTGGGAACATGAGAGGGAATTCTAACAGTACGGAAGTTTAGTAATTAGGTATTGGGCCGGGTAACCAGCACAAGTGGGGAAAGAAAATGCTAGGTATAGGAGGTGGAGGGTGCAACTAGCCACACGTACACTCTCGTGTGCAAACGGTGAAAGATTTGTTGTCACGGGGTACAAGGTCTGCTGTGATGCCAGAGGTGGGCCTGGAATACATGAGCGTGAGACATCATTGGATCGTACATTTATTTCAATACATCCCGTGCAGGTTGGCAACTGGCCCGAGTGGTGATGGTGGCTAAGAATGCGGAGAGCAAGGAACTACCACATACCATCAGGCTGCTCGACCTTGGGAAGAGATACAATGTACATTTTTCTGAGGAGAAGCTTACCACTGTTAGCGAGGAAGTAGGAACTTGGTGTTGGCACGTACATGTTACGGCTAAAAGTACTAAGAAGTTTTTGCATACCGTTTAACCCCTTCAGTACCGCAGTCCCGATTTGAGGACAGACCAGTCTAATTCCAAGTGGTTTGTCCCCAAGTCGGGACTGCAATACTAAAAGAAGGAACGGACTGTATGAAGCTGGACAGTGTCTAAGCACTAAGCCAGACTAAAGGGAAGGATAGCAATACGGATTTTATGGTCACAGCGAAGGCAACTATATGCTTCAGCAAGTCTCGACCCCGTGAAACAACAAATTGTAATGCACGCTCTGTAAGATCACATGTCCAATGGAAGGGTGGAATGGTGGTAAGTAGTTCAGACCTTAAGACAAGCAGTACTCCTGCTGTACTGGGTGTAACGTCTGATGGAGGATGATTCACTCTCATCAGATATTGTAGGGGATTGGTTTTTGCTGGGGATGGATAGTTTAAGCCGGTCTATACGCCTGGAACTTGAGAGATACTACGAAGAATTAGAGAGTGGGACTGGTACCAGAATAGACTCTGTTTCCAAGTAACATTTTCTCGATCTCGGCGTTCACGAAACATCGAGAGCAGGCTCGCTAGATTTGATGCTTCTGTCAGTCGTATGATTCAAGCGAATACGGAATCGCCTGAGTGTCCACAATACGTACCAGGGCAGATAGGGGCATGTACTCCTACAAAAAAACCCTCACTCACAACGCCGGCCCGTACGCCGAATAATCGTCCCCGACTTTAGCGTGAAACGTGGTTGTTGGTGGCGGCTGTTGTAGTACCTACTGTATTACGGGGGATCATAGTAAATAGGACCAAATATTGTACATAAAAATGGGGAAATACATGAGCTTTTGTGTGTACCGTAGGTCCTGTTAACTATGGACCCGCGTAATAAGTGGCATGCGAAGTAGTAAATTTCAAGCAGCGTGTTCGAGGCCTCCCTACGTAGGGTGGGACGAGCATAAATAGTGAGGCGAGGCCAAAGGAGCGAAGCGACCGAGGCCGGGGGGGGGGGTTTTCCTGCAGGCACAAAACAAAGCCTCTGCATGCTGGGGTGCGTACGTTGTTAGTTCTCACTCGTTGTCTTTTTTGTCTGTCTGATGTGTACTGTGCAATACTATGCGTAGCATTATTCGTGGTTTTCGCCATTAATAGCGACTGCGAGAGCTGTTTGTTGTGTGTAGTACATCGACGATTTCCTCAAAACAGGAGTCGACAAAAAAGCGAGAGAGCTGGGACTATCGCGTGGGATCTCTTTCATCTCAAGCCGACTCGAGCTGGTGGCAGTCGCCGTCTTTCGCCGTGGCTTTTTTGGTGGCGTGTTTTGAGTGCGGCGGGATTTCGTCCGAGTGTTTTCGTTCGTTTTCTTCGAGCGCACACGGCTTGCTGTACATATGAGGCAGCCTCGCCTGATTTACCTCTATCCTATTATACTTGTATACAGCGAGTACGTCGTACAGTAATTAATGAGCGACGACGCAGAACTCTCCGATGTCAGACGCGCAGCGCATCTCAATGCCTGCGCTGCGAAGATTAAGTATGGTATCACCATTCATTGCTGGTCAATCAGCCTCAATTATACGCACGGAGGCATCCACACCCCGTCCGGCCGTGACCTCTGTGCCCAAATTAAACAGTAAATCACTTCCTGCGTTCTTGAACAACGACGCTGAAAACAAAATTGAAGGTGCCTCGTTCATTCAGCTTCGTTGTTCAGGAACGCTGGAAGAAGTGCCTTGATTTAGGGGCAGAGGTCACAGGGGCTGACGGGGTGCGTGTACCTCCGTAGTGTTGAGGTTTTGTGGGACCTGCTGACGAGCAATCATCATGGTGTGAGACCATACCGCAATGTGTGGCTTTTAGGTGCGAAAGTTAAGGTCGTGTGGAACCGGCTGACTAACAATGGTGAGATCGCATCATTGCAACATGGCACCGGGATGGAAAAGTTCTTAGCTCTCAAACCTGCGGGACCGCCTGATGGGTAATGGTGGGAACATACTCGTACTGCGAAATGGTGAGACCATACTGCAATACAGTATAGGCCTGCCAACGAGAAACACCTAATCTGGGCAAGCCTGAGATTCTCTTTTGGGGCGCCATCTTCAAGCAACCTTGAGCATATACCAGGTAGGCTATTATATACCATAGGATTTACTGTAGAGTTCACCACTGAGCCGTTTTTCTTAACCTAATTGTCTTAGCGCTCCCCAAAAAGTGAGCTTTATGTTCTTTTTGGGCACTTCGTGTTGACGGGCCTATACTGTACGGCACTGATATGCGCAATGCGCGTGACATCGGAGAGTGTGTTTCTGTCTGCTGCCGGTCGTCGGCGTCGTCGCTCACTGTATATGCCCACTAGTTATTATATATATATGTATATATATATATATATTGCCGGAGCACTTACGGACTATACGGGTACAACAACCCGTGTTGATCTGATTGGTCATCTTCTCACGTACATAAAACACACATATTGTCACCCACCTCGTTAATACTCAGCATGCCACGGTAGCGGATAGAAAACAAAGCGCGTTCGATATCTAGTCCCAGTATTTCGACAATAGCTTCGATCTATCCAACAAAAAAGTACTGTAACACAATGCCCACCCGCGGTGGTCGAAGTCGGCGCCATCGTGTCCGGGCTGGCCGCCATGGTACTCTGTTAGCATGGTCTTTACCCCGGCTCTCTTACGGTATTGTACAGTACACAGCTTTCGGAATCGTGCACACACGTGCCAGTGCGTCCGTGCGCGTCGCACAGAAAGTATTCGCGCTGGGATCCGGGGTGGAACCCTGTCGTCGCTGGGAAAGTACCAGGTAGTCGGGTAGTCGCCAAACCCCGGAGGCTTTCAACCTTCCAGAGAAGCCCTCTCAGTGGCAGCAACAGCACGACACAGGAGAACTAACAGTGGAGTCCGCTCGACGACGACTGGAACTACATGACGAAGACTCTTTTGATACCTCGGGGCTTCGCCGGGCGGGGCGAGGTTGGCGGGATGGCGAGCTCCCTCCCAAGCCGCGCAATGAACTGGCGGCTAGGGTAGCCAGCGCAGAGCCCAGCCGTGGCACGCCGACGTTGACCACGGAGCCAGGGACTGGCAAGGCAGCAAAGGAGCCCGGTTGGCGCAGACCGCCGATGAAAAAAAAAAACACACACACAACACAAATAACAGGACAAGATCTCCGGCGGCAAATGCACGTGTATGTACGGGGTTAGGGGGCACGCCGCTGCTCGTGTTGTAGATCTTGTTGTCGCTGTCGTTGTTGTTAATAGTGCCCCATCACCGCATAACCTTCCAGGAATTATATGCAACAGCGGTCACTGTAGTCAGTGGTCGGCCACAACAGTCAAGGAACAGGAAGGCGGGATGGCGGTTTCAGAACTAAAGACAAGACGGCAAAACGGGCGTTTGTTCCCGTTTCTATTGCCGAGCGGGAACGTTTTTCTTTTGCTTGTTGAATAGGCGTCAGCTGTGAGTTCGACTTCTTGAATACCTGGTATTACGGGGGTCTGTAGTTAACAGGACCTATGGCATACATAAAAACATACATATTTAGGTATTTTTACTAACAATATTTGGTCCTGTTTACTATGGTCCCCCGTAATAGTTGATGCTCGATTTTGCAAGCTGCGTAATACGTCTACTCTGTACCAGGTATTTCGCAAGTAGTATGGGGGCTGTGCACAATTCATAATGTATTTATATAGGAATTACTGCCCCGGCACTGAATATATAAGCCCAGACACCATACGTACACAATACGCCACCTCAACCCCATTCTCCGCACCTTGGCGACGCAGAAATCACGTAGAAACCCCGCCCAACCTTCCCCTCCCCGCACGTGGAGCGAGAGCCCATTTCGCCTTGGGTGGAACTTCATGGGGGCAAAGCGAATGCACTGCCGTAATGGCCCATCAGTGCTACGATGGAGGTACGAGGTATCATATTTTGCCTTCGAGGGCAAATATTTCTGACTTGAGGCGTTCTACGATAGAGGTTCACCCTGAATTTTTCTGAGGCTCCTCACCTGAAGAGCTCCATTCCCCGCCCGAAACCCGACCTCTGCAAAAATCGAATTGCATCCTGATGAACGTTCCCATGGCCCAAGTATACGAAATCGTCATTTTTCGAAACAAGATTGGCATCATTCCGACGACTTTGGGTTAAGGAGCCCCCGTCATTCAGAGAACATCTTTTTTGCGGAAATGTGCTACCTCTATATATCGTAGAACGTCGGACTTGACGTGGCTCCAAGGAGCCTTGAGGGCGCTGACAATACTACCCGCCATCGTTGGAATGCCTTTCACGTTATACCACAATGTTCGTTGTATACCTCCTGCATAGGACATGGGGGGTTGTTCCCATTTTGATTCACTTTTCGTCAGCTTACAATCATGTTCGCTGTATATATACCTACAGCAGGATATGGGTTGTTCCCATCTTGATATACTTTTTTTCGTCGAAGGTTTGGTTTGGTGGGGAGCTCCTCAAGTAAGGGGCCTCAGGAAAATCAGAGGCTACGTACTTCGACCGTAGTGCGCGTATAATATACTATACACAGGACAGGGCGGCACCAAACAAGAAACAGAAACATTGGTCCAGGCTGCATTTCTTATCTAACAATGGGTGCGTTGCGCACCAACTTCAGGATAGCGACTCCCGAATTTCTCGTTTTTCTTGTAAAAGTGTCAGCCTGGGTTTCTCAATGCTGGTTTCTTATTGTTTTACATAAAGTCCTGCGCACATTGTTTTTCCTATTTTTCGTGTTTTCCTCACATCTATCATCGTCACCGTTCTCCCCTCTCTCCTTCCAGAGTCGTATTACGGAGGACCATAGTAAATGGGACCAAATTTTGTTAGTAAAAATAGGTAAATATAAAGGTTTTTATGTAAGCCATAGGTCCCCTACTATCTATAGTCCTCCGTAATAACTCAGATCCGGGGTCAAACAGCTATAGTAGGCCCTGCTTCCCCTTCTGCCCACTACAGGTGCGCGGTACGTGCCTTCGTTTTGATCGCGACAAGGGTTCAGCAATTTCTTCCGTCCTCGTCCTCGCCGACCCACGACGAATTGCGCATACCCACGCTATATGCGCTCTCAGCAGCCGATCTTGTTCAAACGAAAAAAAGAACCCTAAAACACGGCAGGGCCTGAATCCTGACCTTCGACCTTGAGTAGTCCTCGGTGCTAACCACTAGACCACCGGAGAGACCGGCTCTGGCCTACAATACAAACATAGGAGGACTCGTGTATATACCAGGTTCCCGTACAGCATCACCCACTGCTTAGGCCCACTGCTTATTAGGGCGGTTTTTGTCGAGCATCGTCTTTCCTGGTTTTCCTGTTGTTTCTCGATAGAAAAAAATGAAAACAGGAAACATTAGCCAAAATCAGGGAATTCAATAGAGTTGAAAAAAAAAGAAAGAGTGAACGCTTACCAGTTACGAACATAGGAGTCGTCTTTAAGGGGAAACAAAACAGTTGAGAAAAATCAGGAAAACAAATACAGAAAATCGGTTAAATTGGAGGAAAGTTTAGGAGAAAAACAACGTGGGGCCTGAAGTTTAACGCAAAGAAAGTCGAACGACGTGGTCGCAGCGTGACCGACTTCGTGCCGTTGCCCGTTCACCGAAAAATAAGCTAAGCAACATAACACACCGCCCACTGGAGCGACTGTTCGGAGCCGAGTTACTCCCTACCAAGGGGGGGGGTCACAACACAACAACGTAAATTGCAGCGTTGGCAAAATATCTCGCCGGAATCTTTACCACGCCGCGTCCTCTCCGCGATTACACTATCCCCATTGCCAAGACCACCGGGGCTGAACATTGGTCGGGTCAAACCTCACGGGTCAGGTCAGGTCGGGTCGGGTCGGGCAGCGGTGACCGGACCCGACCCGACACGACCAGAGCCGACCCGACCCAATCCAACCCTAACAGATTCCGAAACCTCTTGACCCGTGAAGAGCGCCCTGGAATCAATATGCTCCGAAAAATATCTCGTAGGGAAGGGATGTGTTGTCTCCCGTCTTTTACGCGGTGTACACTAGCGGCGTTCTACGATAGAGGTTAACCCTAATTTTTCTGAGGCTCCTGACCTTAAGGAGCTCCATTCCTCACCCGAAAACTGACTTCAGCAAAAAACAAATTGCATCCCGCATGAATAATCTCATGGCCCGAGCACACGAAAACGTCATTATTCGAAACAAGACAGGTATTCCGACGATTTTGGGGTTGAGAAACCCCGTCATTCATGAAACATTTTAGCAAGAGGAAATGTGCCATCTCTATCGTAGAAGGCGTAACTACGCCCACCTTCAACGTCTGGTCGTAACGTCAAACCTATCAAAGATATCACACCTCGGACAGATCGCACAGATCATACAGATCGCACAGATCATATACAGAAAATATAGATCATCTACAGATGATACAGATGAGACAGAAAATCACATAGTTCAAGCCGGATAGAGTCCCGATCTTGTAGTATACGTTCAGCTCACGTGATCTACGTACGTACGTAGCGCATGCTTCATCGGGTTGGATCTGTACCATGAACAGAGAGATCCTGCACAACCTATCACAACGGCAGAGGTGATGAACTAGATCATCTACAGTAGACAGATCAGATGGGTCATCATCTGTCGGAGATGTGAAGCCAAGTATTCGTTCGGCAGCCATATTCCGAAGCACAAAACACTCAAGCCAGGATAATAGCAGTACATACTACAGCAGTAGCCCCCCCCCCCCCCCCCCGCCAGCCAAAAGGTTTCACCCTTAACTCGGGGGCTGCTAGGTCTCTCCCCAACCTCGCAAAACGCAAAACACACATAGAATCTTAAATTTTCGTCTGCTCCTTGCCGCGCGCTCGTATATAGACCGAACAAACGATCAATAGATTGCGACTGTCCCACGAGTGCAGGACACGCCCAGTCCAGACGCTAGCCGTATCGCTTCACCTTCGCCGAACGCCAGCCCGAGGAACCGCCAACCCATACAGGAATACCCGTCACATGCCACATTAGGGGTACATAGCACCTACCCCGGAAACTTTGATGGGGCTCTCTCACACGACGAGCTCTACACCAATAGTGAGCCATTAGTAACTTCACAACCGAACACAAAATTTTCCTTCAAAACCAATGGATGCTTAACCCCTCGAGCAGTCGTACGCGGGCTTCGTCCGAAAATTATAATATCGGAAAAACAAGAATGGGATCAACGGTATTGGGCGCAGCAGGTCCTCGGCGCCCTTAAGGGACCCCGTCGATCGGAACCATTTCGGTCAAAAAGAGGTACAGTACCCCCCTATCGTGGGAAGGTACTAGTCGTTCCTTGCGTGCCCCGGCCGCCACACGGCTTGAGCCACCTGAGAGTGAAAACGAGGCAGTCAACCGGCACGGACAGTGTGAATTTGTTGTTAATGTTGTTGTCGGTGCTGGTGTTGTTGCCGTTGTTGTTGCCGTTGTTGTTTGTGGCGGTAGCGGTGGTGTGTCGGTGTTGTTGGATGTTGGTTGTTCGTCGTTCGCTGTTATTGTCTTCAAACTCTAAACCGTTATTTCTACCCAACGACATCAGCACACACCCAGCTTCCGTCCTGATCCCCTTCCTCCTACAGCTTCCAGGCGGAACATCGAAACAGACCCCGTGAGGCAATCAACCCACCGCCGGGACGGGCCTACTAGCGTGGCGAAAGCGAGGCGCACAAAAGTCAAGGGAGTGGCTGGTGCTGCGGATCAAAACGAAAACGAAAGAGAAAAATTGCGCTCGACGGCGCAACAACAAAAAGCCAAAAACAGAACACATCTGGACTACAGCCGTGAGCTACACGATTGGTTTGTTTTCCTGGCATGTATACATGAACGTTGGGGATAACGGGAACACAAAACAAGCGTCGTGTCCCCTGTGCGGACGCGCCTGCAGATACGTTAGAAACCCACCCAGAAAGCAAAACACTGGCGTATATATCACAAAAACCTGAGAGAGGGCAAACCCGTTATCACCTTGCCAAGACAAGCCTCGATTATTCGACCCGTGTGGAACTCCCACCCCCGTTGATGCCGGTGTCCACGAATAGATATTCCCGTCTCGCCGTAGTAGGCGCTGCGAGCACGACACAACGGACATACATAACGATGACGGGGGTTCTTCAACCATGGTCACCGAGGAGGTCCCGATTAATTAAGAAACGACCTGCAGTTCACCCCCCGGACATATAGACGAAGATCTAGATCACCTACTTCCTCGCTTGCCGCTGCCGGAGCTTGTGCAGGATCTGCATTTTGCATATCCAACCCAGAGAAGACGTTTTCGGTCATGCAGATTTTACGGCTCCTCCCACCCGTCAGCAAGCACGAGCTTACAGTAGAGACCATGCAAGGTCGTCAAAATAACGTATATCCGTCTTGAATTATCTAGATTTCATGAAGAGGGAATCAGCAGTTGTTTCTTCGCTCGATCAGCAGATGGTGGGATTTCTGTATGTACGAGTATGGAGTACGTATGATTTCTTTCCAGACGTTACCCGGTACCAGGCATTGCTTTTCGTCATTTTCTCGGCTTTGGACGATTAGTTTCAGCCGAACATCCTATAAACAAGGGTAGAGCTTTAAAAAAAAATTAAAACTGACGACTACAATACTGGTAAATTAAATGAAAAAAAACTAGACGAGACAAACTAACGTCCAATCGTCCTTCTCAAGACCCGATAAAATTTTTGAGAAGGGTTCTTCAAATAAATTAAAGGTTCACAAAAAAAATCAAAAGCTTTATGGTTTAAATCCCCATAAAAACGTCTTAATACACAGTAAAAGCATACCCGCTCTCTGGATCCCGAAAACGGGTAGCGGGGGGGTATCGCAGCTCTTTTCGTCCATACCCCCCTGGGTACCGCTGCATATACCCCTACTGCCGCCGGGCCCACACAAGACTACAGGGCAAGGGTTGGGGGGGGTGATGACCGCTCTCACCGCAAAAAGTGGCCGGCCATTTCCGTGATCCCGAAGATCACTCCGACCACGATGGCCAGTACCTTCAGCCCCGTCGGAGTGCGGCAGACCTTCGTGTCGTTATCCAGGGTCTTGACAACAGCAAACGCAAAAAAAAAAGAGTCAGCAGAAACAACAGCAATTACAGGCATCACAGGCGTAACAGGGAGCGGGGTGAACAAAGGGGGCGAATATTGAAGCCGAAAACAAACGAACGAACGTAGGCGTACACGGGGGTGGGGGGGGGGGGGGGGGGGGGGGGGGGGGGGGGGGGGGGGGGGGGGGGGGGGGGGGGGGGGGGGGGGGGGGGGGGGGGGGGGGGGGGGGGGAATCATACGAAGCCGAACTACAGTACCTGGTAGGTTGGTTGTCACGTTTTTCGGTTTCGATCGGCAGTTCCCAATCGCCACCACAGTGACACCACGATCACCATACACGCACGGAGGGAACAGCACGGAAACGTGTAACAGTTGTCGCGCTCTACCACAAAAAAAAAAAAAAAAAAAAAAAAAACGAGCAGCAGCGCCAACTACAACGGTGCTATCAAGAGACGGGGAAGGGGCGACAAGAAAAACGCAACAGAAAATCAGAACAACAGAGCAACAAAACAAAACAGACAACAACCTACAGCAACGAACAGAAACACCCAACACCAAATACCAACCACAGCGAACTTAGGCGACAAACAAGAACACGGAAGCATCATCGAATGCAACTACAACTGCTACTGAACAAAATAAAAAACACAAACAAGAACAAGTTGGGGAGGGCGGTTCAAGGCTATATATATACACCGACAAAATCATGAACAGGACTTTCTTCAGGTAGTCATGTCGACTCCTTGGTAGCAGAGTCTCTATGTGGAATGCGGGTGACCGCGGCTAACGTGTTATACCAACCATGATCCAATCAAGAAAAACGAAAAAAAAAAAAACGGTCGGACAAACAAAAAAAAGGCAAGGCAGACAAAAAGAAACCATGAACGAACACCAACCCAGCAAGCACTAAACAAAAACAGACACCAACTCGACCCGAGCCAACCCAATCCAACCCAACCCAATCCAATCCAACATAGCCCAACCGAACCCAACCTAACCTAAACCCAACCCAACCCAACCCAACCCAACCCAACCCAACCCAACCTAACCCAACCTAACCCAACCCAACCCAATCCAACCCAACCCAGAGCAATGTCTTCCATTACGGGGGACCATAGTAAATAGGACCTACGGTACACACAAAACCTATATATTTGCCTATTTTTACTAACAATGTTTGGTCCTATTTACTACGGCCCCCCGTAACAGGGGTCGTGCCTTGTTGAGTGCTACCTACCTTTCAGGTGTGGTGGCTTCATTTGTGAGGTCGCGAAAAGCTCAATATCTCCACCGAAACACGACTTCAAAAAAAGTTAGCTTGGGCAACTCGGCCAATATTTCTATGTTCTACAGTAGTCCTTCTATCAAAAGATACAATAAACGTTTTCCTAAGAGTGTCACTAACCGGTATAGTCTTACGGTGGTAATCAGGACCAAATATGCTTAGTAGAAATACTGGAATATGTAAGTGTTTGTGTAGATGATGGGTCCTGATTACCATGGTCCCCCGTATTATATTACGGGGGGCCTTAGTAAATAGGATCAAATATTGTGAGTAAAAATCGGGAAATATATAGGTTTTTGTGTGTACCGTAGGTCCTATTTACTATGGCCCCCCGTAATAGTTGCTCACATAAGGAACCGGTCAGAAAAGTATCGAGCCAAAAAACGGTATACCGTGGTATGAGTCCCCAAATCAACCCAACCCAACTAAACCCAACCAATCAAACAGCACAAAACATGAACACAACACCAAGCACAAAACACAACGAACTGAGCAAGAACAAGAACAGACGAAACCAAAAGAAACTTCAAAATATACGCGAAAGCACACTACAAACATGCATGCGAAACCCCCAGGAAACCCACCGAGAACAGGTAGGCAGAGCAGAGCGGCTCATCGCAGAAGTTCTCGGACTCCCTGAATGTCTCCATCCCGATGCAGACATTTGCAGCGGGACAGTTCTGGCGTGTGTGCAAGGGGGGCGGGAACGGTTAGGGTCGTGCGGGCATCGAGATTGGGAGGCACCTACGGAGGAGGGAGGCGGGGGGGGGGGGGCACGAAGCCCCGGCAGCGGTGGACTGCTGCAGGGAGAAGGAGGGGTTGTGCTTATGCCGTGCATGGCCGTGGTCGCAGACTGCTTCAGGCAGAGCGTGGGGTGTAATCATGCATGGCCGTAGTCGTATGACCATAGACCCTCGCCTCCCAGCAATGCCAGTACGAAGCACGTTTGGTTTTCACGGACCAGGAGGGCATCGGTTGCTTGCACCAAGCGGGAAGCGAAAGCGTGAGGTGTTGAGCGGAGTCGCGTGGAGGGTGAGCCGCATCCTACAAAAACCGACTGTGAGACGGATTTCCTTGCATTGAATGCCAGCATCGAATGAATCGATTTTATTTCTGGTGTGGCCACTTCCAGAGACAGTAATGGGTATGCTATGTAACTGCCTCGTGGATGCCCGAATACAAACACTACATGATCCGACAACTTTCCTAGAGCGAAGTAAAGGTTCACCACCCCGCACAAATAATCTAACTCGACTGCCAGTCGTGGCCGACGGGAGGGAGGGCGGGTGTACTCCATATCATGCATGGCCGTAGTCGTACGGCCATAGACCCTCACATCTCTACAATGCCGGGATGGAACACTTCAGGTTTCCACCGACCAGGCAAACACTAGATTGCCCGCACCAAGCGCGAGGCGCCTTGAGGTGTTCACCGACTCGCATGTACTATACTAAGAACCGCTTGTGGAGCGAACTTGGGCACGGGTGACAGATTCAATGACTTCATCAACTTTTGGTTTGGCCGCTTCCAGAGAGGGTTTACTATGTAACTGCCTCGTGGGTGCCTCACCATATTCACACTACGTGATACGATCATCCCCTTGTGCGGAGTAAAGGTTATCCCCCCACAAAAATGATTTAACTCGACCGCCCGCCGTGGTAACCGCCAAGAAAAAAAAGAAAAAAAAAAACGGTACCCTGGCTGTCTAGCTCACGCAGTGAGAGGCGTGTTTTACAGCGTCATCGCCAACCGACGCCAACCCAACCTATATAAATATATACCGTACCAGGTACATAATATAGGGGTGGGGGGGGGGGGGGGGTAATCTGTAATACCGGGATTATTTATAATAGCTCGGGGGCATACCAGTTGAAGCCCACGATGTACCGAAAGAAAACAGGTGTCAAATAGGACCACATGTTGTTGGTAAAAATAGGAAATATATATATAGGTTTTTGTGTGTGTACCGTAAGTTATATTTACTATGGCCCCTCCAAATAGTATGTAACATCCTTTGACCGCCATGCACAACCAGCTTCAAGCACAGTTCTGGTGCTAAAATTGAGCAATACCTAGCCCAGCTTCAGCGCCGGGTTTCCATATGCGTCGGCGTCGTCGTCGATGTCGCTGCAATATCCCTCTCGTATTGTCACACTGGGCCTGGCACGTCCCAAAACGGTTCGAAGCCCGATTGGCCTTAAGGACCGCCCTCCCTGTTTGGTGACGGAAACATTACTTCAAGATACACTTAACACACCAAGACTGATATCCTTACGCCCGAACAATGCAGTTCTAAAAAGGTCAAGAACAGGTTAAACCCACCCTTCCACCCACCCAACCACCCATCCACCATCTACACGGGGACAAGAGATCAATGCGCCCCTCCGACCGACACCCCCGGCCCCCCGGCCCCCGTCCCAAGGCATGACTAGGGCGAGGCCAGGGCTCGGTAACACACACGCACACCCGGGGATGAACTCACCAGATCCCTGTCGCTCTCAAGGAGGCGTTATATCCTTTTTGGGCCAGGCCCACCCTCTTGCGCTCAGTGTCGACGACTGTGTAGAGCGATCTTAAGGGCAGTGTTCCTAGGGATATGACCGGCTGCTTCGCTGGGAAATGAAACGGGGCATTTTCCTGTTAGCAACAAAAGGAGGCGGTAGGAAGAGAGGGGGGAATGGGGGGTGTACTCATTATCATGCATGGCCGTAGTCGTATGACCATAGACTCAGGGGGGGGGGGGGGGGTGGGGGGGGGGGCGGCGTGTACTCGATAGGAGAGATATACTCGATCTCATGCATGGCCGTAGTCGTATGACCATAGACCCTCGCATCCCTACAATGCCGGGACGGAGCCCAGAGGGGGGGGGGGGGGGGGGGGGGGGGTTATTATTTGTTGTTTGCCTCAGTAATTTGACCGATTGACTACGCATCCCTTTCGAGACGGACTGACGGGGGGGGGGGGGGGGGGGCAGAAGGGGCCAGGTGGCGAAGGGAGAGGAGAGTGTGTGTTGGGAGGGGTGGGGGGGATTACTTCATATCATGCAATGGCCGTAGTCGTAAGACCATAGCGGGGGTGTACACATCATGCCAGGCCGTAGTCGCATGACCGTAGACCCTCGAATCCCTACAATTTCGGGGAGGGCCAAAACAAAACCCGAAACTGAAACTGAAACCGAAGTAATTAAATAACTCCAAAACCAACCACCAAAACCGCACAAAAAAAAAAACAAAGCCGAGAACCAAAACCACAATTTCGACGTAAAAAAAGACTGACCGAATGAATAGAGTCACCCTTGGTGAATAAATGACAATTTTAACAAAAAAAAACAATTACACGGCTAAATTAAAACCGAAACCAAAGAAAACCGGAGCCAAAAAACGAAGAAAAAAAACACACACACACCTTAAGACAAACTAAACATCACTGCCTGAATTAAGTCATCCTCGGTGATGCAGAGCCGCTGGACCCTAGCGTCGTCGCCCTTAGGATTGACTTCATTCAGCAGAAGGGAGAAACCACGGCCAAAACCGAACCCAAAATTCCAACCAAAGCCAGAGCAAAACCACAAACCAAAAACAAATACTCACACAATAATCCAAGGGTACACGCACACGCGCACATTCCAAGAGATTCGAATTGCAGACAGGCGAGGGGGGGGGGGGGGTGTACTCGATAAGAGAGATGTACTCGATCTCATGCACGGCCGTAGTCGTATGACCATAGACCCTCGCATCCCTACAATGCCGGGACGGAGCATGTCGGGTTTTCACCGACCAGGCAGACATTGCTTGCACCAAGCGCGAAGCGAAACGTGAGGTATGCGGCGGGTCAGGCGAGGGCGGGGGGGGGGGGGGGGGGGGGGGGGGCATACGCAAATCAAGTAAAGCTGACTGAAAAACAAAAACAAAAAAAAAACGTTTCAACCTTCTGACAAAAACCTCAACCCACTAATTGTTTCCGATTCATTCCGATATCGTGGCCGGTCTGGCTCCATGTTTTCTCTCTTTTTCGTGCAGCCCTGCACAAGACACACAATCAAACCCGCCAAAACCGTAAACGTAGCGGAGGGGGGAAAAAAAAAAAAAACGCGCAAACAAAACAAAAAATGAGCAAAAAACTGAGGCTAACACAAGAAGCACAACCGAACATTAACCACAACGCGTCGAAAGAGACAAAAAAAAAACTAAAACCAAGCATTCCACAGGCAGTTTAACTCACTGCATGAAATGGAGCCATCTCGGACAATGCAGAGCCGCTGGCCGCAATCACGGGGGACCATAGTAAATAGAACTTACGGTACTCAAAAAAAACTATATATTTTCCTATTATTACCAAAAATATTTGGTCCTATTCACTATGCCCCCCCCCGAGCACTATTACGGGGGTCCATAGTTAATTGGACTTATGGTATACATAAAAAAGCTATATATTTACCCTTTTTTACTAACAATATTTTGTCATATTTACTACCCCCCCCCCCCCCCCCCCCCCCCCCCCCCCCCCCCCCCCCCCCCCCCCCCCCCCCCCCCCCCCCCCCCCCCCCCCCCCCCCCCCCCCCCCCCCCCCCCCCCCCCCCCCCCCCCCCCCCCCCCCCCCCCCCCCCCCCCCCCCCCCCCCCCCCCCCCCCCCCCCCCCCCCCCCCCCCCCCCCCCCCGGTACTAGTGTCAGGAGTGACAAAACCAAAACTTACAGACCAAAACGAAACATCAAAAACGAACACAAATATCACAAAACCAGCAACAACACACAAACCCACACCCCAAGCCCACAGTAGCCAGAAAAGATGAAAAAAAATGAAACCAACACCAGAAATCAAACAAAGTCAAAAACCACACAAAATCATGTTTTTTTGATGCCCACAGCGTGTATGGAGCCATTTTCGGTTATGCACAGCCGCTGGCCGCTAGCGTCCCCGCTCTCAGGAGTGACCTCATCAAGCAGCAGGGAGGATAATGGCACGTGCAAGGCTTCCCCGTTCTGGCTCATCCTAACCATCAGAGGAGGCATT